>OW240916.1:318655763-318705013 GCA_933207985.1 Pelobates cultripes | reverse complement strand
CACAAATAAACACACACATACTGACACAGATACAGTTACACACTGAGAAATACACACACACACTGACAGACACACAGATACACACACATACTGACATACACAAACACACACACTGACACAGATACAGTTACACACTGAGAAATACACAAATACACACACACTGACACACACAGATACACACACAAATAATTATTTCCATATTTTTAGCCACCCTTCTGTTTCCATATCTTTTTGGTGCAGGAAGGTGGCTTCTCTAGGGTCAAGTGGGTCCTGCTGGCTGAGGATGATGGGAATCTGGGACTGCTTAAAGACTGAACTTTATTTACATACAGGAGACTTCTGCATGGTCAAGCAAGCTATTATCAGGACAGGAGATAAGAAATTCTAAATTAAATAGAATATACAATAAAGGAAGTGTAAACATTAGATGACACTTTACAGGAAGTGTTTAGGAAGGTTGTGAATGTCACATGCAGGGAGGTGTGACTAGGGCTGCATAAACAAACTGATTTAGCTGCAGGGGCATGATCTATACATGCGCAAGTAACTGTGTTTTTTTGGGGGGTTATTGCATGTATTAGGGATTATGTGTATTATAGTCATTGCTGCACCCCAGAAGTAGTGGAAGTTTGAGCGAAGGGCTTAAAGGGACACTGTAGTCACTATATGCCACCCACCCCTATGTGTTCCCTGTTAAGGGTAAATACATGTTTAGGCGTTTTGAAAAATGCCCCTTTCAGCTTAAACAAAGTGACTTACCTAAGTGGTTTTGCGTGGATGTGGCAGGAGAGCTCACATCTTCATGGCCTTTGGAGTGATACTAAAAACCTCCAGTTAATTAAACCTGCATAGGGATTTAATATAGTGTACAAGCAACTTTTTTTTGTTTTTATTAAAGGTGATTTTCCTGGCAGAGAATTGAGCAGTGAGACTGCAGGGACAGGGGTTGTTTTGGTGACGATAGTGTCTCTTTAAGCTTGTTCCATTAAAAATGTTAACCCAGAACTTGAATTTTGCATTTGGGATATTCTTACTTAATTTTCTTTGAGGAACTTGAATTCCCAAAATCATGTATTTATTGTAAATTACAGAACACTCTGTATTATTCACTAAATTAACAATTTGTAGAAAGTTTGTTAAATCTAAATGGCAATATTAAGACTAAAATGCCACGCTGTAACTATAGCTGAATACCCTAAATTAGGCGTTCTGAATGTTCAGTGTCTATAACTGTATGATGTAGATAAAGCAATGAAATGGTTAAATAAATGCATTTATTGCTCTACCACCACCAAAAAAAAACAAAAAAAAAACAGACAGAAATGTGTGGTGTGTACACAACAGAGCTCCAGTTAATGTAACGTGTATACACTACGAAATAGCGTCACAGGAACTAAACTCACAGTAATGTGCAGTGTGTATGAGTGGATCACAGAGCTCCACAGCAATGAAACTCACAGTAATATTCTGTGTGTATGCATGTATCACAGAGCTCCACAGCAATAGCAACGACAGTAATGTGCAGTGTGTATGAGTGTATCACAGAGCTCCACAGCAATGAAACTCACAGTAATATTCTGTGTGTATGAGTGTATCACAGAACTCCACAGCAATGAAACTCACAGTAATATTCTGTGTGATGAGTGTATCACAGAACTCCACAGCAATGAAACTCACAGTAATGTGCAGTGTGTATGGGTGTATCACAGAGCTCCACAGCAATGAAACTCACAGTAATATTCTGTGTGTATGAGGGTATCACAGAGCTCCACAGCAATGAAACTCACAGTAATATTCTGTGTGTATGAGTGTATCACAGAGCTCCACAGCAATGAAACTCACAGTAATACTCTGTGTGTATGAGTGTATCACAGTGCTCCACAGCAATGAAACTCACAGTAATACTCTGTGTGTATGGGTGTATCACAGAGCTCCACAACAATAGCAACTACAGTAATATTCTGTGTGTATGAGTGGATCACAGAGCTCCACAGCAATGAAACTCACAGTAATATTATGTGTATGCATGTATCACAGAGCTCCACAGCAATGAAACTCACAGTAATATTCTGTGTGTATGAGTGTATCACAGAGCTCCACAGCAATGAAACTCACAGTAATGTTCTGTGTGTATGAGGGTATCACAGAGCTCCACAGCAATGAAACTCACAGTAATGTTCTGTGTGTATGAGGGTATCACAGAGCTCCACAGCAATGAAACTCACAGTAATATTCTGTGTGTATGAGTGTATCACAGAGCTCCACAGCAATGAAACTCGCAGTAATGTTCTGTGTGTATGAGTGTATCACAGAGCTCCACAGCAATGAAACTCACAGTAATATTCTGTGTGTACGAGTGTATCACAGAGCTTCACAGCAATGAAACTCACAGTAATATTCTGTGTGTATGAGGGTATCACAGAGATCCACAGCAATGAAACTCACAGTAATGTGCAGTGTGTATGGGTGTATCACAGAGCTCCACAGCAATGAAACTCACAGTAATATTCTGTGTGTATGAGGGTATCACAGAGCTCCACAGGAATGTATATTTAAAATGCTATGAAGCTGTGTGTACATTAATTTGTGTGTAGCACTTCCACAGTCTTCCAGCAGTACCATGAGGTGAGTCGGCAATGGACCTGTAAAATTTAGACCAAAATACCAAAGTTTTAAAATCATCTCTGATGTTAATGAAGAGGGGAATTTTGTCTAATTTGGAAATTTTAGTCCGCGCCGGTCCGGGCAGCACCTCGGTCAGCTCCCAGTGTAAGTCTCGCGAGAGCCGCGGGGTCATAGTGCGGCTCTCGCGAGACTTACAGTGTGAGCTGAGAGAAGAGCTGCACGGACCGGCGCGGAGGAGGAGAGAGCTGGCAGGAGCTGCAGGAGAGGTAAGTAACAGCTCTGCCAGCCCCCAGTCTGTATTATGGCAATGTAAATTGCCATAATACAGACTGACTCGAGTATAAGCCGAGTTGGGGTTTTTCAGCACAAAAAATGTGCCGAAAAACTCGGCTTATACTCGAGTATATACGGTAAGTGGTTTTGCGTGGATGTGGCAGGAGAGCTCACATCTTCATGGCCTTTGGAGTGATACTAAAAACCTCCAGTTAATTAAACCTGCATAGGGATTTAATATAGTGTGCAAGCAACTTTTTTTTGTTTTTATTAAAGGTGATTTTCCTGGCAGAGAATTGAGCAGTGAGACTGCAGGGACAGGGGTTGTTTTGGTGACGATAGTGTCTCTTTAAGCTTGTTCCATTAAAAATGTTAACCCAGAACTTGAATTTTGCATTTGGGATATTCTTACTTAATTTTCTTTGAGGAACTTGAATTCCCAAAATCATGTATTTATTGTAAATTACAGAACACTCTGTATTATTCACTAAATTAACAATTTGTAGAAAGTTTGTTAAATCTAAATGGCAATATTAAGACTAAAATGCCACGCTGTAACTATAGCTGAATACCCTAAATTAGGCGTTCCGAATGTTCAGTGTCTATAACTGTATGATGTAGATAAAGCAATGAAATGGTTAAATAAATGCATTTATTGCTCTACCACCACCAAAAAAAAAACAGACAGAAATGTGTGGTGTGTACACAACAGAGCTCCAGTTAATGTAACGTGTATACACTACGAAATAGCGTCACAGGAACTAAACTCACAGTAATGTGCAGTGTGTATGAGTGGATCACAGAGCTCCACAGCAATGAAACTCACAGTAATATTCTGTGTGTATGCATGTATCACAGAGCTCCACAGCAATAGCAACGACAGTAATGTGCAGTGTGTATGAGTGTATCACAGAGCTCCACAGCAATGAAACTCACAGTAATATTCTGTGTGTATGAGTGTATCACAGAACTCCACAGCAATGAAACTCACAGTAATGTGCAGTGTGTATGGGTGTATCACAGAGCTCCACAGCAATGAAACTCACAGTAATATTCTGTGTGTATGAGGGTATCACAGAGCTCCACAGCAATGAAACTCACAGTAATATTCTGTGTGTATGAGGGTATCACAGAGCTCCACAGCAATGAAACTCACAGTAATATTCTGTGTGTATGAGTGTATCACAGAGCTCCACAGCAATGAAACTCACAGTAATACTCTGTGTGTATGAGTGTATCACAGTGCTCCACAGCAATGAAACTCACAGTAATACTCTGTGTGTATGGGTGTATCACAGAGCTCCACAACAATAGCAACTACAGTAATATTCTGTGTGTATGAGTGGATCACAGAGCTCCACAGCAATGAAACTCACAGTAATATTATGTGTATGCATGTATCACAGAGCTCCACAGCAATGAAACTCACAGTAATATTCTGTGTGTATGAGTGTATCACAGAGCTCCACAGCAATGAAACTCACAGTAATGTTCTGTGTGTATGAGGGTATCACAGAGCTCCACAGCAATGAAACTCACAGTAATGTTCTGTGTGTATGAGGGTATCACAGAGCTCCACAGCAATGAAACTCACAGTAATATTCTGTGTGTATGAGTGTATCACAGAGCTCCACAGCAATGAAACTCGCAGTAATGTTCTGTGTGTATGAGTGTATCACAGAGCTCCACAGCAATGAAACTCACAGTAATATTCTGTGTGTACGAGTGTATCACAGAGCTTCACAGCAATGAAACTCACAGTAATATTCTGTGTGTATGAGGGTATCACAGAGCTCCACAGCAATGAAACTCACAGTAATGTGCAGTGTGTATGGGTGTATCACAGAGCTCCACAGCAATGAAACTCACAGTAATATTCTGTGTGTATGAGGGTATCACAGAGCTCCACAGGAATGTATATTTAAAATGCTATGAAGCTGTGTGTACATTAATTTGCGTGTAGCACTTCCACAGTCTTCCAGCAGTACCATGAGGTGAGTCGGCAATGGACCTGTAAAATTTAGACCAAAATACCAAAGTTTTAAAATCATCTCTGATGTTAATGAAGAGGGGAATTTTGTCTAATTTGGAAATTTTAGTCTGGTTTTAACACACTCTATGGATAGAGCCCTCTGGTGAACTCAGCAAAGTTATTCTATATATCCAACCATAACACGAGAGTTTGCAAAAATCTGTATTAAAAATTCTGGGGATTTTCCTGGTGCAGACACATTGGTCTGTTTAGTGCTTAATTTTCTGCCTCAGTAATTTAAATCTTGTTAATGTCAATTACCCTTAACAGCGGTGTAACACATAGTAAAACTACAACGGGTTTATGGTTCTGTTTGTGTTGAGTCTCTTCTTGCGAACACTCGAAGGCGCAATGCAAGCAAAATGTAAATAATTATATGGACTTTGTATTAACATAACATTTTCATTATGATTTATATTAAGGGTCCAGTGAAGGATGAAGTAAGTCCTTAAATGTTATCATTGCTAATGGTTTTAATGATGCATTAAAATGTTTGGAGACTAAGAACATTTTTGTTTTAATATTATTTTATTAATATTTTACATGAATATCAAGTTTAATTGATGAGGAAACTAAAATAAGATTCTATGGTGCTCTAAGTGCATGGAGGAGTGGCGATGAGCTGCAACATCTCAAAATGTTAATGTGCAGCAGTATCATTATTAAGGACTCTTATGGTAATGGCTGATTTTTATATTAGCAATTTCCCTGTGTTTTCAGGTGCTAAATCGAATGCATGATGCAAAGGAGACGAGCACTTTGGTGCCTGTTACACAGTGTAAATATAGCAGGCTTTTCCCGAAGGATCACTTATTTGTCTGGTTTGATGCTCAAGATTGGGCGATTCAGGAGTTTGGACTTTAACAGCAAGAAAACAGAATGTTGCTTTAGGAGGAAATAGTGGCTGACTGGAACCAATAATTAATATTTAGTTGTGTGTGATCTTTCCAATCCGAAATATTCTACACGGCCAAATGTATGTGGAAATTTATTCTGCTTAATGGATTCAGCTTTTTCAGTCAAATTGTCAGTGGGAGGCATCTAAAATCAACTACACAACCACACAACCACTGTGGATAAACATTGGCAGTAAAATGGCCGATAACTGCAGGGCAAAGTAGCTTTCAAATGCTAGATCTGCCTCGGTCAACTATGAAATGGATGCAACCTGCTCAGTGGTAGGCCACGGAAACAGATATCGTGGCACTGCTGGATGCTACAGAGATTCTTATGTAGCATCACGCATGAATGTTTGTAGCTTCACGAAGTGGCTTCCAATGGCCATGCAGCCACTCACAAGGTTATCATCACCATGTGCAATACCAAACATTGGACGGAGCGGTGTAAGGATCTTTGCTACAGGATTGCAGCGATGGAAACGATGGACTATATAGGAATGAATTACTCTTCACCAGCTCCCAGATAAATGACAGGGTTTGGTGGATACAGATGAAACATTTCGTGCCTGCTTGTATAGTGGCAACTGCAAACCAGGATATTAATCCTTTACCAGATAGTCCAGATCCTTTCAATTGGTGCTCTGAATTGTGTGAGGGGGGCTTGTTTTTCAGCATGACAGTCCCCATATGTACAAAGGAAGCTCCGTATAATTAATGGTTTGGTGAGTGTGGAGAAACCTGCATGGGCTGCACAGATCACTGACACCATAACTTGTGGGCCGAGTTAAACCTCAGGTTACTCGAGTAGAGCATATTTTAGTAGATATGGAATAAAGAGTGCAAAAGGAAAATAAGATTACTAAAATGATTGTCCCTAATAAATAAATAAGACCATACTCTGATAAATTCATAAATTAAAACATACATTTGTACGTGTAGGAATTGAAAGATTGGGGTAGAGAGTTTCCCCAGATGATAACCAGCTCTCAATGTTTGGCATAACACAATACTGCAAAAAATATTCCCTTATTCGTAAAGTAAGTCTTTGTAACTGGAGGTGCAGGTGAATTTGAAATGTTAATCCTGTGTGTATGGATATTTAAAATTCTTATGGTAGTGAGGTCCAGAGCTGCTGATAGTCCGCTTAGTCCGTGCTGGGTTATTGTAGTCCGTCCACGTTGGTGTCTCTCTTGTTTGCACGCTCTGTATTACCGGAGGGCAGTGGTGTGGGTGCTTGTTTGGTCCAAAACTATACAAAGATCACAGTGTTTGATTTCTCCAAGCGTTTCGTAAGCCTTGCGCTCACTTCCTCAGGGAGTATAGTAGAGCAGTTCTACATAATACTGCTTTATTATCACATGGAAACAAACAAACTTTCAATTAAATCCCAGCGCTACTTTAGAAAATTCCATCCTGTCAATTAGTAAAGCACCAGTCTACCCACTGTATTAAGGATTCCTATTTAATGTTGTATGACATTAAAGTGTACTACATTAAATAGGAACCCTAAATACAGTGGGTAGACTTTTATAAATTAATTTTGTTACTCCCCATGGCTGTCAATCAGACAACCAGTCCTGTTACTTCCTGGTTTGGTTAGCTCAGTGCAGCTAAACTCAAGAGGCAACAATTGCCCAGAGCACCTGCCTTACAAAGGCTTCTCATTGAGCTGCATTGAGAAGTCTGTGATCTACAGTTTTGCAAGCTGTTTTTAGATATAGCCCCAATGAATAATGCATAATTAAATACATGTGCGGCAGTATTTTGCCAGAGGGAAAAGAAGGGAATATGCAGGCAATGCACATTAGTTGAATCTGCCTCTTTCCTGTGAGTACACTCAGTTTTACTCTACAGAGGATGATAAACGATAATGCCAGGTTACTCTCTCACTAGGCACAAACATGAAGACCAGGCTACAGTAGGCCGATGGTCATCAAAACTGGACATCTAAAGATTGGAAAAATGTCACCTGGTACGATGAGCTCAGTGTGGAATGCTATAGTATAGTACACACATTGGTGCTAGAGGTTATTGCAAAAATCAGTGCCTCTACCATTTTAATAATAAAATTTGAGGGTTATCCAGTAAACACGGAGTAAGGGAAACTGTAGGCCACAACAGTCAAATAGGAAAAACATCTTAGTTGGTGAATGTTTTGGCTATTTTTATATAACATTAGCAATTCCAAACTGTATTTCTGGTTTTGTAATGAACCCGATTTGTAAAATAAATATTGCATTATTGATCTTAGTTTTCTGCTGTTAGTATTCACATTGGTCAGTGTATCGGCTAACAGTGCTCTCCGGTTAACATGTACTAGGCCTTTAAGGATGGTTATATTATTTGTATATGATCTAGAATGGAAAAATCCTTGCCTTCTCTTTCTGGAGCCGGTGGCTGGTGAGAAATAGTTTAAAGGTCCCGTCTGCCCTTCAACTGTTCCATTAGTGCATGGAAAGCACCTTGCAGCCTGTGACAAGCGCAGCAGATCGGCACTAAATCAAAAATCAGTGCCAGCCAGGGATCTAAGCCACCATGAAGGTCACACGAATCAGCAGCATGCCATCTCAATCCAAACAAAACACATTGGATAACGGGGACTTTCACTTCTCACCATAGGTAACACGCGTTCCATGCCGGAGAAATGCTTGGCTGGAAGGATAGCTGTTAACTATCCTCTCAAGTGTCACTCGTCCGTGAAACAAAGAAAGCAGAGGCGAGGTGATATTAGTGGTAATTGTATACTCTGCACCTGAAATCACGGCTCGTTCTAATCGGACATATTTTCCACCACCCCCCCCCACCCCCTTCCATAGTGGTTCAGGTGTCTAACTTTAATTGTTTAAATAGTCTGCGAAAGAGTAGAAAAACAAAATAGTATATAAAATCCACGTTGTTCTAAGGTTCTATGGCACAAAATTAATAACTGTTAAGTGATAGTAAACCACACGTGGTGAGGATAAAAATATAACAATACTTACACAGAGCATGTTATCTATTGCATAATAACTCCAATTGTATATATATATATATATATATATTAACAATGTAACAGGTATACCCCCATGTAATTTTCCCTGCATGATGTTTCATTGGGTGTATAGGTAAAAACAGATCTCTTATCTGCAGTCTTTGCAACCCCCGTCCCCCCTTCTAACTCCATCCAGACTTTGTTGCTGTCCAATCACAGACTTCCCAATGCAGCTCAATGAGAAGTCTTTGCAAGGCAGGTGCTCTGGGCAATTGCTTCCCACTGAGCAAAATGAACCAGGAGGTAACATGACTGGTGGTCTGATTGACAGCCTGGGGTGGGGGGGTGTAACAAGTTTTAAGGGACATTATAGTCACCAGAACAGTTACCCGTTTTCTTGGCACTGCAGGTTCCTGCAGTGCCCCTCTCCCTCCCTCCCCTCATCCCAAGTTGCTAAAGTGGTTAAAACCCCTTCAGTGACTTACCTGAATCCAGCACCGATGTCCCTCGACGCTGGGTCAGGCTCCGTCCACGCTCCGGCGGGGAAGACCTAATGCGCATGTGCGGCAATGGCCGTGTGCGCACATTAGATCTCCCCATAGGAAAGCATTATTCATTGCTTTTCTATGGGGATTCCGGTGAACACTTTTCATGTTTTAAGAGCCCTGTTTTAAGAAAGTCTGATAGACATCCACTAGAGGAGGACTGAACCCTGCAAGGTAATTATTGCAGTTTTATAAAAACTGCAGGGTTAATGGTGATGGGAGTTGGCACCCAGACCACTCCAATGGGCAGAAGTGGTCTGGGTGCCTTAAGTGTTCCTTTAATGTAGTTGTTCTGGTATCTACTGCCTATCTCTGCAGGCTTGTTAATGTGAACACTGCCTTTATAAACCTATAGTGTCAGAAATACATGTTTGAACTTCTGGCACTATAGTGTTCCTTTAATAATAAAGTTTCTATTAAAATCTGAACTGATATGTTGATTCAATGCATCTCTATGAGGAAAAGCTGATTGGCTCAGCGTGGCATTTTGACGTGCATGCGCAAGAGGCTCCAGAGTTTCCTGTGGGAAAGCATTGGATTGGCTGAAATCATCAAATTTGATCATCTGAGCCAAAGAGGTGGGGCAGGGGCGGGGCAAGCAAAGAGGAGACCTGTGCGGCTCTAGAAAAAGGTGAGTAAATGACCTTTATAATAGGGGTCAGGGGGGAGGGCGACCTAAAAGGCTATTTTAAACCTATAGTGTCATGAATATACATAGTATTCCTTTCATTTATAAGTGTTGGTTTCTATTAAAATCTGAACTATTTGTAAAGCTAAAAATGAGGACACCACACAGAAAGCACTTCAGCGAGCTAAACTACTTTAGATGTTTGATGAAGAATCAGAAAAGTTGCTAATGTCACATAAATGAATTATTATTATTATTATTATTATTACAATAAACAGTGACTTATTTTGGCTGCAGCTCATATGGCACATTTATAGGGGGCCAAGGTAGTGAGAAATGTTTCACTATCAATCACTGCCCCTGCGTTTAAACTCCTAAGGTGACACCCACCAACTAACTGCATGGCATGTCATCAAGTAACATGTCCCAGGTTTATGGGAGACTGAAGCAGGAGCTGATGTGTTTCATTGGAAGTTCCTTAATTATTTTATCATCCCTTGGTTTCTGTGGAGGAAGGGAAAACCTGGTGTCCTGTTACCTGGCTGAGGGCAAACCGTGCATCCTGTTACAGGGCGGCCATTACCCATGGCCTTCATATGAGAGAATGAGAAGGTCACCCAGCTTATAGGGACTTATTCAATGGACATTGCCTGGTCTATAATCCCGGGAGCATGAATCTGTTATTTGCTTACAATTCATACAGATACATACACATAATAAAATGCCTGTCTATTTGACTATTAGTCACACTGGCTATGAAATTACCTGAATTCTTGTAGATTTAGTAATTGTCACAGTGGTCGTGCCACAACTTACGGGAATGGTAAATCCCACAAACAGAGGTACTAGATAGACGTATTATGGGACCTTAAAATGGCCGGACTTAACGTAAATACAGATAAAGACAGAGTCAGCAATAGCCAGGATCAGGGATACAGAAATACAGATAAATGGATAGATAAGTAGGAATTTAGGATACAGAAATACACAAAGTCAAATACAATCCAAGGTCAATATTAAGCATGGTGTTTGGCCCGCGAACCAGGAGAGTTAGCCGTTCGCAGGACTGAAGGTAAGCACACTATTTCCAATTCAGGCCACGCAGTCTGTGACAGTAATACGGTAAAATGAAAGGGCCAGATAAGAAGAAATGTAAAAAATTATTATTTATAATTATCATGCCATGAACCCCGTGGTGTATCAAGATATACCTACCCGCTTGGTTGAGGTTATTATTATTATTATTATTATTATGATATTTATAGAGCGCTATCAAATTCCGCAGCAGGTTTACAATGGGTGGACGAACAGACATGTAGTTGTAACCAGACAAGTTGGACACACAGGAACAGAGGGGTTGAGGGCCCTGCTCAATGAGCTTACATGCTAGAGGGAGTGGGGTAAAATGACACAAAAAGGTAAGGATAGTAGTAGACTAGTGACAGTTGCAGAAGAGGAATCAGTCAGGAGCTCTTAACAGTTTAATTGATACGCTTTTATGAAGAAGTGGGTTTTTAACGATTTTTTGAAGGAGTGGAGACTGGGTGAGCATCTAACGGAGGAGGGAAGCGAGTTCCACAGGAACGGTGCAGCCCTCGAGAAATCTTGAAGGCGAGCATCAGAGGTGGGAGTACGGACAGAAGATAGACGTAAGTCTTCAGCAGATCGTAAGGGCCTAGACGGGACATACTTGTATATAAGGGAGGATAGATAGGTGGGAGCAGCATTATGTAGCGATTTGAAAGCAAGAACCAGAATTTTAAATTGAGCTCTATATTTTATAGGAAGCCAATGTAGGGACTGACAGAAGGGTGAGGCATGGGAGGTGTGGGCGGACAGGAAGATGAGCCTCACCGCCGCATTCATTATGGACTGTAACGGCGCAGGTTGGGAGCGCATAAGACCACTGAGAAGCGGATTACAGTAGTCAAGGCGAGAAAGGACAGTAGAATGGACCAACACCTTAGTCGCATTTGGCGTTAAGTAGGGGCGGATGCGTGTAATGTTTTTGAGATGGAAATGACAGGATTTGGCGATAGATTGAACATGAGGCTTGAAGGAGAGGTCGGAGTCAAAGAGAACACCTAGGCAGCGAGCCTGCGTGGTGGAGCTGATGGTAGCACCGTTGACTTGGAGGGAGACAGACACAGGAGTAACAACACTTGAGGGAGGGAAGACCAGAATTTCAGTTTTGGTCAAGTTTAGTTTAAGAAAGTGGGCAGCCATCCAGTTAGAAACAGAAGAGAGGCAGTCAGAGACACTAGTCAAGAGGGACAGGGAGAGATCAGGAGAGGACAGATAGATTTGCGTTAAACAAAGGAACACCTTTCCGTTGTGCCCATATGCCCAGAACTAACTGGAAAAGTGTCTCTCAAACAATAAACAACTCCCCCTCTGGGTTTTGAGAAAAATACAGATCTCTTCTTATTACAATCCTTATAAAAACACAAATATCACACAATCAATACACAACACAAAATGTATAAAACACACACACACATATATATTTGGTGTTTCATAACTTGTTGTGGAATTAGTACATGATATCAGTATGATGGTTTAGGGGGTCCGAGGCACCCTAGATCACATATTAGATAAACTTTTACAGTGAGGTATTATACACTGGTGCAAGAAGGTAACTAACCCCTGTCCAGAATTCCATTAGAGAATTTTTGGATACCTAGCCTCTTAGTTGTAGGTAAAAAAAAACATCCAATGCCCTTTACTGATCTAGTCAGGATTTACCAGGCCATTGGTCACCTAATTAATATATATACTTACTTCCAAGGGGCTTACCTTTAGAAGGGTGTTTCAGAGTATTGGGAGCAGAGGACCAATGGTCGCTCATATTTTATATCACACAGCCATGTTACAATGCTGCTGCCCACCCCATGTGTTACCTATCAAGGGTTAATATGTGTGTAGGAGTTTAGAAAAACCCATAATTGAATTATCTCTCAGGTACAGAAAATGTATACAAAATATACAGTACCCCAAAAGTGCCCCCACCATAACCAGGAACCCCACAAAAGTTATATCCCTGATCTGAGTGTAAATATCACTCAAATTGGTTCGGTGAAACAGGAATGCCATCGAGGTAAAGTTTTGACTGTCCAGGCACGAGGCACTAGCCCAAAACAGTTCCAGGGAAATAGATGTCCTGGCTGGTCTCTGTTTGGGTGTTCCTGTGCGAAAACCATGCAAGGGATTCTCTTAATTTCAGGGTACTAATGCTCACCTGCTCATATCTCCCGAACGTCGTTCGCATAGTTGGTCGAGAAGAAGAAAGGGCAGCGGTATAAACTTTACCGGGGTTCATGCGAGCGCCTAGCCGAAAACAGTTTCAGGCACTCGAAGACCAAGTGCTGCTGCCCACGTTCGGGAGACAAAATGTCCGCCATTCTTTTGTCAGCCACCTGCATTCGGTTATACGAAATGGCGGCCACCCAGGGGAAGCATTCATTAATTATTTCCCTTGTGATTTCGCACTAAGGTTGCTGGTGTGAATGTTCTAATGGGGTACAGGTGTGGTCCTCATTTGGGAGACGAATGGAGGAGGTTCGTACACAATAACTTCCGAAAGGAAAAGTGAAAAAAACATGCAAAAAGGCAAAACAGATAAAATTGCTGGTAGGTTCCGCCACAACCCTCTCTGAGATTTTTATCTTAAGTTGAAGACATCAAGGTGAATTGTTAGTGTAGGACTCACCTAGGAGCTTTTGCCTTGATGTTGCAGTGGAGCTTACATCTAATAGCCATTGCACTGATACTAAAAAAGAAAACTCCATTTGTTTAAATATGCATAGGAATTTGGGGTAGTGCGCAACGCATACCTACAAATCAAATAAGAAATGTAAGAGGGGCTAGAGTTGGTTAAAACTTTATGGATAACGTTTAGTATTTTGAATTGACACCTATAGGATACAGGAAGCCAGTGTAAGGATTGACAGGTGAGAAAGATCAGCCTGGCGGCAGCATTCTTTACTGATTGTAACTGGGCTACGGCTTCTGGGTAGACCAACTAGGAGAGAATTACAGTAATCCAGAGAGATTACCAGAGCATGAACAAGCTCCTTGGAAGCATCTTGTGTAAGAAAGAGGTGGATACAGGCAATGTTTTTAAGGTGGAATCGACAGGTTCTAGCAACAGACTGGACATGAGGCACAAAGGTGAGACCAGGATCAAAGATAACACCAACAGACAACAAGTTTGCAAAGATGGGCTGATGCAGGTACCATCAACCTGCTGGGAGAGTGAAAGAGGAGGATCAGCATTCTGAAGAGGAAAGACAAGAAGCTCAGTTTTAGAGAGATTAAGTTTCAGAAAGCAGGAGGACATCCGGTTGGAGATGGAAGAAAGGCAAGCAGTGACATGTTGTAGGACCACGGGGCAGAGATACATCTGGGTGTTAGCGGCATACAAGTGGTATTGGAATCCAAAGGAATTAATGAGTTTGCCAAGAGAGGCGGTATAAAGAGAAAAAAGAAGGGGACCAAGAACAGATCCTTGGAGGACTCCAACAGAGACAGGACAAGAGGAGGAGGGGTCATTACAAACAACCGTTGGGAGAGATGGGAGGAGAACCACGAGAGGACAGAGTCACAGAGACTGAGGTATTGAAGAGTTAGAAGAAGGAGAGCATGATCAACGGTGTCAAAGGTTATTGCTACCATCCAGGAGTAGTGGGAGTTTTAGTGCATGACTTCATTTTGTATATTTGTCTCTCATATGTGGGCTATAGATAGGCATCGTATATCTAGTAATATAGTGGTGTTCTCTCTATATTTGCTTGCAAGTTAGTGTATGAATATAATATGAGTTTTGTATGTTCAGTTATTAATTACACTACAGACAAAATGATTCTTTGTCAGCTGTATTTTAATTTGTAGATTAAAATGTAATTGGTAGAAAGTGATAGGTAAAAATAAACCATGCAGCAAATAAAAACCTAAATATTGAATATTATCTCAAGCAGATTATTTTAATTAACTATTTAAAATTCTGCCATTGTGTTTGCAATACAGTATTAACACATTTCACGTCTGCATATTAATTATTGACCATCAGATCATTACCAGTTACGTTGTGGTAATATTATCCATCGCTTTTCTTTTTATTCAGAAATTTTCTCTTACTAACATTCCCCATGTGTGCACATTAAATACATCGCTACGTCTGTGACACCTTATTTCTATCCTAGTCTAATGTTGCAAATATATATGACATGGTTCATGCTTTCCAAATTACACACAATGTACCTGCTTTACACGTCTGTCTACTTACTGCTAACACTTCCACACAAAGCTTCAGACGTGTAAATTAAGCCGGTTTACTATAAAAAGTGCTGTACCATCGACATTTAATATCATATTTAAACCAGTTCGTTGTTATGCCCCAACATTTTTTATTATTGTGAATTGTCTTTGCATTCGTGATTGTAAACTAAGCACTACAAAAATAAAGAATATTAAAAAAAAAGTGGAAAATTCGGGTATCTATTGACACCAAGCCAAGGTCAGGTAGACGAAGAAATATTTCAGCCCCAACTGCCAGAAGAATTGTTCGGGATACAAATAAAAATCCACAGGCTGCTCTGGAAAAAGACGGCGTGGTTGTTTCAAGGAGCACAATACGACGATACTTGAACAAAAATGAGCTGCATGGTCGAGTTGCCAGAAAGAAGCCTTTACTGCGCCAATGGCAAAAAAAAGCCCGGTTACAATAGACAACACCTTGACATGCCTCACAGCTTCTGGCAAACTGTAATTTGGAGTAATGAGACCAAAATAGAGCTTTATGGTGCAACCATATGCGCTATGTTTGGAGAAAGGTCAACAAGGCCTATAGGGAAAAGAATACCATCCCCACTGTGAAGCATGGTGGTGGCTCACTGATGTTTTGGGGGGTGTGAGCTCTAAAGGCACAGGGAATCTTGTGAAAAGTCATGGCAAGATGAATGCAGCATGTTATCAGAATATACTGGAAGAATTTATATTCTTCTGCACGAAGGCTGTGCATGGGACTCTCTTCTCTTTCCAGCGTGACAATGACCCTAAACACAAGGCCAAGTTGACCCTCCAGTGATTACAGCAGAAAAACGTGAATGTTCTGGAGTGGCCATCACAGTCTTCTGACCTTAATATCATTGAGCCACTCTGGGAAGATCTCAAAAGTGTGATTCATGCACGTCTACCAAAGACTTTGCATGACCTGGAGACATTTTGCCAAGATGAATGGGCATCTATACCACCTGCAACAATTCAGGGCCCCACAATAGACACTGATGTTAAAGGGGGCAATACACAGTATTAAAAGCTAAGGGTATGCAGACCTTTGCACCAGGATCCTTTCGTTTTTTTCTTTGTTGCCATGTTTTGTTTTATGATTGTGCCATTCTGTTATAACCTACAGTGGAATATGAATCCCATAAGAAATAAACAAAATGTGTTTTGCCTGCTCCCTCATGCTACATGTATTACCAATTCTCAGTTGGTAAAGCAAACTTCTGAGCACAATTGTAAGTATCTGTGCGTCTATATGTGCCATTTACTTAAAAAAAACAACACTGTATCATCACACTAGAGCCTATATCTCCTCCACTACAACCCCTATACCCTAACAGCCATTGTCCCCCACACTACAGCCACAATCTCCCCCCCCACGCAACAGTCTCTATTTCCCCCAAACGCACATGGCATTTTGATAAACCGATATATTTTTTTATATATAATATACTTTTTAATATTTTAAATGTGTTTTAAAAAATATTACAAATATATAATTTAATAACAATTTCCTTGCCTGACTCATCATTATCTGAAAATGTATTGGTCACCAGGCCAGACATTAATATGGGACATATATAATCCTTGCGCCTTCAATGCAGGAGATCTTTCCGACCATCAGAAGACTTGCTCTTGGCTAAGGGCTCTGTATGTAGCAGCTATTGAGGACCTTGACATAACAGACATGCAGTGTGCTCTGTTTGAGATCTAGGATAATCTTTCCAGATGGACGCACATTATAACTCTGCACCTAGAGTACGATCCTGGACGATGTAATGCTGCTCTTAGCTCTTTATGGTGGCTCCTCCAACCCAACCTACTGGATCAGTAGAAAAGTACATGCTGAATAAAAATCTACAAATATTATGTATCCAAGCTCCTCTTTGGGGTTCTATCCACTATCGAGGAGAACCCTATTTATTTGATCACTGAGACCTTTTGTAGTTACAAAGTCTGAAATAAGACTTGCGTCCATCAAGTTCAGCCATTCTCACATCTGTTTCTGCTGTTGATGAAAAAGAAGGCGACAGAAAAACAGTTTGAAACTCTTTCCAATCTTGCAACCAACTAGGACAAAATTCAGAATGGCAGTCGGATCTCTGTATCTAGGTCTCCAGTAGATCTGCTGATATTTTTATCCATAACATGGTATAGAATCAGAGAACGTATCAGACTCGGTCTCATCACTTTCATGGTAGGGACCAGCAGTGGAACTACCATGCTTATATGAGTTCCAGCTGCTGGGCTTCTTGTTTCTCTCAGGCTTATATTCAGTTTTTTTTTTGCCTTCTTTAGTGCCTTTTTTGTATTGCCTGCCTCCACTCTTCTGTGACAATCGACACAAGGGGTGAGTAATTATTCACTTTGATTATTCTTTTTTGCACTGATTAGTCTATTATGCACTGTGTGTGGATATTTGCATTTTGAATCATGTGGTGTCAGCTTGACAATGACCTTTTTTGAGGTTGAAAAGTTGTTCAGTTGTACTTTTGATCCAATAAATCTTCTTTCTGTGAGTGCCTGAAGTCTATTCTTGGATATAGCGTATCTTAAGTGTGTCAGTGTGTGGATCTGTATGTCTGTGTATCTGCATGTGTGGCAGTGTGTGTATCTGTACATCTGTATTTGTGTTAGTGTGTGTCTGTGCATCTGTATGTGTTACACTGTGTATATCTCTGTGTATCTGTATGTGTGTCAATGTGTGTAGCTGTATGTGTGCCAGTGTGTGTATCTTTAAATCGTGTATCTTTAAATCTGTATTTGTGTCTGTGTGTATCTGTGTGTGTGTCACTGTGTGTATGTTTGTGTATCTGCATGTGTTTCAATGTGTTTATCTGTGTGTCGTGTACCTGCATGTGTGTCAGTGTGTGCATCTTTGTGCCTGTGTATCTGTATTTGTGTCACTATGTGTATGTCTGTGTATCTGCATGTGTTTCAGTGTGTGTTTCTGTGTGTCATGTACCTGCAAGTGTGTCAGTGTGTGTATCTGTGTGTCTGTGTTTGTATCAGTGTGTGTATCAGTGTATCAATATGTGTGTGTGTGTGTGTGTGTGGCAGTGTATGTGAATATGTGCACACATCTCACATTCAATGCCAATACTAGACAAATATACATCTGCATGCAATCATTAACACTACATCACTACATACAAACTCACCCCTGCATTCAAAGCTCAAACTGAACCTTGAGTTTGTCTGTAGTCACTTTCATAACCTGATCATAACAATTTGGTGATGTGTATGTCTTTGTGATTTAGAGATTTGGAAACCTTCATTAAAGGAACACTATAGTCACCTAAATTACTTTAGCTAAATAAAGCAGTTTTAGTGTATAGATCATTCCCCTGCAATTTCACTGCTCAATTCACTGTCATTTAGGAGTTAAATCACTTTGTTTCTGTTTATGCAGCCCTAGCCACACCTCCCCTGGCTATGATTGACAGAGCCTGCATGAAAAAACAAACTGGTTTCACTTTCAAACAGATGTAATTTACCTTAAATAATTGTATCTCAATCTCTAAATTGAACTTTAATCACATACAGGAGGCTCTTGCAGGGTCTAGCAAGCTATTAACATAGCAGGGGATAAGAAATCTTAATTAAACAGAACTTGCAATAAATAAAGCCTAAATAGGGCTCTCTTTACAGGAAGTGTTTATGGAAGGTTGTGCAAGTCACATGCAGGGAGGTGTGACTAGGGTTCATAAACAAAGGGATTTAACTCCTAAATGGCAGAGGATTGAGCAGTGAGGCTGCAGGGGCATGCTCTATACACCAAACCTGCTTCATTAAGCTAAATTTGTTCAGGTGACTATAGTGTCCCTTTAATATAAAAGTGTTTGGGGTACTTAGTTTAGAAACCAATGACGTTATCAGCCTGCGGGCAGAACCCCTGTCATCCCAGATATCTACTGCACTGTTCAAGGATCTCAAGGACTGTTCAAGGATCTTTAAACCAAGAGAAATAGCCGAAAGGAACATTTCTAGAGTTTTTCCTTAATTTCAACTTTTATGGACAGGATTTGGTTGCCTTTGTTTCACTAAGGCCAGGGTTAGATTACATTGTGATTGCAGAGACTTAAGTTTGTCACACTAGGGTCTTCATGTCCAGATGAGGTAACTACACTGGCAGGTGACCTCACTTATTTTTATTCTCCTTGGTCCACACGATCTGTCTAGGCATATGCCTGCAATTTAGGGAATCGTTTGTGGGCACATTTCTCGATGATAAACATTTATATGTCCCGCGAGCCTGTTGCCTAGAGGTGCTGTTGTTAGTTAGTAGTATTTGTTTGCTGGAGCACACTGAATTGGTGTCTACTCTGCTCATACGTTGACCAAACTTGGTAATTATTAAATAGACTCACTGTGCAGGGGCTGGAGGGAAAACAGGGTGTCAAGTGGAACTAATGTAAACCTTCAGGTGGTGGTTCCAATAAGGTAAATGTATCTTACTCCACAGGGCACATGGCATTTTTACATTTTCACAGAGGTTTTAGACAGGAGGAAACATGACTGTCTTGGTATCTGTACTAAACTGTCTTTAATAGCTATATGGTTACACCTTTCCATTTTAAAGATACAAATTAGAAAGTTAATATTAAATATATCAGAGCTCTTGGATGATCTACAAAATAATCGGTATTTTAATACACAGAAGCAAAAAAAAAGTCATAAAATAAAAGATGTGACGCTCAACTAAGTACCTAGATTATTTCCAAGCCAATATAGCAAATCAATAGATTTAATTGGCTCTGCCTTTAATTGCATAACCCGTCTTCACTATCGGTTGGGTCTACTTTCATGACCAATTAACTGATCAACCACCTAAGTTAAGCCCAACTAAAATAGACTAATTACATTTTTATTTTTGCTGTTAATCGCTTTAACAGACAGCTTCCAGCTATTTAACTCTTTGCCTACGTATGAGATTGGTGTTACGAACAAAACTTGCCACATCGTGGTTCTAATTCAGACGAAAACTGTCAAGGAAACTTGTAAGTTACTGTTATCAAGAGATGTTGAAGAAAAGCTATTTTCTTATTTGTTTAATTTATTGTTATTAATGTCAATAAATATTTAATTTCCAAATCATGCCAAATTAGTAAAATATAATACAAATTAAGGAAAAGCGCACACAGAAAAATACTTTTTTAATGTGTATTTTTATGTTCTTTAATCTGTATTATCTATATGTAATGGTAGCACCATTCCTGAGAAATGCATGTTCCGGGTGTGCCCCAATTCCCTTTTTGCCTTTAATAAATTAGCAAAATATGAAATTTATTTTAAATTGTTGTGTTTGAAAGAAATGGTCCATCCTTTCATTATTTGAGGTTAGAACTTACTATCTGGAATGATAATCCTCCAATATGTATCATTAATAGTGAGAATGACTATAAGGAAAACGTATATCATAAGCTTATACTCTAGTCAGTAGTATGGGTCCGCAACACAGTTAAACGCAACAAACACTTAATTCCAACAAAACATGATCGACATACGGGAATAGTAGTTGAAGAGGACCTTGCGCACATGAGCTTACAATCTAAAATATAAGATATAAATATGGTTCAATTTAGTGTGTTTTCCTTGAATGTTAGGGGAGGAAGTACAGTCTAAGGAATCTTAAATACAGGTATTCCATGAAATAACATCAATAGTTCCCTAAGTTCACCCAGAACCCCAACCCTTAGCACCCAATCCTGACTGTAAGTACACCTTAGCGACTTCTAACCCTATAAGTGTGTTCTGATAATCCTGACTATTATGGGATTACTCAAATAACACCAGACATTGTTAAAGCTACAATTTAAGAGTGCCATTTTTATTATGGAAACCAGGACAATCAGTGTAAATTCATCTTACAATAACTCAAGACCCACATTACCAAAAAAAATGATTTAATCCCAGCAGGCTAGACCACCTCACCAGTATGTGTCCATGAGCAGAGCCTTCTTCACCTCAAAATATTCCCTATCTTGCAAAACACTATGGAATATGCAGGTCCTATATAAATAATATTATTATTAATAATAATAATAATAATAATAAATAAAAACATCACCTAAACAGCTGACAAAGAGTTGTAATGAGTTGAGAGCCAAGTGGAAATAAATAAGTCCAAAAAACTGCAAAATTGGAAATATATTTATATATAAAAAAATAAAAAAATAACTTGTGTATTTTGGGAAAAACATAGAGACACATGAAGTGTAACCATCCCCACAATTTGTATTTGCTAAATCCGTATTGTAGGCCCAATCTATCATTCAGATCGTGGTCACATTATTCTTCGATCATTACAGCTGCTCTAGCATTTCGCTAAGTAGCCAGAGCTGATTTTGCAAACAGAAAATAAATCTCTTTCTAAGTACTCCATGTCTTTTTGGATTTGCCTTGATAAATACAAGTGATTTGCCATAAATTGTAAAGCAAGCAGACACTGTGACTTTAAGTGTATTCACCACCAGCGTCTTTGAAAGAGTCCTCACCACTAACCCTCTCTTTCATCTCTCTTGAAAATACTGTTTAAAGTGAATGGTTTGTTTATGTTTAATACACTGATTTTCCGCCCATTAAGAACAGCTGAGGCCTTTCGACATTTCTTTTAATTCTGTGTAACCCAGTTACTTTTAGTGGATTCGACATGTACTTACATTGAGAAACCAGAATGTCAGTATATCACTTGCTACTTAATTATATTTATTATATTTATTATGCAGATGACTTTCGAATAAAATTCCTCTGTTAAAAATAATTGTATTTAATATTAAAAAATGCAGATCGACTGCATGGCCAATCTTGTTTTTTTTTTTTTAGGTAATGATTTCTTGTGAATGGGCATCTATATAAAAAAAACAAAAAACTATACTGATATTTTTAACATTCTATTTTGTGTACGATTTATAAAAAATAAATTCACCGTAAAACTTTCCTTTTTTTTTCATATTTTTTCACTTGGAATGTTACATTTTTATTATAATCATGTTAATTTGGGATTTAATCAACAATGAATAAATAAAATATCAAAACCTATCGCATTGTCTAATTTGATTCGCCTAAGAAAACATTGGTTCTGTTTCCAGATGTGCGCACAATATTTTCGTACACTAATTCATCAAAATGAGGTTAAAATGGTAGATTTTCAGAGAGGTGAGAATTTGGGGTAGATAAACATAGTTATTTTTTTGTTTTGTTAGACATGACCAAAATATTAGAGATTTTGTAATCTGCAGAGCATCGTTTGACTCCACAAATTAATTGTGCCGTACTGCCACCTAGTGGTGCGTAACATGCTGCATCAGAACTTGAGTTAAAAAAAAAGAATTGATTTTACTGAGGCTGGTTAAATAATACAAAGCGTAATGAAGGCTACACCAGGTTAAATAAATTTTTCCTAATCCTAATATATATATATATTTGTGTGTGTGTCATTTTTTTGTTTGCTATTAACTTTAATTTGTTTCTAGGCAAAATAATCTGTGACTATTTATTTACTGCAGTGAATATCATCTGTCTATCTGTCTGTACATTTCAGCTGATAAGAGTTTTGTTTTTTTAATTAAATTTTTTTTTAATTGAAGCATAAAGAAAGATAGTTTCCAATATGAGCGAGTCATACGTCATATCAAAGTTTCACAAATAAAACATAGCAATGCATTGTGTATACTGATAAATAATGCCTCGTTTGTTTTCTTACTCTAAAACAACAAAGTAGAAAAGCTATAATCTACTTGTATAAAACACAGAGTATAAACTAAGCTAAGTATAGTACATGCAGGGAACTGGATTACTCCAACATAAGATTTAGCTCAATCCATGATAGAGAGATGTATTATGAACAACCTATCAATACAATACTGATAATATCAGATCTCACAACCATCAATTTGCAATACACAAGAGGAGTGAGGGTTTTAAAATAAATAAAATCTAAAATATATATTTACTTTCACTGGCACCAAGGGCGATATGGGTGGCAATTTTAGAGTACACAGGAGATCTGCTGTGTCCTCCGCACCCGACAGAGTCAGCATGGTGTCTTCGAGGGGCACCATTAGGGTTCCTAAAGCTCCCCACCGATACCTGATGCTGTGTTCCTTCAACAGATTTGTGACTGGCTTGAATTAACGTCTATCCATCAGGACGGAACATGGTAGGTCATCAAAGATCTTAACAGAACAGTTCTCTACAGTGACGCTGGTATGAGTTCCGGAGCGGTCCATAAAAGCTATTTTAAGAGAGATGTCCTGAGTGATAGCAAATATATCCCTGGGTGCATTTGCAGGGGCGGCAGGGGCAAGTCTAATCCGGAACGCTGACACCATTGGCAAAGATCCACCAGCCCCTCTCACCTTCAATGCCCACGTCATCCTATTTGTATAGTCCAGCGAGTCTTCTTACAGGTACTCTGCAGATCCAGACATTTTTCCGGCAGTGCCATGCCTCAAGTGAAGCTACAGTATGGGAACACTAACAGTTCCACCTGGAACTGGGTTTCTTTTAGTCGGCCCTCTCGTTCCTCCTTTCAGGACACATTTCCAATGCATTGGCTTAGTCCTACTATCTCCATCTGCACTCCAGCAAGGTCTGTAGGTCACTAGGTTGAGCAGGAGCTTTTTGATGTCCTGTTTCATGGAGGGAGAAGTATTCATGTCTGTGTCTGTCTTTTTGTAGACTCCGCTTAGGATCTGTGAGGCATTGGGTCTCTCTTCATCTTGGGCGAAATCTGATTCACTGGAGCCTTGTGGCTTCCCAGGTGCCATCTTAAGTTGGGCCTGCATCTGCGGCCTGTTGAAGGACAAATCAATATAAGACAGGTGGGAGCCCTTTGAATGGGCTAAATTTCTGTGTTTTTGCCCTATGTCTCTGTAGGGGCATACAATGTGTTGTTTGCTTAGGAACCTGATTATAATGGCAAATAGGTTATTTTTCAGTATCTCTTTTGTGCCTTTTTTTAAAAACAAATTTATCAATTCTTCCGGTCACTGTTTCTGCCACTAAAGTCTTCTGTTTTACTTCTCTTTTTTAAGCTCTAAATTTAGTGGTCTCTTCTAAAAATTATATTTCTGCAAAAAATTATAAAATTTTGATTTAAAAAAGCTAACACTTTCTAGCCATTCTTAGAACAATTTAATAAATGTGAACAAGTAAGAGACCAAAAATAGGCAACATATTTCAGAACATTTTCATAAATCTCCCCCAATATATTTAGCAATTTCACTAATCCAGTGTTTTCTGTTATAAACTTTTGCATGGCAAAAAAACTTTGTCCGAATTAATCAATCCTGGAAAAAAATATTTCAGTTGAATCAAAATGGAGCTAAAATGTGCCTATCAGTGTCCAGTAAAATATATATGTAATATTTATATGGGTACCCGCCTAGGGCCCAGATTTAGCCACAAAGGCTTAGAAAGCCGACCGCATCTAAAATATACATTTAGTAAATTTCAGCAAAATAAGGCAGCAGACAAAACATTCCCAGGAGTATTTGTGCTAATGATACCTCCGCAGCCTTTGATAAAGTGTGGAGTTACACAAAACATGCTAGGCTGCTTGTGCCATGTTATTTTTGCTTTTTAAACTTTTGCTGTGCTGAACCCTTAGTATCCTGGTGTATCAGTAGCAAGCAAACTCCTGAGAATATCTTTTAACCGCCTAGGGCCCAGGGTTTAGACAGGGCCCTCACTAACCATCCATATGGTCCAAACTGGTAACTTGCATAGTGTCCCGTGAGTTTTTAATCTTTCTCTGAATGCATTGGATCATTTGCTCAGTATCTTCCATAATTTCCAGTTCCTTTAAGGATGTGAACTCTTCACTATTCTTTTCGCCATCATGTGGCAGTGTTCCCAGGTAAATAGATATTGAACTATATCACATGAGATCCCTAATTGTGTCTTCATTAGATGCCTTCATTAACGCTCTCTCTTCCAAAACATATTTAGAATCCACTATACACACATTGTAGTTATTATTCTTATTTCAACAACTGCGTCATATAGTGTATTTTCTTCCATTCATGTCTAAGGTGTTACTGGGTTCTATGTAGTTTTGAAATAGAGGCATCTGAGAACCAAAACTTGTTTCTTTCTGTCGTTTGACTTATGCCCTTGGATGACCTCCCAGCGATGGCGATGGTATTCGATAAACAGGAAATTACAATGTAACTAAAAGGTAGAACTGAGATACTTGGGGAAGATTTGCCAAATTCTTGCAGACTATGGCATATTTGAGAAGCCAAGTCTACTGGTTCCTTTTATTTGAGCACTATCGTCATTTGGATTGTAAGCTCAGGGGATCAGAGCCACCTTTACCGTGTAATGTTCACTGTATGCAAATTTCAATATATTCTAACATTGTCATCCATATGTTTCATAAGTGCATTTCCCGTGATACCTAGCCAATCATTATAGACATGTATTTAAAGTTATGAATCCCATAAATCCCACATTTTGTTTACTTTCAATCAAACATACAATCTGTAGATCACAATTGTGATATTTTAGATCTGAAGATGAGACTAATCTCTGTTAAGTTCTTAAAGTAAAGTGTTTGAAACATTATTTCATGGGTGATTGATCTTCTGTTTCCGTGTTGAAATACAATGAAGATTGAACAATAAGTTATTTGTTTCAAAGTAGTCGCCGGGTTAAACCTGTCCTGAAAATAATCAATTGCTGTTAAAGGACCACTATAGTGCCAGGAAAACATACTAGTTTTCCTGGCACTATAGTGCACTGAGGGTGCCCCCACCCTCAGGGTCCCACTCCCGCCGGGCTGGATGGTGAGGAAAGGGGTTAAACTTACCTTTTTTCCAGCACCAGGCGGGGAGCTCTCCTACTCCTCTCCGATCCTCCTCTTCGGCTGAATGCGCACGCGCGGCAATAGCTGCGAGCGCATTCAGCCGGTCTCATAGGAAAGCATTCATAATGCTTTCCTATGAACGCTTGCATGTTTTTACTGTGATTTTCACAGTAAGAATCACGCAAGTGCCTCTAGCGGCTGTCAATGAGACAGCCACTAGAGGCTTTAGAGGCTGGATTAACCCTATTTTAAACATAGCAGTTTCTCTGAAACTGCTGTGTTTACAAAACAAATGGGTTAACCCTAGAGGGACCTGGCACCCAGACCACCTCATTAAGCTGAAGTGGTCTGGGTGCCTAGAGTGGTCCTTTAATGTAAGGAGTCTTACTGTTAATTTAACAGATCTATGCAAATGTTTCCCATTATATTAAAAGTATGTTGCTGATACTACGTATTTACTAATCATACGGGGACATATATCAAGCTAATAGTAACATATGTCCTTGTACAAATGGTGCAATTGGAAAGTAGCAAGTTAATATAAGGTCCCTTCTAGTCGCACCATCAAACCTGTGTAGGTGTGTGGTACACTGATTCAATAACTATAGAATAACTATTGACTTGTTAAACAAAGGGCGAAATGCAGGATAACAAATGTTCTACAAACTTTCAAGTGGTTTATCTGTTCACTATATAATGGAAACTTACTGGAGACAACAGGGAATACACATTGAATGACATGAGAAGGAATGCTAGCATTGTGATAACTGTATTTTGCATCATCTGTAGGTGATCAAGGTGATAAAGTGATGAGTGTGTCTGTCTCAGTACCTGCTAGATCCACATGTCATTTCTGCCTCAATCCAGATGCTTTGAACTAACTCCTCCTATACTTGAGTCCTTCCGGCATTATTTTGGACACTGGTCGCTTCGAACCTGTGCCAATTTATGACTCTGGGAAATCTTCTCCTGCCTCATTCCTGCGACATTGCTCATGCAAAGTTATATACTGATTCTTGATTTTATATTTGTCCATTACTTTTCTCCACTCTGTATTCCTTGGCTTTGGATTGTCTGTTCGCTCTTGATACTTTCTACAGTCCTCGACCTTGGCTTGCTATTGACCATTCTATAACCTGTTACTATTCTGTAGCATTAAACCTGGTCATTAAACCAGTAATACGCCTCTGTCCATTTCACCTGTACCTTAGCTAGGTTTGTGTAGCGGAGCTCAGTACTAAGGGCTGAGTACCTCCGTCTGAAGATCATTCTTACTCCTGTCACTCTTCAATGATTATAGCTCTTTCCCTAAACACTAGATGACACATAGTGAAGGGTAGAACAACAACGCCTTCGTATAAAGTCGTGGATGAATGGCAACAACAATTGGCCTCAGGATCTTGTCATGGTATCTCTGTGCATTCAAAATGCCATCAATAAAATGCACCTGTGTTATTTGTCCATAACATACGCCTGCCCATACCATAACCCCACCTCCACCATGGGTCATTCGATCCACAATGTCTGCCATATGACCTGTACAGTGAAAACTCGGATTCATCCGTGAAGAGAACACCTCTCCAAAGTGCCAGATGCCATCGAATGTGAGCATTTGCCCACTCAAGTCAGTTAAGATGACGAATTGCAGTCAGGTCGAGACCCCGATGAAGACGATTTCTGACAGTTTGTGCAGAAATTCTTTAGTTATGCAAATTATTGTTCCAACAGCTGTCCGGGTGGCTGATCTCAGAGGATTTTGGAAGTGAAGATGCTGGATGTGGAGGTCCTGGGCTGGTGTGGTTACACGTGGTCTGCGGATGTGAGGCCGGTTGCATGTATTGCCAAATTCTCTGAAACACCTTTGGAGATGGCTTATGGTAGAGAAATGAACATTCAATTCATGGGCCACAGCTCTGGTGGACATTCCTGCAGTCAGCATGCCAATTGCACGCTCCCTTAAGACTTGCGACATCTGTGGCATTGTGCTGTGTCATAAAACAGCAAATTTTAGAGTGGCCTTTTATTGTAGCCAGTCTAAGGCACACCTGTGCAATAATCATGCTGTCTAATCAGCATCTTGATATGCCACACCTGTGAGGTGGATGGATTATCTCAGCAAAGTGCAAATGTGTTCACTAACACAGATATAGACAGATTTGTGAACAATATTTGAGAGAAACAGGCCTTTTGTGTACGTAGAAAAAGTCTTAGATCTTTGAGTTCAGATTATGAAAAATGGGGGCAAAAACAAAAGTGTTTTTTTATTCAGTGTAATTAGTTTAAGCAAAGTACACAAAATTATCTCCCAGACACAGAGACGTGTTGTGGGAGTGTCATGGGTGTGTTGTGGGAGTGTTATGCTATTTCCTAGCTTGAGACCCCCTGCTGGGGGTCTGTGTCTATAAGTGGGCCACCTGGTCATAATAAAACATTCCTGTTTGGTAATGCGAACGAAGAACCGCTTGATTTGTTCTCACGACCAGCTTGGATTTCGGGAAAGTGCAAATCAGCGTACTCTGCGAACGGGCTACAACCACTAAGTCCCTAGCATTTCAGGAGTGTGCGAACGAATGTACTTCACGAAGTACAGGAGGTTCGTTACAGAGGGATGTAAGATTAATTGAAAATTAAGCAAACTAGAGGTTACTGTTTTATACATGGGAGAATGCTATAAAGATCATTTTTTGGGAAAAGCAAAAAAAAATTGAAAAAATTAAGCAATAGCAATGGGAATCCACGGATGCGGAATCCTGACCATACAACATTTAGAACTTTGCTCCAGAACTGTTCTGGGTGCACAAGCCCTCATTATTCTCAATTATTCTTTTCATACAATACAACTAATTGTCTAAAGGGGAAAAGTGAAACAAAACAGAAAAAAGCGATTATCTGCCATGCATGCACAGTCTGGTGCAATTTTCAAGCTGCTAAATTAAATGAAGACTGTATAATTGCTTTGTATTATAAAATAATGTGTGCCTTGCTACTCAGAAATTCCTAAAAAAAATATGTAAATGTTCTGGATTTTTCTTTTTCATTTATTTGTTTATCCATGGCATACATTTTGGATGAAGTTATTCAGAATTATAGATTATTTGGTATCCCTTATTGAGCCGGGTACTATAGTGTCCCTTTAACCCCCTTAAGGACCAAACTTCTGGAATAAAAGAGAATCATGACATGTCACACATCATGTGTCCTTAAGGGGTTAAGTGGGGCTTTATTAGTTTCAGGCAATATGAAATCCAGCCCCATTCACATTGTTGGGAGTGAAAGAGTTAATGTTTACTGTTCACTGAGCAAGGAGTCATGTATTAAAGGGACACTGTAGACACAGTATCTGCTTCATCTAATTGAAGTGGTTATAGTGTCTGTTATGCCCTGGTGCCATAATTTAATTCAAGCGTTAAACAGTTTTTAATGTCTTTATGTTTTTATGCTAAACGATAGTCCCCAGCAACCCCTCCCCTGTGTGGTGCTTTGGCTATTGAGGAAGTATTAGCCTGAGCAGCATTGGGCAGCTGTGATTGGTTGAGAGTGTCAGCTGACTATTTTTAGCCTATCAGAGCTCCAACTAACGGCATGAAGGATATGAGTACAAGGAAGTGTGAAATCTCTGCCATAGATTTCACACTTCCAGAAGGGGCCAGACTGTGCGTGACCAGAGACTCTTATCTAGTGTCAAACTGCTCTAAAATGGTTTAATGTTGAATAAAGGGACAGTGCAAGGGGACTCTAGTCACACTATAACCAATTCAAAGAGTTGAAATGGTTATAGTGAGTACAGTTTCCCTTTAAGTTGACTTCCAAGGCTGTGAAGTGTTTGATTCTCAATATAGAATTTATTGTATCCTTCCAGTATTTAGATATACGGTTAGGACACTAGGCATTGACTTATAGTAATGGTATCATCATGGAGAAATGTCCTGGAATTTCTGTTTCTGTTTCTTTTTTGGGTGTAACCTTGATACACAGTTTTTTTTAGGATTAACTATGTTGCTTTCAACATTGCGTTCCTCAGACAAAAGATAAAGTCTCATTCTGTACAATTTGTTTTTCACCTTGATAGAATTAGTCATGTCTCCTATATCAGAGTACGGCCGGCATGCCAATGATCCAAATTATTACTTACTGCTGTGTAAGTTCTTGCCAATGTAAATTTGCATATGCCTTAAAATATCAAAAAATATTGTATAATATAAATGCATACAACTTGATTTCTTCTTCTGGCTTGCTCCATGTTTTATGTCCTGATAGCGGAATAAATATAAAGACCAGAACGTTTAAACATAAAGAACCAGAACATCCAAGCCCTATTATCCTCAGATATAAACTGGCAAAACTGGCCCCATACATCCAAGCCCTATCATCCTCAGATAAGAACTGGCCAAACTGGCCCCGTACATCCAAGCCCTATCATCCTCAGATAGAAACTGTCCAAACTCTCCCCATACATCCAAGCCCTATCATCCTCAGATAGAAACTGGCCAAACTGGCCCCATACATCCAAGCCCTATCATCCTCAGATAGAAATTGGCCAAACTGGCCCCCATCCATCCAAGCCCTATCATCCTCAGATAAGAACTGGTTGAATGGTCCCCATACATCCAAGCCCTATAATCCTCAAATAAGAACTGGGCAAAGGGTCCCCATACATCCATGCCCTATCATACTTAAATAAGAACTGGTCAAATGGTTTCCATACACCCAACCCACATCATTCTTAGATAAGAACTGGTCAAATGGTCCCCATATATCCAAGCCCTATTATCTTCAGATATGAACTGAATAAAACGGCCCCCATACATCCAAGCCCTATCATCCACAGATAAGAACTGGTTGAATGGTCCCCATACATCCAAGCTATATAATCCTCAAATAAGAACTGGGCAAATGGTCCCCATACATTTAAGCTCTATCATCCTTAAATAAGAACTGGTCAAATGGTCTCCATACATCCAACCCCTATCGTCCTCATATAGCAAACAAATAAACCACTTGAAAGTTTGTAGAACATTTGTTATCCTGCATTTCGCCCTTTGTTTAACAAGTCAATAGTTATTCTATAGTTATTGAATCAGTGTACCACACACCTACACAGGTTTGATGGTACGACTAGGAGGGACCTTATATTAACTTGCTACTTTCCAATTGCACCATTTGTACAAGGACATATGTTACTATTAGCTTGATATATGTCCCTGTATGATTAGTAAATATGTAGTATCAGCAACATACTTTTAATATAATGGGAAACATTTGCATAGATCTGTTAACAGTAAGACTCCTTACATTAAAGGACCACTCTAGGCACCCAGACCACTTCAGCTTAATGAAGTGGTCTGGGTGCCAGGTCCCTCTAGGGTAAACCCATTTTTTTATAAACATAGCAGTTTCAGAGAAACTGCTATGTTTATAATAGGGTTAATCCAGCCTCTAAAGCCTCTAGTGGCTGTCTCATTGACAGCCGCTAGAGGCGCTTGCGTGATTCTCACTGTGAAAATCACAGTGAGAACACGCAAGTGTTCATAGGAAAGCATTATGAATGCTTTCCTATGAGACCGGCTGAATGCGCTCGCAGCTCTTGCCGCGCATGCGCATTCAGCCGAAGAGGAGGATCGGAGGCGGAGAGGAGTAGGAGAGCTCCCCGCCCGGCCCTGGAAAAAAGGTAAGTTTAACCCCTTTCCTCACCATCCAAGCCCTATTATCTTCAGATAGGAACTGAATAAAATGGCCCCCATACATCCAAGCCCTATCATCCACAGATAAGAACTGGTTAAATGGTCCCCATACATCCAAGCCATATAATCCTCAAATAAGAACTGGGCAAATGGTCCCCATACATCTAAGCTCTATCATCCTTAAATAAGAACTGGTCAAATGGTCTCCATACATCCAACCCCTATCGTCCTCATATAAGAACTGGTTGAATGGTCCCCACATATCCAAGCCCTATCATCCTCAGAAAAGAACTGGTTGAATGGTCCCCATACATCCAAGCCCTATAATCCTCAAATAAGAACTGGGCAAATGGTCCCCATACATCCAAGCCCTATCATCCTTAAATAAGAACTGGTCAAATGGTCTCCATACATCCAACCCATATCATTCTTAGATAAGTACTGGTCAAATGGTCCCCATATATCCAAGCCCTATTATCTTCAGATAGGAACTGAATAAAACGGCCCCCATACATCCAAGCCCTATCATCCACAGATAAGAACTGGTTGAATGGTCCCTGTACATCCAAGCCATATAATCCTCAAATAAGAACTGGGCAAATGGTCCCCATACATCTAAGCTCGATCATCCTTAAATAAGAACTGGTCAAATGGTCTCCATACATCCAACCCCTATCGTCCTCATATAAGAACTGGTTGAATGGTCCCCATATATCCAAGCCCTATCATCCTCAGATAGGAACTGGCCAAATGGTCCCTATACATTCAAGCCCTATCATCCACAGATAAGAACTGGTGAAATGGTCCCCATACATCCAAGCCCTATCATTCCTGGATAAGAACTGGTTGAATGGTCCCCATAGTCCACGCCCTATCACCCTCGGATAAGAACTGGTCGAAGCCTACATCCAACCACTATCGTCCTCATATAAGAACTGGTTGAATGGTCCCCATACATCCAAGCATGAAAATCCTCGGATAAGAACTGGTCAAACAGACCACATACATCCAAGCCCTATCATCCTCAAATAGAAACTGGCCAAACTGTCCCCATACATCCACGCCCTATCACCCTCGGATAAGAACTGGTTGAATGGTCCCCATACATCCAATCATGAAAATCCTCGGATAAGAACTGGTCAAACGGACCACATACATCCAAGCCCTATCATCCTCAGATAGAAACTGGGCAAACTGTCCCCATACATCCAAGCCCTATAATCCTCAAATAAGAACTGGTCAAATGGTCTCCATACAACCAACCCCTATCATTCTTAGATAAGAACTGGTCGAATGGTCCCCATATATCCAAGCCCTATCATCCTCAGATAGGAACTGGCCAAATGGTCCCTATACATCCAAGCCCTATTATTCCTGGATAAGAACTGGTTGAATGGTCCCCATAGTCCACGCCCTATCACCCTCGGATAAGAACTGGTCGAATGGTCCCCATACATCCAAGCATGAAAATCCTCGGATAAGAACTGGTCAAACGGACCACATACATCCAAGCCCTATCATCCTCAAATAGAAACTGGCCAAACTGTCCCCATACATCCACGCCCTATCACCCTCGGATAAGAACTGGTCGAATGGTCCCCATACATCCAATCATGAAAATCCTCGGATAAGAACTGGTCAAACGGACCACATACATCCAAGACCTATCATCCTCAGATAGAAACTGGCCAAACTGTCCCTATACATCCAAGCCCTATAATCCTCAAATAAGAACTGGTCAAATGGTCTCCATACAACCAACCCCTATCATTCTTAGATAAGAACTGGTCAAATGGTCTCCATACAACCAACCCCTATCATTCTTAGATAAGAACTGGTTGAATGGTCCCCATATATCCAAGCCCTATTATCCTCAGATAGGAACTTAATAAAATGGCCCCCATATATCCAAGCCCTATAATCCTCAAATAAGAACTGGGCAAATGGTCCCCATACATCCATGCCCTATCATCCTTAAATAAGAACTGGTCAAATGGTCTCCATACATTATCCCTATCATCCTCATATAAGAACTGGTCGAATGGTCCCCATATATCCAAGCCCTATCATTCTCAGATAAGAACTGGTTGAATGGTCCCCATACATCCAAGCCCTATAATCCTAAAATAAGAACTGGGCAAATGGTTCCCATATATCCAAGCCCTATCATCCTCAAATAAGAATTGGTTGAATGGTCCCCATATATCCAAGCCCTATCATCCTCAAATAAGAACTGGTCAAATGGTCCCCATACATCCAAACCCTATCATCCTCAGATAAGAATTGGTTGAATGGTCCCCATATATCCAAGCCCTATCATCCTCAAATAAGAACTGGTGAAATGGTCCCCATACATCCAACCCCTATCATTCTCAGATAAGAACTGGTCGAATGGTCTCCATATATCCAAGCCCTATCACCCTCAGATAGGAAATCGCCGAATGGTCCCTATACATCCAAGCCCTATCATCCACAGATAAGAACTGGTGAAATGGTCCCCATACATCCAATCCCTATCATTCCTGGAAAAGAACTGGTTGAATGGTCCACATACTCCAAGCCCTATCACGCTCGAACAACAACTGGTCGAATGGTCCCCATACATCCAAGCATGATAATCCTCGGATAAGACCTGGTCAAATGGACCCCATACATCCAAGCCTTATTATCTTCAGATAGAAACTGGACAAACTGGCCCCATACATGATCCAAGCCTTATCATCCTCAGATAAGAACTGGTTGAATGGTCCCCATACATCCAAGCCCTATAAACCTCAAATAAGAACTGGGCAAATGGTCCCCATACATCCAAGCTCTATCATCCTTAAATAAGTACTGGTCTAATGGTCTCCATACATCCAACCCCTATCGTCCTCATATAAGAACATGTCGAATGGTCCCCATATATCCAAGCCCTATCATCCTCAGGTAGGAACTGGCCAAATGGTCCCTATACATCCTATCATCCACAGATAAGAACTGGTGAAACGGTCCCCATACATGCAAGCCCTATCATTCCTGGATAAGAGCTGGTTGAATGGTCCCCATAGTCCAAGCCCTATCACCGTCGGATAAGAACTGGTCGAATGGTCCCCATACATCCAAGCCCTATCATCCTCAGATAGAAACTGGCCAAATCGTCCCAATACATCAAAGCCCTATCACCCTCAGATAAGAACTGGTCAAATAGTCCCCATACATCCAAGTCCTATCATCCTTAGATAAAAACTGGTTGAATAGTCCCCATACATCCAAGCCCTGTCATCCTCAGATAAGAACTGGTTGAATAGTCCCCAAACATTCAAGCCTATCATCCTCAAATAAGAACTGGTCAAATGGTCCCCATACCACTAAGCCCTGTCATCCTCGGATAAGAACTGATCGAATGCTCCCCATATATCCAAGCCCCATCATCCTCAGATAAGAACTGGTCGAATGCTCCCCATATATCCAAGCCCCATCATCCTCAGATAAGAACTGGTCGAATGCTCCCCATATATCCAAGACCCATCATCGTCAGATAAGAACTGGTCGAATGCTCCCCATATATCCAAGGCCCATCATCCTCAGATAAGAACTGGTCGAATGCTCCCTATACATCCAAGCCCTATTATTCCTGGATAAGAACTGGTTGAATGGTCCCCATAGTCCACGCCCTATCACCCTCGGATAAGAACTGGTCGAATGGTCCCCATACATCCAAGCATGAAAATCCTCGGATAAGACCTGGTCAAATGGACCCCATACATCCAAGCCTTATTATCTTCAGATAGAAACTGGACAAACTGGCCCCATACATGATCCAAGCCTTATCATCCTCAGATAAGAACTGGTTGAATGGTCCCCATACATCCAAGCCCTATAAACCTCAAATAAGAACTGGGCAAATGGTCCCCATACATCCAAGCTCTATCATCCTTAAATAAGTACTGGTCTAATGGTCTCCATACATCCAACCCCTATCGTCCTCATATAAGAACATGTCGAATGGTCCCCATATATCCAAGCCCTATCATCCTCAGGTAGGAACTGGCCAAATGGTCCCTATACATCCTATCATCCACAGATAAGAACTGGTGAAACGGTCCCCATACATGCAAGCCCTATCATTCCTGGATAAGAGCTGGTTGAATGGTCCCCATAGTCCAAGCCCTATCACCGTCGGATAAGAACTGGTCGAATGGTCCCCATACATCCAAGCCCTATCATCCTCAGATAGAAACTGGCCAAATCGTCCCAATACATCAAAGCCCTATCACCCTCAGATAAGAACTGGTCGAATAGTCCCCATACATCCAAGTCCTATCATCCTTAGATAAAAACTGGTTGAATAGTCCCCATACATCCAAGCCCTGTCATCCTCAGATAAGAACTGGTTGAATAGTCCCCAAACATTCAAGCCTATCATCCTCAAATAAGAACTGGTCAAATGGTCCCCATACCACTAAGCCCTGTCATCCTCGGATAAGAACTGATCGAATGCTCCCCATATATCCAAGCCCCATCATCCTCAGATAAGAACTGGTCGAATGCTCCCCATATATCCAAGCCCCATCATCCTCAGATAAGAACTGGTCGAATGCTCCCCATATATCCAAGCCCCATCATCCTCAGATAAGAACTGGTCGAATGCTCCCCATATATCCAAGCCCCATCATCCTCAGATAAGAACTGGTCGAATGCTCCCCATATATCCAAGCCCCATCATCCTCAGATAAGAACTTCAAATGGTCCCCATATAGGAAATGGGTGTTAGGGAAGTTATTCTCAATGCATATAAAGAAATGTAACAGTATCTGAGTTGGGATACATTAACAGACTGAAATAGAATCTGGGCAATGTTTGAATTTCTTGGCAATATATTCATGAGCCAAAATGGCTGAAGACCTCAATGACTGAACATTGACTAAGCCATGATTACACTGTTATTTCTTAACATTTTTCTATTTGAGCTATTACCTATGGCATACTTCCAGGCCCAATACAAATTTCCATGTACCCCATCTTACATAGCGTAAATAAAATACTAATAAGGGCGCGCAGGCAGAACACACACTAATCTATGCTATGCATTTATCTTATGCATAATTTAGATTTATTTAATTAGGCCAGCAACAATAAGAGTGGTAATTTATTTGTCAGGTAATAATGTTACTGCATTTATCACTCATTAGCAGTCTAACAAACTGTCACTTTACATGGTTTTACGTACTTTGTACATCATGCTCCTAATCTGTCTCTCTATGAAATTGCAGTAATGCACCTTCAATTTTTCTCAATGCACCATTACTGGATATGTAAATGTCTTTAAAAGCCAGCTTTAATTTGTGAATACTTTATGTTAAAATTGTAAGTGCATCTAAAAGCCTTTAGGATGGGCTGAACAATCCTGACTTTAACATTCAGATTAGATATGCGCGCAAAGTCATGGCCACAGAACGCGTGTGTGCTTTAAAAGGTTTGAGTTGTGACCTTAAGAAGCATTAATGTTAAAAGACCTAAAAATTTTCCAATGATTCTTTAATGTGAGTTTAAGAAGTAATTTGCTAAAGTTTTCTATACACATTATATTTATTATTAATATTATTGCAAATATTTCTAGAGTTTTTTTTATATATTTATTTTCTTTGCGTTCTAATTTGTCTTTTATAACAGCATTTCAAGAAGAAATAATTTATTTTAAACTATTTAATGTGGCAGCTGGCAAGCAAGTGTTACAACCGCCACTGGGCTTATAGTTTGAATTTCGTTTAAATCCGGTCTAAGGTTTGAATCATCCAGACATTCGTGTCTGGGCTTCACCTATCTGACGGCATTCGGACCAGATGAAATCCGGCTCTGTATGTAGCTGAAACAAGACAAACCATTCTAACAATACACATTTGACATACGGTAACAGTAGGTGTAGGGGGCTCTGGCTAAACTAGCATACAATTGAAAAAAATAAATCTAAATTCTGCTTATTGAGGGTATATGTAATCCTGAGAACATGATACTGGACCATAAAGCAGTCATGTCTATGGTAATACGAAACATTTCTATGTTATAGAATGAGAGGCTCTCTGAGATATCAGAATTTCAATCTTTTTCCGCACACTGATATCTTTGAAATGTCTTTGATTGATGAATCTCTATGAATATGTGTACACGTTCCTAACAAGCTGTTTATTGATTAGTTTTTCTATCTCTTACAGTGGGAAATACAAACCGAAAATGTATCAACCACTTCTACCGCACACTATATTATTCCTGATTAATTGTTCCTTGTGCTATTACCGAGCTGCGTTCGGCTATACAGTTGTGTTAATAATATTTGGAGTTTACTTCAATAGAAATTACCGTCGGCTTAGCACTGTCCACATGCCGGAGCCATCAATCACTTGGAGCTGATTTTCAGAAGCAAAATAATCAGGGGTGTTTCAATGTCAATATAATTGGTTTCAAACTAACTCCCTTCAGCCTAATTCTTTCTGACAGCCACAGTCTTGTATTAATTCATATATACCGCTCGCAGAGTATGCTGAGCTGGCCCCAAAGACAATATAAAGATATGACTTCTGATCCATGGGTACAGTTCGCGGTCATTCTTGTCCAGATCACAATGGAAAATTTTACCAATCAGTACATTAAAGGGACACTCCAGACTCCTAAAGCACTTTAGCTTGAGGAAAAGTTTATGTGTGAAGAGCTTGTTCTCATTTTTCATTTTGCAAAAAGTGCAGATTTCAAGAGGAATTGACACTTCTATAAACTAACATGGTTACACCCCCTGGCTGTCCCCGGCCTTATCTTATAGCTAGGATAGCCTTATGCCTATCCCATGCATGCTTAAACTCCCTCACTGTGTTAACCTCTACCACTTCAGCTGGAAGCCTATTCCATGCATCCACTACCCTCTCAGTAAAGTAATACTTCCTGATATTATTTTTAAACCTTTGTCCTTCTAATTTAAGACTATGTCCTCTTGTTGTGGTAGTTTTTCTTCTTTTAAATATAGTCTCCTCCTTTACTGTGTTGATTCCCTTTATATATTTAAATGTTTCTATCATATCCCCCCTGTCTCGTCTTTCCTCCAAGCTATACATGTTAAGATCCTTTAACCTTTCCTGGTAAGTTTTATCCCGCAATCCATGAACCAGTTTAGTAGCCCTTCTCTGAACCCTCTCTAAGGTATCAATATCCTTCTGAAGATACGGTCTCCAGTACTGTGTACAATACTCCAAGTGAGGTCTCACCAGTGTTCTGTACAATGGCATGAGCACTTCCCTCTTTCTACTACTCTTTCTACAATATTGGAATCCAAACTTAAAGATTGCAGTTTATTGATGAGCCTTCTATGTGCAACAGTGTCAAAAGCCTTACTAATATCTAGGTAAGCAATGTCTACTGCACCACCCTGATCTATAATTTTAGTTAGCCAATCAAAAAATCAATAAGATTAGTTTGGCATGATCTCCCCACTGTCTACTTTTGACAGTTGAAATAGAACCTCTTCCTCTGTAAACTCACGTGTAATAAATGACTCATTTATCCTTTTTCTCAACTGAGGTCCCTTTCCTTCATTTTCATCAGTAAATACTGAACAAAAATATTCATTGAGGCAGTCAGCTAGACCTTTATCCTCTTCTACATACCTTCCTTCTTTGGTTTTTAATCTAACTAATCTTTATTTTGCTTTCCTTTTCTCATTTATGTATCTAAAAAATGTTTTACCCCCCTTTTTTTTACTGACTGTGCCATTTTCTCTTCTGTGTGTGATTTGGAAGCTCTTATAACTTGCTTAGCCTCTTTCTGCTTAATCTTATAGATCTGTCTATCTTCCTCACTCGGGGTTACTGGATTACTAAATACTAACTGCAATGGATCACCTGGCACCCCGACTGGGTACCTCTGTTGAAGGATGCTCCTAGCGCTTCCTGAGGGCTCCGAGCAATCCAGCCGACACCATAACCACCGTAGACTCCTTCAGAGAGCAAGACAGGAACAAGCTCTTACAAGAGCTCAGTGATTATAGCAAGGGAATATGCAGAGCATAGTAATCCCTTGTAGCAGATTCCCCCAATAAGAGACAGGACTCAAATTGAGGGTGAAGTAGAACTGAGCTTTTAATCAAACACTCTGCTGTTATGCACATTTTACACACATAGTACTGCCCACAGGGTTTTGCAGAACAACCAATCAATACAAACAATACACTCCGACACTCCCACACAAAATTCTCCCCTCTGCCTGAACATTACAGAACACAATGGGCTAACTTAATTATCACAGGCAGGAAAATACACAGTTTTACACAATATTCATAACTTTAATTGTATACATTTTCAGAATCAGCATACAACAAATACAAACATACGTCAAAATCATACAAATTGGTCCAGTGGGTCAAAAGTTAGTTGAAAGTCCCTTCGTGACCTCCAGCATACAGAAAATAGCTCTATTCACAACAACAGTAAAAACACATAGAAATACGTAATTCCTGTTATACTTAACAGAATCCCCACATTCAACCTATCCCCAGATAGCTTGGATCTGAGCGCTCACTATATCCTAACTGCGCTCAGATGCCACAAACACAGCCAAATCGCCATGGGGTTAAAACATAGCAAGAGCTGATGAGAGACGGAGTAGGGGCAAAACAGCAAGTTCCAACTGGTCTGGCAGTGTACCTGAGACAACGCCCTGCTGGAACAATAGACAGGAAACGGGGGAGGGGAAGAGACACATCTTCCCATGGATTCAAATGGACGCCAATAAGCCCCAAATAGTCTTTTTAAATGGCAATACACCCCAGAGCAATAGTCATGAGGGAGGAGGCTGGCAATCAGGCTCCTCTAACAGCCGGGGGCAAAGGACAGTTGGTCATAGAAAAATCCAGTGACAAAAGGCATTTTGTCACACTAAATTTTTGTTTTTTTACTACACCCTGTTCCAAATTATTACGCAAATTCTATTTAAGTGTCACAAAGATTAAATATTTAGTTTTTCAGTTTAACTCATGGATGGCATTGTGTCTCAGGGCTCTTTTGATCATTGAAAACAATCTAGGACACCTGTGATAATTAGATTGCCAGGTGAGCCCAATTTAAGGAAAAACTTCTAAAGGAGGGTGCTCCACATTATTAAGCAGAGCACCATTTTCATGCAATATGGGGAAGAAAAAGGATCTCTCTGCTGTCGAAAAGAGTGAAATAGTTCAATGCCTTGGACGAGGTATGAAAACATTAGATATTTCACGAAAACTTTAGCGTGATCATTGCACTATTAAGAGATTTGTGGCTGATTCAGAGCACAGACTGGTTTGTGCAGATAAAGGCACATTGAGGAAGATTTCTGCCAGATCCATGAATTGGATCAAGAGAGCAGCTGCTAAAATACCATTACATAGCAGCAAACAGATATTTCAAGCTGCTGGTGTCTCTGGAGTCCCACTGACATCAAGGTGTTGAGTCCTCCAGATTCTTGCAACTGTGCATAAACCTTCTATTCGGCCACCACTAACCAATGCTCACAAGCAAAAACGGCTGCATTGGGCAGAAAATACAGTCCTGTTCACTGATGAGTGCCGTGCAACCCTGAATGGTCCAGATGGATGGAGTAGTGGATGGTTGGTGGACGGCCACCCTGTTCCAACAAGGCTGCGACGTCAGCAAGGCGGTGGTGGAGTCATGTTGTGGGCCGGAAACATGGGAAGAGAGCTGGTCGTCCCCTATAGGGTCCCCGAAGGCATAAAGTTGACCTCTGCAAAGTATGTGGAGTTTCTGACTGACCACTTTCTTCCCTGGTACAGAAGGAAGAACTATGCTTTCCGTAATAAAAATCATCTTCATGCATGACAATGCACCATCTCATGCTGCAAAGAATACCTCTGCATCAATGGCTGCTATGGGGATAAAAAGAGAGAAAGTCATGGTGTGGCCTCCATCCTCCCCTGACCTCAATCCTATTGAGACGCTTTGGAGCATCCTCAAGCAAAAGATCTATGAGGCTGGGAGGCAGTTTACATCCAAACAGCAGCTCTGGGAGGCTATTCTGACATCTTGCAAACAAATTCAAGCAGATACTGTCCAAAAACTCACAAGTTCAATGGATGCAAGACTTGTGAAGCTGCTTTCAAATAAGGGGTTCTATGTTAAAATGTAACGTGACCTGTTAAAATGTTTAAAAAGTTAAAATGTTGTTCTGTTACCGGAGGAATAACAGGAACAAACCGCAGAAGCCACACATAGAGATATGGACACAAGTCTTCAGGAAGTAAGAGGCCTTTATTCACGTACCAATCGGGTCTCAGATGGACTAATGTTCCACAACAGATCCTTCCATAAATAGCTACACCCACACATACCCTTAACCAATCAATGAACAGAGTCTGGACTTGCTCATCCGGTCAGACCACATGGCTCATCCAAAGGAGAAAGGCGTGTGATTTCAGTTCCTACATTCCTGCACATGCTCAGTACATTGATGACAGTATCTTAGCTACATGTAACTAACTAACAGATCCAACAAACACCTGTACTTGTATATGCCACATGGAGATTTCAGGCCTACTAAATTTTGAACCATGTTGAAATCCCATCACAGTTCTAAGTTTGATTGAAATAGCTTTTGATTTCAGTAAATATGCTGCAAACACAACAAATGACACTTTTCAATTCTTTACAACCTATAAAGTGTTTTGAAACTTACTGTGCGTAATTATTTGGAACAGTGCATTGTAAGTTTTTTATGCTTAAAAAAATACTGTTATCATTAGGAGGTTTGTTCAATAAAATTAGAATTTTACTCTTAATAGCTGATAACATAAGAATTATGCTGACTGTTATTTACAACAATTATTTAGGTAAATGAGAAATATATCATTTGCATAATAATTTGGAACAGGGTGGATTTTGGCCACATCTGCAGAGTACCACAGTGGTTTCTTGAATTTTTTTGCTTTTACTGACAAGCCTAATGCAATTTTCTGTTGCCTTCAGCAGTGCAACTTTTAAATAATCCCATTTCTCTTGGTCTCCATTTAAATTGCTCCAGTCTGATAATGACTCCTTTACACATATTCTAATTCTAGAAAAGTCTGTTTTTCTAAAGACTAAAACTTTTGTTTTTCTGTGGTGTGACTCAGTCACTGTTCTTATATTAAACCACACTGACTGATGATCACTGGATCCTAAACTTTCACCTACAGCAATATTTTAACCTACAGTATGTATGTCAGTATGTATGTATGTCTGTCAGTATGTATGTATGTGTGTGTATGTATGTCCTTATGCGTGTGTGTGTGTGTGTGTTTGTGTGTCTGTATGTATGTTAGTATGTGTCTGTGTGTCACTATGTATGTCTGTGTGTCTGTTTCAATATGTGTGTCTGTTAGTATTTATGTTTGTGTGTCAGTGTGTGTGTATCTTTGTTTGTGGGTGGTACCTCTTGAAGCCTGTGGGGGGGGGAGGATCATCAACCTGAACCAATAAATGGCTTATTGGGGGTTGATAAACTCCCAATAAGGATGTTCATCTCTAATTATATTGAGGCCTTAATATCTTAAATACCAAAAATTAACAAACTGGCAATGCACTTTATATTTATTACAGCAAAGATTTACAATATGCTTCAAGACTTTAAACTAGCATGTTAGACAGAAAATTGTGTGGAGGTTTTCTATCTCTGAAGTTGCGTTTTTTATTCTAACTAACAAATAGTGTGTTTCTATGTCAGGGGTAGGCAACCTTTTAGCAGCACTGTGCCGATATAGGATTGTGATGTCCCGTAGCGTGCCGCACCTATTTTTTTAAATTGAGGTGTGTATGCTGCCGTATTCTGCTTGTGTTATTTTTATTGCAGTTGCTTTGTATCGTTGTATTTGTGCGTGTAAAAGCTATTATATTGTATATGTTCAGGAGTAGTTTATGGTATTGTGTATGATACATATGAATGAGGGCTACTTGTGGAATTGTGTTGGGATGGATATGTCACATTGTGTGTTTGGGGGCTGTTTGGGGTATTGCATGTGAGAGGCTGCATATGGGGTTGTGTGCATGTATGTGGATTGTTAGCGGGTTACGTTTGTGCGGATTGTGCGTATGTTTGTGTGTGGGCTGTTCATATTATTTGTATGAGGGTTATTATGCATTTCTGTGTATATCTTGCAGTGTGTGTGGCTTCCCTGGGTTCCAGTGGGGACCAGGCTGGCCAGATTCAGGTCAAGAACAGGAGCTGCAACAGCAGCTGCGGGCTGCTCTCTTACAGTGTGGATTCCCATTCACAAGTGCTGGGATCACTTCCTCTACGTGCTGCAATGCTTAAATTGAGGATTGTCCTTCACCACCTCTTCATATTAGCAGATATCTGAAGTTTTACTGGGACTCCTGATAGGCCAGAGCCTGTTTGGCTCTAGCAGCCTGGAGTGCCGTGCAAATACACCTTGAGTGCCGTGCATGGCACTAGTGCCGTAGGTTGCCTACCCCTGTTCTATGTGAATCATTACTGGCTTGTTTCAATGCTGTCGGTTGGCGTTACCACCCAGTAGATTCCCTTAAAGATCCCAGAGCCCTCCTTGGGGTGTATAGAGTTTGGGGAATATGGATTGCTAAATGAAATTAGTTATGATCACTAACCATGAGACAATGTGTAAAGATCATAAATCATTTGTAGACCGCTATGCCTTCACTAGTTCTACCCTATCCTTCCACTGTCACTAACCCTACCCCCTGCCCACTTTTTTCTGGGTTATAAACGGAGCATTTGAGATCTGTTATCAAATTGTGCTGTCTACTCATATGCTATCTCTTGGAAAAATTGCAAATCATGTAAATAAAGATTGGATTTACAGCAGAATTATTATCTGTGTGTCTACTGCTTACATTTAAATTGTTCATTTGACATACACAGTCAGTAAACAATTACGTGATTTAGTAGATTGCTTATCATTGTAATTAGTGGGAAGAATACAATAAAAATGGCATAGGATTTCGTGCAGAAATATACTCTAATTACAAATCACACAAACATCACGCATATCACGCAAATTGTGTACAGACCGCTTCTGGGTTAAATCTAATTTGATTGTAACAATAGACAGATTAGATTTAGAAAGAACAAAATAAAATTAAACATTTTCTGTGCTGTAATATGCATTTCAAATTGAATTATCATACCTATTATTTCACAAATAAAGTCAGTGCAATAATGTCCAAAGAGTTGGTTAACTGATGTCAATTACCCTGCCTATACTGTAATTGATTGCAGTAATACGAGAGATTGAACGTGTTTTCTCAACAGCAGAATCTCGTAGGTTTAATACTCATCGTGTTTGTGATTTAGACTGTAAATGGATTGCATTTTACTGCATTATGCACAATAATTCATATTTTCAGGCTAGTATTTTATTGGTTATATACCTGCAATAAGAGGTAAGGTTATTGTTGGTGTTTTCTAATTAGATACAGATATAACTTTGCTACAATTTGCAAAGTAAAGTGTATCTAAATGGAAAAGGTAATTTAGGGTCATCACGGTTGACCATCACTTCCACCTCTACTTCCTGTGAACATAGTCAACCTCTACTTCCTGCAATAGGTTAATAATAGAATGTTACATTTGTGTGACAAATATGTGAGATGGAAGAACCAAGGCCAATATTTAGAGATGTTTCACAATGCCAGATTCTAAAAGAAAATCTATGCAGTTATTTACACACTAAGCACCAAAACAACTTCATAATGAAGTTGTTTTGGTGTATAGATCATGTCTCCCGCTGTCTCACTATTAAATTCTCTGCCATTTAGGAGTTAAATCGCTTTGTTTATACAGCCCTAATCACACCTCCCTGCATGTGACTTAAATAGTCTCCCTACACATTTCCTCAAAAGGTAAATCTGATGTGTAAACTTCCTTTATTGCACAGTATGTTTAATTTAGAACTTCCTATCCCATGCTCTGCAAATTACCTAGTGAAGGCTACAGAGTAGATTCCTGTGTGTGATTAAAGTTCAATGAACAGACAGGGAGATAAGAACTTTGAAAGTAAACACACTGTGCTGTAAGATCTGACATAAATTATGTATACTACATTACATATACTTGTCACTTGCAGCATGCTAGCTAGCGGAGCCATCACAGCAGCTACAGTGCGCATGCTCTTTGTGTTGCAAGGGAGAGCAGGAGAACTGCTTTTAGGATGGTTCTCTTGCTCCACGTGTCACTCAAATTGCCACGAATCTCTTTGTCAACATTGATTGATAGGTGAGGGCAGGAGAATATTTCTGAAATCAATGCATTTCTAGATTTTTAATTTAATTCTATTTGATGTAAAGTGTCCTGTACCACTACACATATACTTCAACCGGCAACCATAATAACCTTTTCATAGCAATGTTTTGATCAAATCTAATACTTTTGCTGTTCTGTTAGCTGTTACAATGTGTCACATTCAAACGGCTTACGCCACATTCAGTTTGTCAGTACAAGATGCACTGAGTGATTGCACCCCTTGAAGATAATTTTAAAGATTGAGAAAACCAATATACATCAACTGTCATTATATAATATACATGTACGTATTAGACCTGTCAGGGACGGCTCACTCATTGCTTATTTGTATCACTCGTGGCCAAGTTTGTATATTATCACTCACCGATGGCAAGATCATGTGAATGAGATGTCATTATACATCAATGATATATGGATTGATTATCACGAGAATAATTCATTGTGTGACTTATAAAACACTGTTCTTCAGGCCCCCTAACCTCGGAATGGAAATGTATTTTGTATTTCCGTTTTTTTTGTATTGTATTGTCTTCAGTCCACCCTTCATCATGACACATCCCTTAGAACGAATGTGAGTTTCTGGTCAGGACAGCTCTCCCGGGGACACTGCAGTAAATGTCTTTCTTTAAAATTGCTTAGCCTGCCTTTGTGACAGAATACGATTAGTCTGATATTCTTTTTTAAATTTCCACATCTTGACACATCATGTAAATGCTGTGTCACACCTAGTTATATCAGTATGTTGAGACTTATTCTTCCACATTATGCCAATGCTCTTCTAGTTAAACTTCTGTTTATATTTCCAATTAAAATTCTGCAACCAAAGGTTACCATGGTTACAGCTGAATTCTGCAGAAGATATTTTTAATTAGAATTGCACTGGGTTGTACACAACGATCTGACCTGCATTCTTAAACCCAGTCTTAGATGAGTGATCCACAAGACCAGCTTGGTGTGTACATAGAATAATAGACTCACAAAATTAATTTGCAGAAAAAAATTCCTAAATTTTCTGTTGTTACCCCTCTGAGTTCCATTAATGATTTATACCATGGTTTTAAACTCCCCTTTGGTAAGATAAAGTTTAGGTGATACGGTGCATTGAGAAATCATATGCATTGGACCTATCACAACTGATATCTTGTTCATATTTGAATACTCTTACACATTACTGTAAAAAATGTGACCACAACTAACTGAATATTACCCCGACCGTTTTCCCTTAAACATTTTTTTGGAGTTTAATGTGAAAGAGAACATGGTGAGTGCTGGGGTTCAATAACCAAACACTCCAAGTAACATTGCCAAGTTAAAGAGTAATGAACAATAAACAAGAAAATTAAATAAACGAAATATTAAATTAGTAATATTTTAGTGATAGTCTACTACATGTGAGAGTTTGGAGAGTACAGGTATTCCAGAAATAAAAAGTAAACAAGTGATTCAAGGATCCTCTTCTGATTGAGGAGGCTATAAACAATGATTTGAAAGATTGGTCCTGGGATCAGTACCTCGTCTGACAGCAGAGACACTAGGCTGTCCAGAAAATGTCAGACCAGAAAGAGACTTTTATTTTTTACTCAAACATTTTATAGTTTAAACAAATATAGTAGAGTATATATTGGGAGTCGGAGTTACAAGTAAATATCTTCTTCCAGCACACGTGCTGGTAAATCCACAGCTGTTCATATCATGGAAAATATAAATCACTCATTAAAAGGGATCATTGCACTTTACGTGCACCTCTGCTGGACTTAGATGCAAGAGGATCAGGACAAATATGAGTTGCAAAACGGATTCCCAAACATGGTCCTTACCAATGTGCAGTGAGAGAGGAGAAATAATTGCTGGTCAGAGTTGGCTAACAGGGGTCCTGATGGATCCATAGGCCCAAGACAGGATTTACCACCCCCTCTAGGTTGTAATCCTCATACAGTGCCACCGGTCCCCAAGTGGCAGTAGCAGTGGGTGACCCTTTCTCCCTGCCACGTGGCCACTGCAAATTAAGGTTCCCAATATGTGGTGGAATAGAGGGAGTAACTGCTGAAACTCTATGCGGAGAGGTAGTGGTTATGATGTCACAACCTGGTCCCTTCTCACTCACCCCATGATTCAGGAAGTAGAGGATAACTGCGAAGGACATTGTGTGACTGTGTGTGTTTGTGAATGTGTGTGAATGAGTGTGTGTCTGTATGTGGCAGTGTGTATAAGTTTGTACCTAATTCATGATTGTACATAAGTTACATGACAGCGTGTGTTAGTGAGTGGGGAGGCACACTGGGTAACATGGAGAGATATACAACGGGACATGTGATGTAACATGGAGAGATGTGAAGTTGGGCATGGGTCTACACTACGGGGCGTTGGGAGATGTACAGGGCTACATGGGTTGATACATCGGAATGCATAGGGAGACAAAGTGGGGGGCATCGAGAGACACACTGTTAGGCATGTGGACACAATTAGGGTATGGGAGATACACTGGTGGGCATGTGGAGACACAATGGGGGCATGGGGAGATACATTGGTGGGCAGGGGGAGATGTACAGGGGAACACAGGGAGATGTGCAGTTGGACATGGCGTGATACAATCAGTGGCGGATCCAGGGGGGGGGCAACGGGGCAATTGCCCCCCCCGAGAATTCCACCGGTCTCCCTCCCCTGCCAGCACATGCAGGTGCTAGCCCTGCAATGTGCCTGTGGACCGGAAGGGAGATCACAGATCTCCCTCCCCGGTCCGCAGGCACTGTGCGGGCGGCCGGCGGCGGAGGGAGGGAGTGAAAGGGAGGACCCGGAGCTCAGTCTGCAGCTCCTCCGGGTCCTCCTCTCGTGAGATTTGAAGCGTTGCCGCGGTTACCACGGCAACGCTCCAAATCTCGCGAGAGTGAACTCTAGCCCGGGAGCGCGGGCTAGAGTTCACTCTCCCCACTGGGACCACCACTGAATCACCACTGGGACCACCAGGGATCTAAATATGTCCCCCCCTCCTCCCCAGTAAAGGTAAGAAGGGAGGGGGGACATAGGATAATATTTATTTTAATTAAATAAAAAATATATATATATAATATATATATAATAAAAAAAATCCACACACACACATATATATTGCCCCCAATACTGCCCCCCAATACACACAAACTGCCCCCCCATTCACACAAACTGCCCCCCCAGTCACACAAACTGCCCCCCCATTCACACAAACTGCCCTCCCCATTCACACAAACTGCCCCCC
>OW240916.1:318630681-318655663 GCA_933207985.1 Pelobates cultripes | reverse complement strand
GAATAGGTAGGGAATGTATGTACTGGGATGGGGGGAATAGGTAGGGAATGTATGTACTGGGATTGGGGGGACTAGGTAGGGAATGTATGTACTGGGATTGGGGGAATAGGTAGGGAATGTATGTACTGGGATTAGGGGGAATAGGTAGGAAATGTATGTACTGGGATTGGGGGGAATAGCTAGGAAATGTATGTACTGGGATTTGGGGACTAGGTAGGGAATGTATGTACTGGGATTAGGGGGAATAGGTAGGAAATGTATGAACTGGGATTGGGGGGACTAGGTAGGGAATGTATGTACTGGGATTAAATAGGTAGGGAATGTATGTACTGGGATTGGGGGAATAGGTAGGGAATGTTTGTACTGGGATTGGGGGAATAGGTAGGGAATGTATGTACTGGGATTGGGGGGGGAATAGGTAGGGAATGTATGTATTGGGATTAGAGGGAATAGGTAGGGAATGTATGTACTGGGATTGGGGGGAATAGGTAGGAAATGTATGTACTGGGATTGGGGGAATAGGTAGGGAATGTATGTACTGGGATTAGGGGGAATAGGTAGGAAATGTATGTACTGGGAATAGGTAGAGAATGTATGTACTGGGATTGGGGGAGATGACCTGAGGAGTTATATGAAGAGCAGAAAATTTCCCATGAGGGGCGCATAATGTAGGTAGTGTTGGGGTAACTTCAAGTGGTGGGATACTGAAATAAGGTGGTAAACCCTACTTACTAGGACTCAGGCAGCACAGTATCCAGCTGCTTGTAAATACAGAATTACATCTGACTTTCTTTCTTCTTTCCTACACTGTTCCTACATTTCACCAAGTGGGAGTGAATTAAAAACAGAATTTAAAAATTTGGGCGCAATTCTCCAATTTCACCATTCTTTAAATTCACTGCAATTCAGAGTTCAGTAAATAAACCAATCAGTGCATAAATACCTCAATGGAAACGTGTTATCTTTGGGTTTCATTAATTGCACGTTCACTTAATGTAGCATCGTATGACAAGATATACATGTAACATAATATATATTATACACAATATTTATTACAATAAATACGTGAAGGTTATTATAGCTTTATAAGGATAAAGATTTACCTTTCCCATTTTGTTATTACAAAAAATCCCAGAGCCAACGTATTAGCAAAGTATATTAGTATATAGATATTACGAGACATCACAAGAAATGTATATGCGTGTATACTTTCACCAATTTTTTTTCGTATTGACTTTATTTAACCCAGTGACATATATTACAAATTCATTTATTCCATTTTACATGTATAATAGATACTCCACTGTGAAGAGTAGAGCGAAATATACCGAAAAAAAAAATCTAAGTCAAAATTCATATATAATAAATTGATTGAAAAGGAGCTATGTAAATGGATCTGTTTTAAATACAAGGACAATTAAAATTAGTGTTCTGGAAGATTTGTCCTGGGACCAATTCTTTTTTTTTTTATCATTGCATTGTATTAACGACCTTCCAAATATCTGCACCTTTGCAAAAATCTATCTATATGCAGATGACATTCTTCTAATAAATGTGGACAGATATGTCAAAGTACTAGAAAATAGCTTAAATGATGACAAATGTTTCCATGTGGCTCTCTAAAAACAGTTTATCTTAAGTGTTGCAAAGCAAAACCATTATTTTGAAATGTCATTATCAAATTTAAATGACCAAAGTACAGAATAATGGCAATATCCCAGTCCCTGCTAATGACAATGTGGAACTGGAAAATGCAGAAAAAATAAAAGATTGTGGCCTTAACTGTTTTAAATGTTGCATTGTGATAAGCAGATGAATATTAATAAAATCATGTTACATTTGTGTATTTTATAAAAATGACATTATATTGTTCTTAAACAGAAATTGTAACACCTAGGATTTTTACTCAACCTAATGAATTAAAGTTAAGTTCGAGCTGGTTTTAAAAGAAAAAAATGCAGGATGTCAGGACATTTAAAGAGATACTGTACAAAGCTGTATTCCTGGCACTACCGGTCCCTCTGCCTCCCCCCCTCCCTTGCGCCCCCTCTTACCCAGTAAATAAAGGGTTAAAAACCCTTTATTTACGTACCTTATCCCAGCGCCAATGTCCTGGTGCTGGGTCGAAGCTCTGCCCCCTTCTCTGCTCCGTGACGAGTGCGTTCTAATGCACCTGTGCAGCAAAGTGAATCAATGTTTTTCTATGGGGAAAAGTCTGACGCTGGAGGCCCTCATGCAGAGTGTAAGGACGTCCAGCGTCCGATAATGGACCAAAAGTCAGTTCAAATTCCTGAAGTGCCCCCAGTGGCTGTCTTGTAAACAGCCACTGAAGGCAGACGTAGAGCTGCAATATAAACATTACAGTTTCTCTGTAACTTCAGTGTTTAACATTGCAGCACTAAGTGCAATAGGGACACAGTACCCAGACCGCTTCAATTAGCTGAAATGGTCTGGGTGCCTACAGTGTCCCTTTAATAGAATTCAGACAGACTTTACCTGACGGCACTATGAAAAGAGCTCCAAAGTGTGTAAGGGCTCATTCTTCATAAGTCAAATACCGTATCTGAGACCACAATCCCAACAACAAAGACATGAGACCAGATTAAAGTGTAGGGTTTTCGCCACAATTTTATTAACATAGGTTTATCCATAACCAGCGTAAAGGGTTATTCCAATCTGGCTAATGCTAGATCTGTGCATATTAGATGTCAGACAAGTGATAGGCATCCTACGGTGGTACGCATCCATGTCCTCCCCCTACATCCCTCTACCTCCAACCACGGGCAGTGACATCAGCAGAGGGGGTAGAGCTGAGGGAATGGCTTTGGCTTGTCTGTTTTTCCAGGCTGAAACTTCACCACTTCATATCGGCCAACATTTCACATGGACAAAATGGAACACTTTAATTTTAGGGGAGTGAGTGGGGTGCGTGGCCAGGGGCGGGGCTGTTCTGAGAAATTTTAGGTGATTTACTGATAACAGTTTATACAACCAAAATGTAGTTTATAAGAATAACAATGTATCTTATTTACACAGACTGATTTCTAAACACATTTATTGTAGTTTAAAGACACATTACTGGGAGTATTATTGCTGTGGAGCTCTGTTATGCACTCAGACACATTACTGGGAGTATTATTGCTGTGGAGCTCTGTTATCCATTCAGACACATTACTGGGAGTATTATTGCTGTGGAGCTCTGTTATACACTCAGACACATTACTGGGAGTATTATTGCTGTGGAGCTCCGTTATACACTCAGTCACATTACTGGGAGTATTATTGCTGTGGAGCTCTTTTATACCCTCAGACACATTACTGGGAGTATTACTGCTGTGGAGCTCTATTATACACTCAGACACATTACTGGGAGTATTATTGCTGTGGAGCTCTGTTATACACTCAGACAGATTACTGGGAGTATTATTGTTGTGGAGCTCTGTTATACACTCAGACACATTACTGGGAGTATTATTGCTGTAGAGCTCTGTTATACACTAAGACACATTACTGGCAGTATTATTGCTGTGGGGCTCTGTTATACACTCAGACACATTATTGGGAGTATTATTGCTGTGGGGCTCTGTTATACACTAAGACACATTACTGGGAGTATTATTGCTGTGAGCTCCGTTATACACTGAGACACATTATTGGGAGTATTATTGCTGTGGAGTTCTGTTATACACTCAGGCACATTACTGGGAGTATTATTGCTGGGGAGCTCTGTTATACACTCAGACACATTACTGGGGGTATTATTGCTGTGGAGCTCTGTTATACACTCAGACACATTACTGGGAGTATTATTGCTGTGGAGCTCCGTTATACACTCAGTCACATTACTGGGAGTATTATTGCTGTGGAGCTCTTTTATACCCTCAGACACATTACTGGGAGTATTACAGCTGTGGAGCTCTATTATACACTCAGACACATTACTGGGAGTATTATTGCTGTGGAGCTCTGTTATACACTCAGACAGATTACTTGGAGTATTATTGCTGTGGAGCTCTGTTATACACTCAGACACATTACTGGGAGTATTATTGCTGTAGAGCTCTGTTATACACTGTGACGAAGTGCCCTTCGCCACTTGTGCCTGGAGAGGACTGCTTGCCCGCCTCTTGCCCTGTGACTATGGCCCCTGGGATGTATTGCCCTTTAAAGACATGATTTGGGCATAATGGATTTGTGTTGTGCTGCTGCTGGCCCTTTAAGAACCATCTGGGGACATACTGTGGAGTTACTGGGTGGCCACCATTTCCTGTATCAGAAGCACATGGTGAGAACAATGGATGGCGGCCATTTTAACTCACAGACACTGTTTGGACTTTTCAACACGGTGCCATCTCGCCAGTATTTGGTGCACAGAGACATCGTGCAGTGGTTTTGGACTATACAGCAGGGGACACATTATACAGTGATTGTTTTTCATTTAGCCTGTATATGTTCTGCAGAATCTGCATTAAACTGTATTTTCCAAAGTACTGAACGGATCTGGGTGAATTTTGGATATGTGGTTCAACCAGATCCCCCGGTTCCAAGGATATACTTTTTATTGGGTTATTGCATGTTTTGGGGTCCCTGTGTGTTTTATGAAACTGTATTATTTCTGGCCAGCAGATAATTGAGCTTTGTGTATTGTAGAAACTCAATTATCTAGCCTGGCCCAGAGGAGGAGTTTTGTGTTGCATAAATTGTGAGTTCTGTGTGCCAGTAAATCAGTCTTGTTCCAGCATTAAGCCTTGGCTCATGTTTGGGGGAAGGGATACCTACACTCTGGGGATTGCTATAATCACTTACTCCCCAGAGGAAGCTCTTGCAATAGCTTGATTTGTTCCTGTTCCTGCTCTCTGGGGAAAGAGAGGTTCACCCACTGGAAGCTGGATCCTGGCCTTGGGTCCAGGGTGGGTGGAAACAGCAGAGACCCCGGCGCAGTTGCATCGCTGGAAGTGGGGTCTGCAGTGCTGATGGTGTCGGTTGGAGTGCTTGGAGTCCTCAGCGAGCACTAGGAGCATCGATTGGCGGAGGTACTCAGTCGGAGTGCCAGCGTTCCGTCACATACACTAAGACACATTACTGGCAGTATTATTGCTGTGGAGCTCTGTTATACACTCAGTCACATTACTGGGAGTATTATTGTTGTGGGGCTCTGTTATACACTCAGACACATTATTGGGAGTATTATTGCTGTGGGGCTCTGTTATACACTAAGACACATTACTGGGAGTATTATTGCTGTGAGCTCCGTTATACACTCAGGCACATTACTGGGAGTATTATTGCTGTGGAGCTTTGTTATACACTCAGACACATTACTGGGAGTATTATTGCTGGGGAGCTCTGTTATACACTCAGACACATTACTGGGGGTATTATTGCTGTGGAGCTCTGTTATACACTCAGACACATTACTGGGAGTATTATTGCTGTGGAGCTCTGTTATACACTCAGACACGTTACTGGGAGTATTATTGCGGTGGAGCTCAGGTACACACTCAGACACATTGCTGGGAGTATTATTCCTGTGGAGCTCTGTTATACACTCTGACACATTACTGGGAATATTATTGCTGTGGAGCTCTGTTATACACTCAGACATATTGCTGGGAGTATTATTCCTGTGGAGCTCTGTTATACATACAGACACATTTATGGCAGTATTATTGCTGGGGAGCTCTGTTATACACTCAGACACATTACTGGGGGTATTATTGCTGTGGAGCTCTGTTATACACTCAGACACATTACTGGGAGTATTATTGCTGTGGAGCTCTGTTATACACTCAGACACATTACTGGGAGTATTATTGCTGTGAAGCTCTGCTATACACTCAGACACATTACTGGGAGTATTATTGCTGTGCAGCTCTGCTATACACTCAGACAAATTACTGGAAGTGTTATTGTTGTGGAGCGCTGTTGTACACTCAGTCACATTACTGGGAGTATTATTGCTGTGGAGCTCTGTTATACACTCAGACACATTAATGGGAGTATTATTGCTGTGGAGCTCTGTTATACACTCAGATACATTACAGGGAGTTTGGGGTTTTCTCTGAGCATTCATCTGTTTAGTTTATTCGGTTAGTTTATGCCACATTGGTTCGGTAGATTGAAACTACTGAACACCAACCACCCTCCTGGCTCATTGAGTTCAAAGGAGCCCGTCAATTAAGCGCTCTCTCAGGGTGGCCACCATTCGTATATACGAATGCCACGTGGCGGAAAAAATGTGGCCATCTTGTTTGTTCGGGACAAAGGCAGCGGGACTTGGTCGTCGAGTGTCTGGAACTAAAATCGGACACTCGACTTCCCGAACACCAGTCTCAAACATACGAACGATGGAACTGTATTTCCCGAACAGCTAAGAAAGCGTTTTTCGGGACTTTGATGTATTCGTATGAGGGGAACAATCACTCTTATGAGTCAGGAGGCTCCGTTCGTGGATTATGGAGTTATTTGACATTTTCAGAATTGACCGACCGCACACGCTGAATTCGTGGAACTATTTTGGGCAAGAGCTTCGTGTGCAGTCGGTAACTTAAGACTTCTACACTTTTTAAAAACCCCTGAACCGATCTGGGTGAAATTTTAATATGTTGTTCTCCCAGATCGGGGCTACCAGGGGATGTGACATTTGTGGGGATACCTTAAGCATAAAGGGGTGTTCCGAGTTCTGGGGAATATGTGTGCACTTCACCTGGAGATTATTGGGTTATTCCTTAACTTTTCTCATTATCTCACAGGCAGAGACAGAGAGTGTTTAAGTGTAACTGTACCTTATGATTGGCTATTTGGTTTGTGTACTGTGGGAGGTCCTCCTGCAAGGGTCCTCCATAAAAGCCTGCGTGGTCTCAATAAACATCAGTCTTGTTACACCCTTCATCATGTTTCGGCTGGTGTTTGGGTACCTGATTACTACTTGGGGAAAGCTGTACTAGAGGATTTCGTTTCTTTGGACTTTAACTACCGACCAGAAGAACCGAACGGCAAGCTATAATCACCCTGGCTTTTCACACTGCTTTTTTTTTCATGTTTTATGTCAATGCTGAAATGTGTATGTATCACCTCACTACAAAATGAAAGAATTAAAAAAAATAAAAATAATAAAATGTCTATATGTAGACTTTTTTGGTCTTTAGGAAGTTACAGAGGACGCTCATTTCTAACACCCACCGCCAATCTGCTCTTACTCCTACCACATTCTTGTTTCAGTTGTCCTGCTCGGGGACTTTTACCGAAGCTCCTTTGTGACGCCAACACATTGGTGTTACTATACCCCCTACCCAACACTAGCAGCGCCAGCAAGGGAGTTACCATAACAACCACAGTGCATTCGCTGTGGTTGCTATATGTGGAGTGCAGAAGGACTGCTTATTGGGGTCTATGTCAAACAACTGACTGACAGCTGGGAGAAAGACCTATTTTTAAATAGGTTTTACTCCCAATCTATACATTTGCCAGCAAATCTGCCAGCACAGCATACAGATTAAATTGTATGCTGGCTCAAAAGAACATCATTTGTAGGTACCATGACAGGTAACCTTTAATTTAAAAAAAAAAAAAGCAACCGGTTTTAGTGGGTTTATTTTATTATGAGTATTGCTTAATTGAATTTCTTGGCATTCTATTTAGAATTTATGAGCACAATGTTTCCAAGCATTATTGAGAGTATTATTATTTACTAATAAAAAGGGACATTTCCACGAAGGCCCAGAGCTTTTCTATTCACAAATAAATAGGCGTTTAATGTTCTATGTTCCAAACAAATGTACAAAAATATGGGATGTGCATCACTACAGCGCATATACTGATGAGTAATGGGAACACTATTTTGTAAACACAATTTTCTTTGATCTCAATCAGATTTGCAGACCTGCTTCACTGGGGTTGCATAGACCTTGAAGGATAAATGACTTTTCTTATAAAATTCTAAAAAAGCTGCTTTAATATATTTATAGACCCTGTGCAAACTCCAAACGCCTAAACGAAAACTGGAACCCAACCATTTGCCATACATGTTCACATGTATAGACAATATTCTTCAATTCATATCATATATCATTGTGTCCTTTCTTTTGGACATCCCGTATTAGACGTACAGAAGCACCTAAGCCCCTTTGGAGCAAAAATGTAACAAAAATGAACCTAAAGAATTAATAACTGTGCCTGTAACGGATCAACTGTACTCCGACCGAGTACCTTCCATTGATGGACGCTTCCTAGTTTACGCCGAGGACCATAAGCATCGCACCGGACCGGACACCACAACCACCGCAGACTCCACAACCGCCGTAGCTTAACTGGAGTCTCGCCATCTTCCTTCCACTCTAGATCAGCCTCTGTCCTCCAGGACCGTGTGGGAAAGACCTCTCCTCCAGGAGAGCATCAGGAACAGCTGTTAAAGGAGCTAAGCGACTAAAGCTCAGGGGAGTATACAAGGTATAGCAATCCCCAGTGTGATTATAGCAGTTCCCCTCCAATCACAAGACAAGACTATGTGTTGAGGGTCAAACAGGAACAGAATGCACTGAGGCATTATTGCCCTTATATACACCTTTTCCCACAAGGTTACCACCCACATGGACCTTGTGGTACACAAGACTCAGAGTTACAGCAACCAATCAAATAAATTACAGTACAGTCAGACACTCCCAGCCAAGGCACACAAATCCTCCCCTCTTCCTGTGATATAATTACTAAACACAATTGTAATGGCTACCCCAGTTGGGGAGGGGGTATCAGTCGTTGGAGACGTCCTTCTTCCTGGCAAGATGCTGTGCAGTAGTGGAGTTGCTTTATCCCATCCGCTGGATCCAAGTAGAGAGCAGGGCAGAGCTCTTAAAAGAGCTAGTGATTATGCTGAGCAGGTTCCCTTTCAATAATGAGACAAGGCTACCTTTTGAAGGGTCAAGAAGAACTGAATTTTAATGGCAGGTATTCTCCTTTTATGCGATGCTCCCATGGCAGGGAGACAACCACAACAATTATTACAGTAACCGGTGAAATACAAGGTACAACCCACACATCTCCTCCCCTTAGATAAGCATTTAACATAATTAACAAGTACACACTTTTCCCTGAGTTTTGGATGTACCCCAAATATCTGGGGTACACCCATAAATCCAGTATCCCCTGATAGCCCTGATCTGGGTGAGCAACATATTCAAAAATCACCCAGATCGGGCCAGGGACTTCAGCACAGCGTTTGTGTATTTCCAATGTAGCTGATATTAAATGAACAGGGAGGTCAATTGAAGCCACACTTTCATTGCAGGGTGGTCTAGTTGTTCGGTATATAATTCAGGATTTTGAGCAGCTTGCATTGTAGTCCATTACAGTCAATTTACACGGATGTTTTAGACGAATGATTAGTTCACATGTATTACAGATCCAGTGAAAGACGACAGAGGGGATCTGTTACATCAGGAAAAAGGGTTGAGGTTCCCAGGCAACATTGTAGGGGTTTGTTACAATAATGTTACAACAATAGGCTAACTTACTTATCACAGGCAGGAAAATATCAGTTTTACCCAATATTCATAACTTCAAAACTATACATACAATTTCCATAAAAGTTACATATTCTGAACCAGTATAATCAGTATACAAACATATTCAAAAATCATACAATTTGGTCCAGTGATTCAAAAGGTAGATGGAAGTCCTATTTGACCGACTGCAAGCATGGATTTCATGCCCAAAACAGTTCCACAGATTTAGGCTGTGCAGCCGGTCTATCTTCTCCTCTATCCTGGAGATAATTGGCTTAAGTGGGTGTTGTAAGCCAATTATCTCCAGGTACAGAAAATATCTCTGAGTCCAAAAACTGTTACAAAAACTACATAAAAATACATAACTTATATAATACAATGTTTAACCTATATGTCCAACTTATCCCCAGATAGCTTGGATCTGAGCGCTCAATATGTTCGAAAAGCGATCAGATCTCATGAATTGGATCGCCAACTGTATTTGCCAACTGGGGTTAAACAATAGCAAGGGCTATTTTATTTATTACCTAACTTCCAGAATGACGGATAAAACCCATATTTGAACACATGTTCTTTTAAACTTGTCATGTCCAGGGCCGTCTTTAACGCGGGGCAAACAGGGCAGCTGCCCCGGCCCTCTGCCCGCAAACTATTGGGGCCCATTGGGTGGCCCATGCACTTAGGTGTCAGCAGGGGTCGGGCACTGTGGCGCTTTAACAGCGCGACTGGGCCCTTGCTTTTCGGCAGCACTGGGAGGAAGTGACAGCCGTGCGTCACTTCCTCCCACAGAAACAGGAGCCACGCGGGAGGAAGGCGGACCAGCTGTTCCGGAGGGGGCCAGGCCGGGAGAGCTTAACTCCCAGCCACCCCAGCCAGCCCACTGGACCCCAGGGAAGCCACCCTCCAGGAAAAGGTAAGAAACTGGAGGGTGGTTATCAAATTTTGAATGAGTGTGTCAGTATGTGTGTATGTCTGTTAGTGTGCCAGTATGTCTGTCAGTGTATCTGTATGTCTGTGCGTGTGAGAGTCTGTCAGTGTCTGTGTGGTTCAGTATGTTTGTATGTGTGTTTCAGTATGTCTGTATATGTGTGTATGTCTGTCAGTATGTCTGTGTGTGTGCATGTCTGTCAGTGTATGTGTGTATGTCTGTCAGTGTGTCAGTATGTTTGTATGTGTGTTTCAGTATGTCTGTATATGTGTGTATGTCTGTCAGTGTGTCAGTATGTTTGTATGTGTGTTTCAGTATGTCTGTATATGTGTGTATGTCTGTCAGTGTGTCAGTATGTCTGTGTGTGTGTGTGCGAGTCTGTCAATGTCTGTGTGGTTCAGTATGTATGTATGTGTGTTTCAGTATGTCTGTATATGTGTGTATGTCTGTCAGTGTGTGTGTGTGAGTCTGTCAATGTCTGTGTGGTTCAGTATGTATGTATGTGTGTTTCAGTATGTCTGTATATGTGTGTATGTCTGTCAGTGTGTCAGTATGTCTGTGTGTGTGCATGTCTGTCAGTGTATGTGTGTATGTCTGTCAGTGTGTCATTATGTCTATGTGTGTGTGAGTCTGTCAATGTCTGTGTGGTTCAGTATGTATGTATGTGTATGTCTGTTTCAGTATGGCTGTCTGTGTGTGTCAGAATGTCTGTATGTGTGTTTGTCTGTCAGTGTCTGTGTGTATGTGTGTTTCAGTATGTCTGTCTGTCTGTGTGTATGTGTGCCAGTATGTCTGTCAGTGTGCCAGAAAATCTGTGTGTGTGTCTGTCAGTGTCTGTGTGGTTCAGTATGTATTTGTGTATGTGTGTTTCAGTATGGCTGTCTGTGCGTGTCAAAATGTCTGTACGTGTATATGTCTGTCAGTGTCTGTGTGTATGTGTGTTTCAGTATGTCTGTCTGTGTGTATGTGTGCCAGAATGTCTGTATGTCTGTCAGTATGTCTGTGTGAGTCTGTCAGTGTCCATGTGGTTCTGTGTGTCTGTGTTTGTCAATATGTCTGTCAATGTCTGTGTGTATGTGTGTTTCAGTATGTCCGTCTGTCTGTGTGTATATGTGCCAGTATGTCTGTCAGTGTATCTGTATGTCAGTGTCTGTGTGGTTCAGTATGTCTTTGTGTATGTGTGTTTCAGTATGACTGTCTGTGTCAGTACGTCTGTCAGAATGTGTCTCTGTATCTGTATGTTTTCCGTTTGTGTGTGTATCTGTATGTGTCAGTGTTTGTATCTGTATATCTGCATGTGTTTTAGGTTGTGTATCTGTGTGTCTGGATGTGTGTCAGTGTGTGTGTGTATCTATATGTAGTCAATGGGTGTACCTTTGTATCTGCATGTATGTCAGTGTTTATATCTGTGTGTATGTCTATGTGTGTGTCAGTGTATCTATATGTAGTCTGTGTGTATCTGTATGTTCTTGTGTGTATCTACATGCGGTCAGTGTGTATCTGCATGTGTGTCAGGTAGTGTATTTGTGTGTATCTATATATAGTCAGGGGGCCCAAGTAAATGGTTGCCCAGGGTCCAATCAAAATTAAAGACGGCCCTGGTCATGTCAATACCAGGTTTTTTTTAACAAACTAATCTAACAGTTGATTAGTACTCCATTCATTCTTTCTTTTTTGTTTTACAGATTTAATAAGATTAACATGAACAATAAGTAATATGTCTATATAAGTATGGCACAGTAAAACTCACTTCTTCAATCAAATGCTGCTGAAGCCTAGGCTTGGATGGGATTGTGGGTGACATCAGTTTGGATGCTGAGATTGAAGGAGGTTGTTCTGGAAATGAGGTAAGTGAGATAGTTTAATCTTCAATGTTACTGAGCAAAGGGGAGGTGAAGGGGGGTGGGGAAGTGGACAATGATCACATCGAAATAGGGAAAGCCATAGTCCCAAAACAATGATTATTCTTTTAGACTATAGGTTCCTTTGAGCTCAAAGGTCTGCAACTTCCAGTCAGATATTTTGATTCTTAAATGTGGGAACTTCAACTGCTAAAGACACATTGGATGATCCAAAAGAAATGAAAAAATAAAAAAAATACTAATTTGAGGTGATTTCCTATTGATCCACAAACAGGAAAAAATATTAGTTTTGATCAAAATGGCAGCCAGCTTGGAGCAGCAACTCAATTATTCCTATATTGATTAAATGCTCCTGTAATATCCTTTTTATTCTAATTAGCTTGCAGATCTTTTTTTAATCTCTGTAAAATCAAAACAGCCTTGTTCATACAGTAAATAACCCTAGCGACTGTTTTAGGTGAAATCTTTTTTCTTCAAATCTCAAAGGTTGAACAACATTATCACACCCAATTATTTACCTGTGTCAATTGAAAAGGACACTTTAAGCATCAAACCAACTTTAGGTTAGTGGAGCAGTTTTAGTGTATAGATCATACCCCTACAGTCTCACTGCTTTTACTGCCCTTTAGTGGTTAAATAACTTTGTTTATGCAGCCCTAGCCACACCTCCCATGACTGAGGCCCATACAGTCTCCCTACATACTTCCTGAAAGAGTGTAATTGTTTTTAGCTTCCTACATCCTCCTGAGACCCAGCACATTAACTTGTGTCCTCTCTACTGGACATTTCGTTCACATGCATCTCCTTTTATTCTTTTGAGCTACTCTATCAATCCCTGCTGTACTGTAAAGAGGACATACATGGCTTTGCAGTGATATGTCATGGGATAGGCTGGGATGCTGGGAACTTATTCTTCCTTTTCACTAAAAATGGGTGGCATATTGAAAGACAATTTTTTTTCCTTGGGTCCTAGGAGGTTATTGCGCTGTGTGTTTAATTTAGATGTTCATATCTCCTACAATGCTAATTGCCTGCTGAAGCCGGCAACAACCTTCTGTGTGTGATACACATGCAATGAACAGAGAAGGAACTTCTAAAGTAAACTCATTGTGCTGTAAGATCTGATTGAAAATGAAACCATTTATTCATGCAGGCTGTGTGAGTCACAGCCAGGGGGTGTGTGTCTAGGGCAGCAGAAACAAAGTGACCTAACTCCTGAATGGCAGAGAATTGAACAGGGAGACTGCCGGTTCATGGTCTATACACCATAACTGCTTCATTAAGCTATAGTTTGGTGCTTTAAGGTTTTTGTCCCATGTTGGGTGAGGAAGAATGGCTCTGGTACCAGGATGGGCCTATAGATATTGAGGTCTTAAATGGAAGCTAAATGGGCATCAGACTGCAAATACCGCAGCATTATATATACTCTATAGGGCTTAACTCGATGCCACATGCATTAAATAAAGTATCTGGTAAACACTGTGTTATTAATAGCAGAGCATACTGTTACATCCTCTACATAGGCTGTAATGTGTATCCAGAATCGTTTTCACTTCGTAAAATGCCTCTGTAGAAACTATAACACATACAGATTTTCTGACGATATGGGAGCGGTGAAAGGCTAGGCGTTTGACTTTCAATCTTTTTTTAAATATTTGTTTATACATGTAACGGATCACCTGGCACCCTGACTGGGTACCTCCATTTGACAGATGCTTCTAGTGCTTCTTGAGTGCTCCAAGCACTCCACTAGACACCATAACCACCGCAGACCCCACAAACTGCCGCAGCTTGGTTGGGGTCTTGCCGTCTTCCACCTACTCTGGACCCAAGACCAGGATCCAGCTTCCATTAGGTAGACCTCTCTTGTAATCCAGAGTGCAAGAACAGGAACAGCTCTTACAAGAGCTAGTGATTATACTTTGGGGATTATAGTGATTATAGCAATCCCCAGAGTGTGGTTCTCCAATTCCCCAAACATGAGCCAAGACTTCATGAAGGGTAGAACACGTCTGAGGCTTTATTGGTAAAGGTTTGCTTATATACAATTCCTCAGGCCAGAGGCACACCCCCTGGACCTGATGGAACACAGGCACACAAAGGACACAAACCAATCAGAACAATCCAACAATGTCCAACACTCCCACTTACAGCACACAATCCCTCCCCTCTGCCTGTGATACAATTAACAAAGACAATGGGCTAACTCAGTTAACTCTAAACAGAAAAAACATAAATTTTTACAAGCCCCAAAAGTACCCCAAAATATAACATATCCCCACAAGTCACATCCCCTGATAGCCCTGATCTGGGTAAACAACATATCCAAAAATCACCCTAATCGGTTCAGGGGTTCAGGAATTTCCTGGAAGTCTTATTTTTGCCCCACCGTGCACATGGTCCCATGCCCAAAACAGTTCCATACACTTGACGACAAAACACTGCTGGACAATTTAAGATGCCAGCCGCCACATGTTTGAATCTGTTCCAGTTAAAAGTCCAAGGGGCAGAAACAGTACTTTTGAACATGGGTTATCACAGGGCCCATAGTCCCAGGGTAAGAGGCTGGCAAACAGGCCCCTCCAAAAACCAGTGGCGAAGTGGATTTCGTCACAATACAAGTTTAGTTTACACAAATATTTACAGTTTATATAAATATATACATATATAAAATAATACTTTGTGCTGGGAGTGACGCCCAAATTGAATAAATTCAACAAATAAATCATTATATGAATATGCAAGCAATAATTAAACAAGGTTCTCACCAATAATGTGTCTGCATCCAGTTCTAATACACAGGCAAGTGGCACAAGCAGTAACATCTACAAAGACCCAGAAGAGGTTCAGCCAATCTACATAGTCTGCTCTTATCTCCTAAATCCCTGTGTAGAGGATTATGGGATATCAAGTTCCACCACCAGGTTTCCAGAAGGTTATAGCAGTATAGAATGAAGTATAAGTTACATGTAGTAAGACAGTGACCATGTCCTATACCTGTGTCATGTGCTTAAAGGACCACTACAGGTACCCAGACCACTTCAGCTCAATGAAGTGGTCTGGGTGCCAGGTCCAGCTAGGATTAACCCTTTCTTCTGTAAACATGTTTACATATGGGTTAATCCAGCCTCTAGTGGCTGTCTCATTGACAGCCGCTAGAGGCGCTTCCGTGCTTCTCACTGGGATTTTAACAGTGAGAAGACGCAAGCGTCCATAGGAAAGCATTAAGAATGCTTTCCTATGGACTGACTGTGCGCACGGCTCTTGCCGCGCATGCGCATTCAGCCGATGACGTCGGAAGGAGGAGGAGAGTCCCCAGCCCGGCGCTGGAGAAAGGTAAGGGATTAACCCCTTCCTCCCCCTAGAGCCCGGCGGGAGGGGGGTCCTGAGGGTGGTGGGGACCTAAAGACCATATAATGCCAGAAAAACGAGTTTGTTTTCCTGGCACTATAGTGGTCCTTTAAGTTGTTTTGGTGCTTGGGATATCTCTATATATATTGTATCATCACACAAGATATTATTTAAATAATGTATAATTAATTCAAATAAACTGATAAAATGTACATTTTATTCTGAGTGTCATACAAAAAAAAATTAGCATAGAAACATTGTGACTATAAATTGATTTGAAAGGTGGATGTTTTTGGCAAACAGTGAGTTACATTAATAATATGTTTAACGTGTGCTCGTATAATTTAGGTGAACATGTTGCTGAGTTGTAAAAAAAGTTCTTAGGCCAAATAATACTTTTCACACATTTTACAAAAACAAACAAAAATATAGTAATACTAATAATACTACTACTACTAATAATAATAATAATAATGCATTTCTGACAACATAGTAAACAAACTCCCATAGATTGCAACCTTCGTGTTTTAACCTAAAATGTTATTATTTAAATAACTACCCTCTAGCAGCCTGCTGTACCAAGAGTTACAAAGTTGTGTTTTGCGTTTTACACAAAAATTAGGTCAAATTAAATGACTTATATTTAACATCTACTTTGAATTATTGCATTAAAAATAAAAATGCAGTGATGGTAAAAACCGATATGTCTCAATCAGTATCACCATGCAGTTTAACAGATTGTTCTGTACAATATATCTGTTTCTTATTTCAGCAATAATACACCTCACTGTGGAATTTCAATGCGTACGTGTATGCAATATTAAGTTCTATTTACCTCTCTCTATTACACATAGTTAGTTTAGCATATACTATGCATGTGACGAGTGTGACCCATCGGACCACTCCTTCTATTGATAGACAAACTTTAATTTTCAGGTTCATAGATGGGTCAGTATGCTTAATTATTATTTGTTATTATGAGTGATTTTCTTTCTATAGCCAATCATTAAAAAATAAAGCTATTATAATGTAACCTGTCGGCGGACTGAAAAAAAAATAACACACTTAAAGGTTTAAAATCATGTAGTAACTGTATCAATAATACTGTGTAATATTGCATTTTATCAATAAATGTCATAATCTGAAGCTACATCGCCACCTGCTGGAATAACGTGCATTTCATGGATACTTTCCATAACAGATTTAGAATAATATTTAATTTCTATTAATATGCAGCACTCTGCATAATAAACAAAAATAAATGATGACAAGTTAATTCGGACAAGCAGGAAGAAGACATCGTGAGAGTCTTGCTCAAATGAGATTAGTTTTATTGAATATTATTTAATGGGCGCAGCCTGAAGTTGAGAAAGTTTAGCAGATTCTTCGTCTGCATGGAAAACATTTTGGAGGAATCTACTTCAATCTAGCCTTCATTTTTTTTTCAATGTAGCCCCATTCACAGGTTTAATGGATGGAGATACAAAAATGACCAAGCCTGTCTATAGCTGAATATTAATATTAATAATAAATGTCTAGGGTCATTTAAATATCACAATATTTGCTGTTTGAGAAAGCTAGCATACTATAAGATTATATTCACTAAAAAGTGAAGAGAGGTGGATTGTTAAGGAAATTGCAATATCTTTGCCAAGGTAGCTGACTTGGGAAAATAGTCAGTTTGACAACTTTGTCCTAGATGGGCAATTCCTTTGTAAATATCCCACAATTTAATTTGTACTCTATTCACTAAGTGAGATTGTCAGACTAGTCAAATGGAAATATTCTCCAAGTTGGCTATGCTTCCAGTTTGGCCACTTACTCAATTCAGTGCCCATCCATGGCCGCCCATGCACAAAGCCCTGTGTTTATTTAATGCCACTTTACTCTTGTCTGGTTTCTTCTCTCTGGTGTCTCCATACCTGGAGGGTTGCATATCTGTAAGGATGTGTGTGTGTGGGGAGGGGGGGGAGGGGGAGGACACTGCTTGTTGTATTAAATGTTTGTGGGGATGCTATGTGTGGAGTGCATGTCTGTGTGGATGTGTGAGTTAGGACATTGTTTGTGATATTGTGTGAGGGGAGGCTGCTTGTGGTATTGGGGCGGCTGTTTGTGATTTTGCTTCTTTGTAGGAAATGCTGCTGTGTGGATGCATGTGTAGTGTTGGTGTGGGCGGAAGCAGGGACAGTAGTGTGTTTAGTAGTAGTAGTATGTAGTATTTATGTAGTAGTATGTAGTGATGTAGTGTGCGTGTGACAGGATAGGTGCTACGTGGTGTGAGACGTAGGGGTTGTAACGTGTGTGTTTGTAGGGAATAGGGATTGCAACGTGTGTGTTTGCAGGGTATAGGGATTGTAACGTGTGTGTTTGCAGGGTATAGGGATTGTAACGTGTGTGTTTGCAGGGGATAGGGATTGTAACGTGTGTGTTTGTAGGGGATAGGGATTGCAACGTGTTTGTAGGGGATAGGGATTGTAACGTGTGTGTTTGCAGGGGATAGGGATTGTAACGTGTGTGTTTGCAGGGGATAGGGATTGCAACGTGTTTGTAGGGGATAGGGATTTTTAACGTGTGTGTTTGCAGGGGATAGGGATTGCAACGTGTGTGTTTGTAGGGGATAGGGATTGTAACATGTGTGTTTGTAGTGGATAGGGATTGTAACATGTGTGTTTGTAGGGGATAGGGATTGCAACGTGTGTGTTTGTAGGGGATAGAGATTGTAACATGTGTGTTTGCAGGGAATAGGGATTGTAACATGTGTGTTTGTAGGGGATAGGAATTGTAACGTGCGTGTTTGTAAGGGAAAAGGGACTGTAACGTTTGTGTTTGTAGGGAATAGTGATTGTAACGTGTGTGTTTGGAGGGTATAGGGATTGTAACATGTGTTTGTAGGAGATAGGGATTGTAACATGTGTGTTTGTAGGGGATAGGGATTGTAACGTGTGTTGGTGTGGGCGGAAGCAGGGACAGTAGTGTGTTTAGTAGTAGTAGTATGTAGTATTTATGTAGTAGTATGTAGTGATGTAGTGTGCGTGTGACAGGATAGGTACTACGTGGTGTGAGACGTAGGGGTTGTAACGTGTGTGTTTTTAGGGAATAGGGATTGCAACGTGTGTGTTTGCAGGGTATAGGGATTGTAACGTGTGTGTTTGCAGGGGATAGGGATTGTAACGTGTGTGTTTGTAGGGGATAGGGATTGTAACGTGTGTGTTTGTAGGGGATAGGGATTGCAACGTGTTTGTAGGGGATAGGGATTGTAACGTGTGTGTTTGCAGGGGATAGGGATTGCAACGTGTTTGTAGGGGATAGGGATTTTTAACGTGTGTGTTTGCAGGGGATAGGGATTGCAACGTGTTTGTAGGGGATAGGGATTTTTAAAGTGTGTTTGCAGGGGATAGGGATTGCAACGTGTGTGTTTGTAGGGGATAGGGATTGTAACATGTGTGTTTGTAGTGGATAGGGATTGTAACATGTGTGTTTGTAGGGGATAGGGATTGCAACGTGTGTGTTTGTAGGGGATAGAGATTGTAACATGTGTGTTTGCAGGGAATAGGGATTGTAACATGTGTGTTTGTAGGGGATAGGAATTGTAACGTGCGTGTTTGTAAGGGAAAAGGGATTGTAACGTTTGTGTTTGTAGGGAATAGTGATTGTAACGTGTGTGTTTGGAGAGTATAGGGATTGTAACATGTGTTTGTAGGAGATAGGGATTGTAACATGTGTGTTTGTAGGGGATAGGGATTGTAACGTGTGTGTTTGTAGGGGATAGGGATTGTAATGTGTGTGTTTGTAGGGGATAGGGATTGTAACATGTGTGTTTGTAGGGGATAGGGATTGTAACGTGTGTGTTTGTAGGGGATATGGATTGTAATGTGTGTGTTTGTAGGGGATAGGGATTGTAACATGTATGTTTGTAGTGGATAGGGATTGTAACATGTGTGTTTGCAGGGGATAGGGATTGTAACATGTGTGTTTGTAGGGGATAGGGATTGTAACGTGCGTGTTTACAGGGGATAGGGATTGTAACGTGTGTGTTTGTAGGGGATAGGGATTGTAACGTGTGTGTTTGTAGGGAAAAGGGATTGTAACATGCATGTTTGTAGGAGATAGGGATTGTAACATGTGTGTTTGCAGGGAACAGTGGTTATAACATGTGTGTTTGTAGGGGATAGGGATTGTAACGTGTGTTTGCAGGGGATAGGGATTGTAACGTGTGTATTTGTAGGGGATAGGGGTTGTAACATGTGTGTTTGTAGGGGATAGGGATTGTAACGTACGTGTTTACAGGGGATAGGGATTGTAACGTGTGTGCTTGTAGGGGAAAGGGGATTGTAACGTGTGTGTTTGTAGGGGATAGGGATTGTAACGTGTGTGTTTGTAGGGGATAGGGATTGTAACGTGTGTGTTTGTAGGGGATAGGGATTGTAATGTGTGTGTTTGTAGGGGATAGGGATTGTAACATGTGTGTTTGTAGGGGATAGGGATTGTAACGTGTGTGTTTGTAGGGGATAGGGATTGTAACGTGTGTGTTTGTAGGGGATAGGGATTGTAACGTGTGTGTTTGAAGGGGATAGGGATTGTAACGTGTGTGTTTGTAGGGGATAGGAATTATAACGTGTGTGTTGGTAGGGGATAGGGATTGTAACGTGTGTGTTTGTAGGGGATAGGGATTGTAACATGTGTGTTTGCAGGCGATAGGGATTGTAACATGTGTGTTTGTAGGGGATAGGGATTGTAACGTGTGTTTGCAGGGGATAGGGATTGTAACGTGTGTATTTGTAGGGGATAGGGGTTGTAACATGTGTGTTTGCAGGAGATAGGGATTGTAACGTGTGTATTTGTAGGGGATAGGGGTTGTAACATGTGTGTTTGCAGGAGATAGGGGCTGTAATGTGTGAGGGACATGAATTGTAGTGTGACCATGGGATGGATCTGTAGTGTAAGAGGATTGAGTTGTAGTGTACGGGGGATAGAGGCTGTATTATGGGGAAGAGAGGGGTTGTATTGTCAAAGAGGATAGGAACTGTATTATGGGGCTGTAGTATCGGAGGGGATAGCATCTATGTTATGGGGGAGATAGGGGCTGTAGTATCGGAGCGGAAAGGGGCTGTATTATGGAAAGATAAGGGCTGTAGTGTCAGAGAGGATAGGGACTGTATTATGGGGCAGTTAAGAGCTGTAGTGTCAGAGAGGATAGCGGATGTGTTATGGAGGAGATAGGGGCTTTAGTATCGAAGCGGAAAGGGACTGTATTATGGGGGAGATAATGGCTGTAGTGTCAGAGAGGATAGCGGATGTGTTATGGAGGAGATAGGGGCTTTAGTATCGAAGCGGAAAGGGACTGTATTATGTGGGAGATAATGGCTGTAGTGTCAGAGAGGATAGAGGATGTGTTATGGAGGAGATAAGGGCTGTAGTATTGGAGGGGATAGGAGCTGTGTTATGGGGGAGACATCGGCTGTAGTATCATAGGGGATAGGAGCTCTAGTCTGTGAGAGAGAACAAAGAGCTGTAGTGGGACCATGGGATGAATCTGTAGTATGGGGGGATTGAATTGTGGTGTACGGGGATAGGGGCTGTGTTATGGGGGAGATAGGGGTTGTAGTGTGGAGTGGTAAAGGATCTCTATTGATCTCTCTTCCGAGTGTGAAGTAGCTCTATCCAACAGCGGTAGTGATGATAGCTGGTATAGCTTTCCCCCCATACATTAGCCGAAACTAAATGTTGGGAGTAGATCTGATTTATTTGGGGAAAGCACACAGAATTTATACATAGACCCCCAGCATGGGGTCTCCATACAGAACAACACAAACTCCTCCTAGGCGTCTCTGTGTCTGGGAGATAATTGAGTCAAAAGTCTGGTAATTCAGTTATCTCCCAGTTACAGTGATACATACAGATATTACACACAAAAAAACAAAAGCCCATGAAATCCACACAGGAACCCCACATGTCCTATATCCCCGGATAGCCTGGCTCCGAGCACCCAAGTTGTCTATATGGCACCAAGATCCATTCGGTGTAGTAGAATCGCCACCTGGGTAAAGTTTTGACCGGCCGGCCACGAGTAGCCCAAAACAGCTCAAGGGATAAAGGGTCAACTTTTGGGAGCTCTAGCGTGAAAACAACCGAATGTTCCCCCTGGCTCTTAAGGAGCGAATGTTCCTCATAGTTCCCTGAGTCTTTTCCCCGAAGAGGGCTCTTCTGGCTTGTCTGTAGGAGGAGCTGTGGCAAAAGTGACCTCGCCACTGGTTTTTGGAGGAGCCTGTTTGCCAGCCTCCTGCCCTGCGACTATGGCCCTGGGATGTATTGCCCTTTAAGGAACTGATTTGGGCATATTGTATTTTATTATGCTGCTGCTGGCCCTTTGAGAACCATCTGGGGACATACTGTGGAGTTACTGGGTGGCCACCATTGCATGTATCAAAGGCCCATGGTGAGAACAATGGATGAAGCACATGGTGAGAACAATGGATGGCGGCCATTTTAACTCACAGACACTGTTTTGACTTTTCTACACGGTGCCATCTCACCGGTATTTGGTGCACAAAGACATTGTGCAGTAGTTTTAAACTATAGAACAGGGGACACATTTAACAGTTATTATTTTTCATATAGCTTGTATATGTTCTGCGGAATCTTCATTAATCCGTATCTTGCAAACCACTGAACGGATCTGGGTGAATTTTGGATATGTGGTTTACCAGGATCCCCCGGTTCCGATTATATATTTTTATGGGGTTATTGCATGTTTTGGGGTCCCTGTGATATGTCTTATAATACTGTATTTTCCTGCCTGTGATAATTAAGTCAGTCTATTGTGTTGAGATAAATGTATCACAGTCAGAGGGGAGGATTTCTGATGTAATGATGGGAGTCTTAGCTGTGTGATAATGTGTTGATTGGTTGTGCTTCAAAACCCTGTGGGCAGTACTATGTTTGTAGAATGTGAATAAAAGAGGCTGTATGTTCCAGTACAGACAGTTCTACTTCACCCTCAATCTAGAGTCCTGTCTCTTATTGAGGGAATTACTATACCACTACAAGGGATTTCTATGCTCTGCATACTCCCTTAGCTAATCACTTCTAAGCTCTTTGAAGAGCTTGTTCCTGTCTTGCTCTCGGAAGGAGTCTACGGTGGTTATGGTGTCGACTGGGTGCTTGGAGCCCTCAGGAAGCGCTAGGAGCATCCTTCAACGGAGGTACCCAGTCGGGGTGCCAGGTGATCCGTTACAGGAGCAGGCGGCGGTACAAGTTTAACCGGATTCGCGAGTTGATGACATTCCAAAGAGCACGTGTTTGGTCTTACGAATGGCGGCCTCCCAGGGTGAGCACTTGAGTTAACGACCTTCTTTGAAGTTAATGAGCCAGGGGGTGGTCTGGGTTTTGGGAGTATAAAAAGGCATTACGAATCTCTGTTTGAGAAACGAACAGGGGGTATGGAAAAACGAATGAAGAAGGGAACTAACACGAGTGATGGGGTTATCCCGTCACATCCGGCATGTTAAAAAAATAATTATTCAAAAATACCAACAGTGCTTTAGTGTGGTGATAGGTGGAATATTGTGCTGGGTATAAGGGCTTTAGTGTAGGGGGATAGAGGCTTGACGTTAGGCATTATATGAATATTAAAAAAGGAAACTATAGTTAATTCCCCATCTCTCTTGCTTACTTTGCCAGTGGGCTGATTATGTGGTCATGTGTGTACCCGGCGGGTACAAACCGCATGTATGACTCCCCAAGAATGGTGGTCAGTAAGGAATCAGAGCATTGCCATGATAGCCTGCTGCTTTAAACCACTACAAGGAGCGATTCACAATCTGCAACTACTGGAGATTGCAAGCTGCCTAAGCCTCCCATCACAGCTTACAGGGCATTTACCTGATGACAAGCCCATAGGCCAGAGACAGTATGGGACGCACCACAAGACATGCGCCCTGTGGCGGTTGCCCCCTCTGCTTCCCCCTGCTCGTCTCTGGGGTTTCCAAACTGTACGCAAGAGTATCAAATCGGAACTGTCACACCCAATATCCTTTCCATGGATCACATACTGTACAATAACTATCCATAACACCTAATATAAATGTTGGGTTTGTTAGTACCTTTAAAAATTATAAATGGACAAAGTGGGACACTTTAATTTTAGGGGTGTGAGTGGGGGTGTGCCCAGGGGAGGGGGTGTTCTGAGAAATGTAGGTGACTTACTAATAGCAATTCATGCAACTAAAATGTAATTCATAACAATGTATCTTATTTACACAGACTGATTTCTAAACACATTTATTGTAGTTTAAAGGGAGTATTATTGCTGTGGAGCTCTGTTAATCCCTCAGACACATTACTGGGATTGTTATTGCTGTGGAGCTCTGTTATACACACAGACACATTAATGGGAGTATTATTGCTGTGGAACTCTGTTATACACTCAGACACATTACTGGGAGTATTATTGATGTGGAGCTCTGTTATACACTCAGACACATTACTGGGAGTATTATTTCTGTGGAGCTCTGTTATACACTCAGACACATTGCTGGGAGTATTATTACTGTGGAGCTCTGTTATACACTCAGACACATTGCTGGGAGTATTATTGCTGTGGAGCTCTGTTATACACTCAGACACATTACTGGGAGTATTATTGCTGTGGATCTCTGTTATACACTCACACACAGGCCCGGACTGGCCATCGGGCACACCGGGCAAATGCCCGGTGGGCCACGGTGGCCATGGGCCGAGGCCGGCAGTGGAGGTCCCAGGATCTCCCCTGCCGGTCTATGCAGGGCCAGCGCTACCCGAGCGCCGGCCCTGCAGTAGTCCACGGTGGGCCGGTGGGGAGATTAGAGATCTCCGTCACCAGCCCACATAGAGTATATTGCGGCCGCCGGCGGGGAGAGAGGGAGGGAGCCAGCCTGCCAGCAGAGGAACCCGGCGGAGCTTTAACTAACAGCTCCGCCGGATTCCTCGCGCGAGTTTCGGAGCGTTGCCATGGCTAGAGCGTTGCCATGGCTACAGGCTAGAGTTCACTCACCACTAAGACCACCAGGGATGGATGGCGGCCCCAGCAGCAGGACCTCCACCAGGCTAAAGGTAAGCAGGGAGGGGGGAAATAATCACCTAACTCACATCAGCCTCACAGACACCCTTAACACTTACAGCACCCTCATTCACACTGCACCCCTACACACTGCACCCCTGACACTCACAGCACACACACACACACACACACACACACACACACTGCACCCCTGACACTCACTTCACACACACACACACACACACACTGCACCCCTGACACTCACAGCACACACACACATTCCACCCCTGACACTCACAGCACA
>OW240916.1:318458143-318630581 GCA_933207985.1 Pelobates cultripes | reverse complement strand
CAAATTTCAAGCAAACACAGTGCAAACATGTTATTGAATTTGCTTGCGCTGTGCACAACAAATACAGGGTCTTTTTCTCATGCCAGAGCTCTTCAGCAGAGCTCCGCGCACGGTCTATCCTGGAAGAGCATTGAACCAACATGCTCACTTTGAGATGGGGCGTGCTTGTCATTGGTGATGACAAAACACACCCTATCTGGCCCCGCCCCCTTTGTACTGGGCCGCTGTAATTAAAAAATGCCCGGGCCGAATTATCTTCCCAGTCCGGCCCTGCTCACACACACCTACAAGAAGAAGCAAAGAGGGACAGATGGATTTGGGTACAAATTAGGGACTGTCCCTCCTAAATAGGGACACTTGGCAGGTATGTGAATGATGCACACTGTATACCATAGGTTAGAAATAACACAGCCCTTTGCATTTTGCATAATCCCAGAATATACATTTTTTTAAAGCTTTGGTTCTTAATAAATAGACAGTGTGGACTCTTTTCATTTTTATTTTTTATAATGTAAACAATTGTTTAAAATCCAATGGACTCCTAGTCAGAAAACCAACATGTCATGTACAGAGGCTATCATTATAACTGTCACACTGGTCGCGTTTTTTTATTCTCCTCCTGGTGGAGGGATGTTTGGTCTGAGCGCTGACCCGTACAGGGGATGCTACACCGGTTGCTAGGTTACGGAATGCGGCCTAGCTGGTTGTTTTGAAGCCTGCGTGGAAGTGATTTCCGGAATTCTGTGTGAAACCACTGGGGGAAATAAACACCGAGTCCTGAGATCGGGAGAGCCGTCCGGGTGCTGCCATGGCCTCGGTGCTGCGGTGGTTTGTGGGCAGCCGGGAGCCGCACGGCGGGGGGGAGGTAACCCCAATACTAACAGCTGTAACCATAGTAACCAGTAATAACCCCACTGTGACTGGGGAGAGAGGGGGAGAACGCTTCCTCTAGGCAGTGATGACTAACACGGCACCCAAATTTTCCTGAGCCAAGTTCCCCTTTAATAATCAGGCTGGCTGAGCATTGTGGGACATGTAGTCCAGAAAACTCCTGCTGTGCCAAGTTTCCATTATTTACCCCATGAGACTGCTGTCTGTCAGTAAAATAAACACCTCGTCGACACTGGCTAAAAAAAATACCTTTATGGTTAGAAATTACTGTAAAAAAAATTACGATTTTGGGAGTACACTTTTTTTTTTAATTCTATCTATTCTATTCTATCAGTGCTGCAGAATATGTCGGCACTTTCTAAATGCCATAAATAAATGTATGTATAATCGGAGCATGCGCAATTCCGCTATATTGATAGTGATGTAGTCATTCCAGAGGTGGCTCGCTGCCATGACGTGTTGTCGTTATTGTTTTTACGATTTATATAGCGCCATCTTATGCCACAGTGCTTTACAATATTTTAAATGGGGTCAATATAACAATAAATAAGACTATTAAAAAAAATGTTACAGGAACAATGTATTGTTGAGAATGATAGGCATGCTACTTTGTGTCCAGATAATTGTTTTGGCATTACCCACGTCTCCATCTGTTGTGTGGGTGGTTTAGGAAAGTATTGAAAAAAAATAAATACATATCAGACTCAATAGAAGCATAATGGAGGAGGAAGAATTTTAATAATACTGAGTGGAGTTGCATGTAACTGCCCGTCTGCATCCCTTTTAATGCTTGCCACTCTGTTTTTGTGAGTTTTGGATTACAGCATATTGACCACATTTCAAAATGTAATTGTCATAATTTTATTTTGGGATCAAGTTATCTATTTAGTTAAGATTTACTTTTGTGTGCATACATCCAACATGGTGCATACGTTGGCATTTGTTAATTGTGACTTGACATTGTATGATCTTTGTAAAACAAGGATTTATAAATATATTTTTTGTATCTTTTATTTTAGAAGTCTTCAGTATTAAATATTGGGGAAGAACAGACCCAAAACCCGTATACAGAGCTTTCGCCTTTACAAGCACACCAGGATATTGTTCGTTTCTTGGTTCAAATAGATGATTTTAGGTAAGAAGTATATGTCCGGTTTGTTGCTAAAACCTGTTGCTTCCACCTCAAAAACATTGCCCATGTCCGCCCCTTTCTTATACAAGAAGCTGCAACGAAGCTTGTTCATGCTCTAATAATTTCTTGCATTGATTACTTTAATTCTCTCCTAATCAGTCCCCCTAGAAGTTGTGCTGCCCTGCTCCAGTTTGTAATGAATACTTCCGCTAGGCTGATCTCTCTCTCTCGTGTCTCTTCTCACACCTTACCCCTCTTTAGATTCTTATACTGGCTTCCTGAACCCTATAGGCGTCAATTCAAAATATTAACCCTTACATATAAAGCTCTAAACAACTCTAGCCCCCGTTATATTTCTTAACTGATTCCATTTCTCAGTCTCTCCGCTCTGCCAGTGACCTTCTCCTCTCCGCTGGTCGCACCCTTACTGTTAATTCACGCTTGCAGGCAGCTCCTTTCCTTTGGAACAGCCTGCCTACCCTCATCAGACTCTCTCCTTGTCATCAATCATTTAAGAAGTCCCTCAAAAATAATCTTTTCAGGATTGCTTATGACCTCACAGAGTAACGTCTACCTTACAAACCTGTCTCTTGCTCTCTTCTATAGAGCCACACTCCCGTCTCACCTCCAGTTCTGCTACTTCCCACTTTGTCTGTTGCCCTTACTATTATGTTATATTCCACCTCTTCTAGACTGTAAACTCATTTGAGCATGGTCCTCATCTACCTATTGTTCCTGTAACATTTTATAATTGTCTCATCTATTGTTACATTTCCCCCTTTCATAATCTTCTAAAGCATTGCAGAATTCGTTGGCGCTATTTAAATAGCAATAATTATAATATGGAATTGTAAACCAGAAAACTTAAAAGACTACTCTTACACTGATCCAACTGCAAACTTTCTGCTCTTCATACCTAGCTTCAAGCTGATGTCAAGTGGTGTATGAAAGGCTTTGGTAGCAGACTGTGAAGAAACTACATACTTTGATTCCCATTCATTATTTTTTTTTTTTTTGGGGTTCGGTAGATAAATCTACCGAACACTGACCACCCCCTGGCTTATTAAGTTCAAGAAAACAGCAGGAATTAGCACTCTCCCGAACAAGTGCTGGAAAATGGCGGCCATCTTGTCGCACAAAAGTAGGCAGCCGGACCTGGTCGTTAAGTGTCTGGTACTCAAAATCGGACACTCAACTCTGCAAACACTGGTCAACTTCTCTAACGCCTGCTTCTTTTCAAAGGCAAGCCAGGAGAGTGCTGTTCGGTAGGTTTGTTCACGAACCCGGTGAACAGACGCTACCCATGAGCCGGGGAACCGTTCGTGGATTTATTCGGTTTGGGACTCCCGAAATTGACCGACCCCTTCCCTTGAAACTGTGGAACTATTTTGGGCAAGCGCCTCGTGAGCGGTCGGTCAATTCTTTACCCTGTTGGTGATTCAGTTCTATTTGTGGGATCTGAGCGTTATTTGGACAACTTGGGCGCTCAGATCCAGGCTATCCACGGATATGACCTTTATGGGGGTCGCTATAATATTTATGTAAATTATTGGAGGTTGTGATATATCATGAGACCTATACCATATATAAAATTATTTTAAGAAGCATCTTCAGATGGATGAGGAGAATGAACGAAGGTTCCTGCTTAGGAACTTCTGGAGTTAGTAGTGGTGGCAGAGCCCAAATAAAAAGTCAAACTGTTTAAAATCCGTTTGACCACTTACAATGGGGCTGGGGGGTAGGGCACTCCTGGCTCCATAATCACCGGATCAAGCTGATGCGAGTGCTCTTTAAATGTACATATTTTATTCTCTAATAGTTTTGCATTTTTTTTGTAAAGCATGCTATATCCCTTTTGAGTATTTCTTTCATTTTCTCAAAACTCCTGAGTCTGGCAGAGTTATTTACGAAAGTGAGGATTCAAAGTAAATTTTAAATGTAAAGCCAGAGTAGCTGAACTGAAAGCTTAGCAGTTTTAGAGAATTTTTCCAGATTGGCTATTTTGACCTTTAAATCTAAAATTTACTTTGAATTCTCACTTTTTACTGCTAATTTAATTTTCCCAGTATTCATGCAGCTAAGAAAGGTTTTGGATAATAATCCCTTCTGGATTATTGCTAGGTGAATCCAGTCTCACTGAGACAGTCTTGACACTGTATTGATCTTGAATGGATAATAGATCTACATGCCTGTCTATAACAGAACCATTTTCACTTTTTTCTTTTAATATTATTGGTTATAATCTGTGCCACATTGGTATCCATCATCTGGCTGTTCAGAGCAGTGCGTTGCTCACCCCTCCGGCATAGAAAGGGTTGCATCTGCTCAATATGTACACTTGTGTGCGCTTGTCAGCTTCTGTAAATGGCTTCATGCTTCAAGTGCTTTGATAATATCTTATTGCGAGCTTTGAAAAAGGGATTTTCATGTTCTCATTGTGGATGGGTAAAAAAATCAGCGATTGGAACATTTACTTTGATTGGTTTTCAAGAGACTAAATGAATCCTGTACAAAACTTTAAAAAGGCAGCTTTTTTTTGTGTGTCTTATTGCCTGACTGTCACCGGACTGCTGGAAGGTCACCTCACTCCCAGGGTGGTTTATAATTACACAGTACAATTCGGCATGTTGCAATTTTATGCTCATTCTCCCTGTCATGAAACAGTCTGCAAATCTGGAAATTAAGGATTATTTGGGATATGACATTGCTTGTTATATCTGTGCTTTATTTACTCCACTAACCCACTAGCCATGGCACCTAAAATCTCACTACTGGCTTCTGGAGTCTATTGCTCTTTTAATATATGTCAATGTATTTTATTTTTTTTAAAGAAATTGTCATGGCCTCTCAACTGTTAGTTGATTTCAATGATGGAATATTGTAATTTACTTTTTATTTTTATAATTAGGTTTTTTCACTAACTAGAATTTTGATGTTTTTTTTTCTTTTTAAATTAATATTATGAACAAATCGTTTTGTACTTATTTGTGTAGATAATTTTAATTTGCCTATTTTCAAAACCATTTTTACATATTTACTGATGGCAAGCAATTATTGGTATCGTTATAGGCTGATACTGATATTTGCCATAATATCGGCCAGACAAATAATCGTTTGGTCCCTACAACAGAAATAAGTGATGGTTCCCCTTTCATAAAATACTTTAAAGGGACACTACAGTATCAGGAATACAAACAAGCAGGACCAGACTGGAAAATAAATTAAGCCCGGACATTTTTGAGTCTCAGCGGCCCAGTGAGAAGGGGGCGAGGCCAAAGAGACACCAATGACAAGCAGACCCCCTCACAAAGTGAGCATGTTGGTTCAATGCTCTTGAAGGATTCAGTGTGTGTGTGAGGGGTGCACTGTGTGTGAAGGCTGCAGTGTGTATGTGTGTGTGTGTCTGTGTGAAGGGTGCAGTGTGTGAGGAGTGCATTGTGTGTTTGTGTGGTGTGCAGTGGGTGTGTGAAGGGTGCAGTGAATGTATGAATGGTGCAGTGTGTATATGTGTGAAAGGTGTAGTTAGTGTGTGTGTTTGGTATGTGTGAGGGGTGCAGTGTGTATGAAAGATGCAGTGTGTGTGTGTCTGTGTGAAGGGTGCAGTGTGTCAGGAGTGAAGGGTGTAGTTAGTATGTGTGTTTGGTACGCAGTGGGGGGAAGAAAAGTGCAGTGCGAGGCTGTGAAACGTGTAGTGTGTGTGTGTAGAAGGGTGCAGTGTGTCAGGAATGAAGTGTGTGAAGGGTGTAGTTAGTGTGTGTTTGGTGTGCAGGGGGGGAGATGAAAGTAATACATAAATATGTTTTTTATTTTTTTTTATTTTTTTTTTTACAATTAAAAAAAATCTGAACGTTATATATCCCCCCTCCCTTCTTACTTTTGCCTGTGAGGGGGGACATAGAGGTGAATCCCTTGAATCACTGGTGGTCATAGTGGAGGTGAATCCCTGGTGGTAGCAGTGGTGAGGTTAACTCCTGGAGTTCACTGTCCCAAGATCGGAGCATTGCCATGATAACCGAGGCAAAGTTCCGGCCTCGTGAGAGGAACCCGGTGGAGCTGCAAGATAGAGCTCTCCCGGGTCTTCGGCGCTCTTCTTCCCTCCCCCGCCATCTGTCCAGTAATGTGCCTATGGGCCGGTGAGAGAGATCTTTGATCTCTCTACTGGACCATGAAGGCACCCAGCAGTGCCGGAACTCTGATAGCGCCGGCCCTGCATTGGCCGGCAGGGGAGATCCTGTAATCTCCCCTGCCAGCCTCGGCCCATGGCCATCTCTGCCCACCGGGCATTTGCCCGGTTTGTTGAAGGACAATCCGGCCTGCAAACACGTATTCGTGACACTCTAGTTTTAAAAACACTGTTTAGGCCCCCAGGCTGGAGACACTGAATGTCAGTGCTGCACAATATAAGTCTGTGTGACTGCCACTAGAGGTGCTCCTAAGCTGCAATGTAAACACCGTCTTTTCTCTGAAAAGACAGTGTTTACATTAAAAAGTCTGCAGGGACAGGCTATAGACACCAGGACAACTGCATTAAGCTACAGGGGTTCTGGTGACTATAGTGTCCATTTAAAGAAGGAGCATTTTCAGAGAGGAGCTGCAATTCTGATGAAACTCCATGTGTCAGCATGTCTGAGATGTCTGTGGAGAACCCAGCTCCCCAAATATCTATCTTTTTCCCTTTGCTCTAGTCTAGCTAATTCTCAACTATCTCTGGTGTCTTTATTTAATATAATGTTTGTCTTAAGCAATGCTGTCTAATGATAATATAAAGACTGTTTGGCCTATATCGTTTATATAGTTATTGGGGTGTGGCTTTGTGATGGCATGTGTGTATATTATTCCTATAGTCACATGAATTGTATAAATATATACAGTTTATTTGTACACTTTCTATATATGTAAGGGTAGTATGGCTGCCTCCTCTATGATGTCGCTTGGCACAGGAAAAAAATAAGAAAAGGTTTCCATTTTATTATTTTTCTCATAAATGGGGGGGAACCTATATTTTACTAGGGACAGGAACACTAAACTTAGCACTATAGGTTTGTATTCCCAACACGTTGGTGTTCCTGATAATTCTGATAAATAATGTAGGTTAATGACTGGGTGGCAGCAGCCAAAATTTGGCCAAAGTAAATTCCAGACTTCATGTTTATGTAAATAGTATGTTGTTTTTTCATTATTCAGATATGTTCTTTGTTATTTTTAAATGTCTCTCCTCCTGAAAAAACTTTGTGCACATAACGTAGTGTTACAAAGTACTGTGCTCTGGAATAGATTTTAGGAAACATATCCATCTTTCTAAGCAGTAAATTTAATAAAGGAGACCATTCACTACACTGGGTTATTGCAGTAACCTTGACAAATGTGGACTTTAACAAACAAAAATGGCTTTTTTCATCCCCCCCCAGTTACTTGAAAACTGCAGACTTGGTGTTGAGAATTGCTGTTTTCCAAAAGAAAAAGCAATTACAAAGGCTTAAAAGATCAATAGAAATGATGGCGTTGTCCGAAGCAAAATGCAAAATATTGAGACTTGTGTTCTTTTAGCTCTCACCTGTCAATCCAGAGGCAAACTAGGAAATCAATAACCAGAGAAAAGGCATTAGAAGATGTGGTTACAGCAACAAATATATATTATCAGCATTGTTTCTTGTTTTAATAGGCATAGAAAGGTGATCTAATAAAAGCAATCCCATTCCCAGAGGTCACCCAAGACTAAACCCCAAATCCAATTGAAAAACATTGGCTATCACTAACCACAATGGGTAAATACTGCATTATCCACGCTCATACAACTGACCTGAAATTAAAGTGAAACTCTCACTAAAATTTTCTTTCCATAAATCAGTTTAAAACACTGTTCGCTACAGATTAATATTGCTTTGTATTAACCAAGCTATAGTAAATTTAGCTGTAATTAACACGTCTTTCAGCGCGGAAGCGGCCATTTTGAAACTCTCCTTGACCGTTACTGATAAAAAGGATTTAGAGAATATGCAATGTCCGTAGCCAATCAGAATCAGGTGCTCACTGTGCCTAAGTATAATTATAGTGTGCAGATTTTATAAGCTGCTGCTGGGGTAAATAGATGTAAGAAACACAAGTTAGATAGGTGTGTTTTACAATTATGCAAAGTGTATAGTCAGTTTCTGGTTGTTTATTTACTTTTTTCGACAATACAGCTGAGCCGGGCAGGTATATGTGGTTTTCTTATTCTTGAGAATGGTTGGGTGCTGTATTACTTGCCGGTGGGGCAGCTTCAGATCGTAAATAGGATCCTCTAAATAGGGAACCCCTTCTATGCAACAGTGCTGATGGTAGAGCTGTAACATCTTTGCCCACAAAATATGTCTTGTTAAATAACTTTCAAATAATTTACTAGCAGTTTAGTTAGCTCAATATATAGGTGAGATTGTATTCTGTATAAAGTGACACAATGACGGGCATGCATGTAGGTGTGTTTTATAGTACTCTATAAAGAAATTTGCACTTTATATTAATATTCTATAATATTACATTACATATTTATGGGTTTCTTTGCTGTTTTCTTGTGACAGGTTTGCCTCAGCTGGCGATGATGGTTCTGTCTTTGTGTGGGATGTCCAGGTATGAAATTATATTCGTATATTTACCGAATGTACTAAAAATCACACTATGACACAATGGAGAGTGTGTCACCACTGTCCTGATACAGTAGCAGCATTGTTTGGATCTTTGCTTTTTCGACAATCTATTGACGTGACAGTCTTTTCTGAAGTCTTTTTAGTAGTCTTTAAAGCGAGATACAAGCATTGGTCACTACGCTCCTTCCCATGCTCAGTGTTTACTGATTACTCCGGATAAACTGATTGAATGATTTAAAAGGTGACTTGTTGGGTGCATCTGCTGTTTGTTCTGGAAAAGCCTCCCAGTGTGCATAGAATCTGGAAATATTTACTCACACAGTGCTTCCAAGGTTCATTGAGTAAATAGCCAAAATAACACACTTTGGTTTTATCCTCCCCACATTTTACACCAAGTGAAAAAAAACAATCAAATTGTAAGAGAATTTAACAATGAAAATGTTTAGAAGAATTGCTCCAAAAACTATTTAATGCAGATCCTTCAAATAATTAACTAAAATAATCTTATTCCAACCCCATTCTTAATTATCGCTGGCCAGCCATTACAGACCAAGCACGTTGTTTTTTTCCACTAATTTATTTAAACTTGTTCCCCTTGTACATCCTTCCTAACCCCAAATTGCCCTTTTTACAACCATTTACACATGTAACAAAGCATGATAACTCTTTCAATGACTCACTAGGCTTACTATAAACTATTTATTTACCAAACAGGTCAATGTCTGATAAAAAAGTCTTCTAGCCTTTCACTGTAAAATGCTTTCCTTGCATGTTACCTTATGTATATTTTAGGTGGAAATTCCCCCCCAATGAGCCTCAAGTGCTTATTTTCTATATCAGTATTTATTAAACTGGACAGTAAAGTAGAATCTACAATTTGGTTGTGTGACAGAGGGCAATCTCTGCTCAAAATCTGTTTATTGATGAGCATCTCCCAGCTTTTTCCCATAATGTCTGCCGCTGCTTCCCCAATTAATTCATTGATTTCAGACAACTAGAAGGAAGCTGGCCATCAGCTGTCTTGCTGTACTCGATTTTCCATTAGTCGACAACAGAATTCACCTCTTTAGTGCAAGAACTATGATGACATATAGGTGTTTGTAGTGTATTAAAATATACATAATTTTTTTTTATTTTATTTTTATTCTCCCCAGACAGGAGAGATCCTTTTTGCACTAAACGGACATCTGCAAAAGATTACAGCTGTGGTTGTGTTTCGAACTCCTGAAGTCTCAGAAGGAATACATAATATAATTCTCACTGCTTCCTCTGATAAAAGCGTCATTGTATCCTTGTGTTATCGTATGAAGGAAAATTAGCAGCTATTGTTTTAACAGCTAGCTTCAAGCAATCCTAGCATATCAATATCATCCAGGTTGAACAAAACTGGCACAATAATGCGTAAGTGTTAATTATAAATTATAAAAGGATCCAAGACAGGTTTAGTTCTTGGGTGCCAAGACATGTTCCATTTTATAACAAATATCACAACTATGTTTTGTATAGGAGAATACCATATATCAAATACAATACAAAAAGGTTGCAAACCTAATTGGATATGTGGGTATCAAATACAAGTATTTAAACACAAACCACGAAGCACACTAAATGTACTGCCCATATAAATGCAACTAACAATACACCAATCAAATATATAAAATGACAAACAAGAAGTGTTAAAGGAACACCTAAATTACTTTAGCTAAATAAAGCAGTTTTAGTGTATAGATCATTCCCCTGCAATTTCACTGCTCAATTCACTGTCATTTAGGAGTTAAATCACTTTGTTTCTGTTTATGCAGCCCTAGCCACACCTCCCCTGGCTATGATTGACAGAGCCTGCATGAAAAAAAAACTGGTTTCACTTTCAAACAGATGTAATTTACCTTAAATAATTGTATCTCAATCTCTAAATTGAACTTTAATCACATACAGGAGGCTCTTGCAGGGTCTAGCAAGCTATTAACATAGCAGGGGATAAGAAAATCTTAATTAAACAGAACTTGCAATAAAGAAAGCCTAAATAGGGCTCTCTTTACAGGAAGTGTTTATGGAAGGCTGTGCAAGTCACATGCAGGGAGGTGTGACTAGGGTTCATAAACAAAGGGATTTAACTCCTAAATGGCAGAGGATTGAGCAGTGAGGCTGCAGGGGCATGTTCTATACACCAAAACTGCTTCATTAAGCTAAAGTTGTTCAGGTGACTATAGTGTCCCTTTAAGGCTAGAATTTAAAAATGCAGTATACACATTTACATCAATAGCCTACCAGAGCAGGACACAAGTCACAAAAACAACCCAACGTTTCGGCATGCCAAGTCTTTTCTCAAGGGAAACCTGTATCTCTCCTTATCTGCCCGTGAATATATCCCCCACCAAACAGCTTATGGCCTTCAGCAAACAGTCTCGATCGAGACCAGACACGACGTTATCATGTCTGATCTCTTGAGAAAAATACACAGAAAAATACAATGCATGTGAATAATATATTATTAAGAAAGAGCTTAGCCGTGCAGCTAGAGGAAAACATACACTAGGCACCTTTCCACAAATATGTGCGTCCCGAGCACTGGCTCATTAATAGCGTTCGCATGTGTGATATTCGCAACCAGCTGATCTTGAACCATTGGTGCATATACTAAAAAATAAATGAGTCAGAAGGCACCATATTGCTAAAGGGCAATACCTGCCTAAATGAACACAAATAAAAAGGTCTCGTAAATAGCATATGTGCATCCACTTAGAATAAAAGAGATCACGCTCAATGCCCACATGCATTACATTATGTAGACAAAACAAAGTAAAGAAATAAAAAAGGCCAACACCAATAATAGGAATATATACACGCACACATTAACCAATACCAGTGAAAACAAATTTTTATTCACACCACCTAGGTGAAAATTAAGAAAAAAACCTTATCTAATATAACAAATGCATTTAACCAAACCCACAAGTAAAACACAAATAATAATAATAATACAGCATGTCACATGCATGTTTCTATCAGATGACATACAAATAACATGCAAAATATTGTGCTCATGCTGAAGTGCTTTACATGAGTAGTGTGTGTTTTCTTTTTTTCAATTTTTTAAAAGTGCAGATTTCAGTAGGAATTGGCACTCTTATCGATTAGTCTTGTTACACCCCCACCCCCGGGTGTCAATCAAACAACCAGCCCTGCTACTTCCTGGTTTGTTTAGCTCATTGGAACTAAACACAAGAGGCAGCAATTATCCAGAGCACCTGCCTTGCAAAGACTTCTCATTGAGCTACATTTGGAAGTCTGTGATTGGACAGCCACAGAAAGTCTGGGCGGGGATAAAAGAGGGGAGGGCTTGCACAGGCTGCAGAAAAGAGATTTGCAGTTTTTGCAAACTGCTTTAGATATAAACCCAAAGGAAAAAAATGCATAATAAAATTAATGTATGTTTTCATTGGGGGTACAATGTTTTTTTTTTGTAATTGGGCAATAGAGTGTCCCTTACATATGAGCCATTATAGAACATTGTAGTTTTAGAAATACAAACCTGTCCAATCAAATTATTCTCATAGATAAACACTGAATCCATTGAAACGTGACTGTTGCTGTCAGGAAGATAAAGCAGCAATGTATTAGATATTATGAACTAAAGAGCTAAAATGACAGGACTGGCTAGTGGTCTATGTTGCCTTCAGTGCTCCTTTTCAAGGAGAAATGTCACAGGATGTTTAATATCATATATACGTATCCTCCTGTATCTAATAAGTATGTGTTTGTGTGGTTTGAAAAATAAATGTAAACATACGGTAATCCCGCGAATGAAACAGAGTCCCTTAATCATGGCTCCCTATCAGGCATTGCTATAAGATGTTTCCTTTTCTACCTTGGAACACAGTATGTGAAGAAACGAGCTTCCATTTCTCCATCCCCAATGCTGTGCGTGCCTGAATGGCATTCTATTGTGATATTATTAAATATTCATTGAAAAGAAAGCTGAGCATCACACGAGAAAGGTTAATACAAGTTATAGGTGGTTCCCAATGTTTTCTAGCTGTGTCTTTTTATGACAGATTATTTTATGCAACTTTGTGCATTCACTGGGCTATCACATTATGATATCGGCATTCCTTAACAACAGAGGTCAGGCTTGGGACTGTGAAAGTGGACAGCAAGTGCACAAAATCTCCGACTTCCAGTCTACTGTAAAGGTAAGTTGTACATATAGCAAATTACCTTTATTGTGTGCTTTCTTATACTGAAAAGTGTTCATATTATGTCCTATTTACTTCATTACATTTATTGCAACAAGGAAACGGGGTTTCTACTTTACCTCATTTTAAAACAAGAGAGAAATAGCTTAAAGGAACCCTTTAAGCACCATAACCACTGCGTGCCCTCCCGTAGTAAGTAGTCAAACCGTTTAAGACTGATTTGACAAGTTACCTCAGTCCCACCTGCCATATAAGCCACCTTCCCTGCACCTGGAAACTTCTGTAAGCAGTTTCCGTCAGCAGGGTAGGTGGCAAAGGTTGCTCAGCAGGAAGGTCGTCAAACCATTTTTCAACTAGTGTCAGGAAATTCTGGAACTATAACAATTACAGCTGTGTTGTGGTGTATGAAGTATTTCTTTAAGGGGACACTTTGAGCACCAAAGCAACTTTAGCTTAATGGAGTGGTGTAAAGTCATATAGTGAGAGAAGAACTGATGAAACCGAATAACATTGTGGCAGCCTCCTCAGCTTTTCTCAACAGGTCAGTAAACTGTGCTCAATTAAAGGGACACTCTAAGTGCCAACCAACGTTAGCTTGTTGAAGTGGTGTTGGTGTATAGGTCGTGTCACTGCAGTGCCATTTAGGAGTCTAAATTTTTTAAACATCCCTTATTGTACATTGTGTTTAAATTAAATGTTCTTATCTCCTGCTTTGTTAATTGCTCCTAGATTCTGCAGAAACCTCCTGTGTGTGATTCAAGTTCAAATAGAAGAGCAGGAGATGGGTCTGATCAAAAATTAAACTTTTTTTTTTTCCCATAAAGGCTGTGTGTGTCACAGCCAGGCTAGGGCTGCGTAAATAGAAAGAAAATTGATTTGACATCTAAATGGCAGAGAATTGAGTAGTGAGACTGCAGGGAGATGATCTATGCACCAACACTGCTTCATTAAGATAAAGTCATTTTGGTGCTTAAAATTTTCCTTTTAAGGATTTTGAAGTCTTAGGTTAAACTAATAGTTACATAGTCGATTTTAAAAGTAAGAGCACAAATTAGTTAAATGTAATTCGTCAGATCCATACATTCTACCCAGCTGCTACAGGATCGATGCTGCACTATATACTGAATCCGTGCATAACATTAGGGAAGTTTACATAGTATCGTTCGTGTCTGACAAATCTTATTTAAAATTGTTGAGAATGCAAGTGGATCGTACATTTAAGGCCTGTTTTCAGTTTGATAATGTGAACTAAAATTCCAATTGAATTCCCCACAATTCACAGCTTAATGAATAACCCTTTGAGATTTACTGATTGGTTCATTTGTGCAGACTCTGACCGTTATCCATAGCCTGGATGTGTGGCTTTCTGGTGGAAGTGAGGTGCATGTGTGGAATCGAAATTTCAACCTCTTGTGCAAGACTGGATACTATGTGGATGGTGGTAAGTTAGCAATACACTCCTATTTGCAATTTGTATTCATCTTGAAACATTTCATTCTGTGCATACAAAAAATAAAGAGTCAAGCACAGAAAGTGTGAATTTTTTAAAACAAATTAACAGCATGCAGGTATTAGTAAGAAATATGGTGGCATTATTCTACCTTAACCTACATAATGTGTTTTTGCACATAATATTCCCACATGCTAAAATAATAGTTAGTTGGATAAAATTGCATCGCAGCCTGTGCCAGTCAAAGGCGAATTTGGTAAGTCCAGGTCCCACATACTCATGCAAATATTTTAGGTGAATAATTAGAGTATGAAACATCCCCAGTGTCACTTTGCACGCAGAGAATCAGAGACGTGTCGACATTTGGTCTCACTATCCGTTGGGAATCCATTGTTTTTGTTGAACCATGGGACAGAGGGGATGCACCCAAATCATCTTTAAACCATAACAACTACAATAAGCTGCAGTGGTTACGGTACTTAGAGCGTAGTGTTTAATAAAGTAGCTATGAGCAGCCATCTACGGTTTTTAGGGACCTCCTATAATTTTAGATTGTGTTATTATAACAATAATGATTGTATAAGAAACAGAATATATAATCCCAAAACGTGAATACATTATGCAAATGTCATTTTGTTTTTAAATCTAATTTGTCCGGGTATTATTATTTCTTTCTATTTAAGGTGTCAGTGCATTGATTGAACTGCCTAAAAACTGTGTGGCTGCAGCGATTGGCAAAGACCTGAGTGAGTTGTGCAATTTGGGAAGATGGGGGTTGATACATTTTCTGTAGTGGATTGATACACTTTCCATCTGTTGCAATGACATATTCCTGGTGCTCTGTTATTTCCTTAAAGGGACACTATAGTCACCAGAACAACATCAGCTTATTGTATTTGTTCTGGTGAGTATAATCAGTAAACACTGTCTTTTCAGAGAAAATGCAGACACTGAACTTTCCTCATAGAGATGCATTGATTCAATGTATCTCTATGATGAGATGCTGATTGACCAGGGCTGTGTTTGACTTGTGCTGGCTCTGCCCCTGATCTACCTCCTTGACAGTCTTAACAAATCCCATGGCAAAGCATTGTGATTGGCTCAAAACAACACTTCTGATGATGTCAGGGGCAGAGTCAGCAACTGCAGACTTAAATAAAAGTAATATTTAACTATATTTAGTGGTACAAGAGGGGACCAGGGGGCTAGGTGGTGGTTTTAACACTATAGGGTCAGGAATACATGTTTGTGTTCCTGACCCTATAGTCTTCCTTTAAACCCAGTTATATTTAATGTCAGTTCAAAAGTTATGCATACCTTTTCAGAGTTCCCCAGCTATTCTTTATGGTGCCATTAGGCGGGCTCTGTTCTCAGTTTTTCTTAAACAGGCTCCCCCTCTCTACCGCTAGCAATATACGTTTCTTCCATATTTTAAAAGCTATTCGTGGCTGGATGAGTTGGCGGTAAACTCCAGCACTTGGCGAAGCCTTGAGATTTTAGTCCTGTCGCAGCTGTGGAGGTGATCTTGTGTACTCCTGATCTAGAACCTTCATAATTTATTACATGTCTAGAACCAGTTTATCATGCCTATTGTAATTGGGCAGTTATTAAGACTATTAAATTAAATATATGTTTGTATTTTGTAATATTCCCAAGAAATGCATAATATGAATTCATTCTGGCTGGCTGTGTAGCTGAAGAACACCGCTAAGCCATAGTTTTAAAAATAAAAATACAACATTTTTTTTTTTTTTACTGATGACTTTCTCCCAACATTTGTGCTGCATGTTCTGATATCTCACTGTCAGCCACTGTACAGTATTTTTATTATTATATCTGTGCTTACAATCTCATTTCTTTTCTCTCAAAGTAATATTTAACGTGAGCGCTGTCTCTGAAAAATCTGATCGATGGGACATTTCGGAAGTCAAAATTCTGTCTGTCCACCAAGACAGTATTCGAGCACTGCTAAGCGTTAATGGTAGGAATATGTTTGTTTTATTTTATTTGTTTAAATATATGTATATTTTTTGTACATTATTTCAGATGCATGCCTTTTATTCCACTACTCCTAACATGAAGCTTGTAGGGAGATCTTGTACATTGTGGTTTGTCCCCTCGGGTTCAGTCATTTAAACTGTAAGACTGAGAGCCCTTAGTGATTGTCTTTTAGAAAAATTGAAGTGTGGGGGAATATTGCAATTCATTATTTTCCACCAGTTTTTCTCATAACCTGGACCTTGGATCATTGTCTATTTGTTGCATTTTTTCTTGCACTTAAGACTATCTGTGTCTTCCGTCTCCATTGCATCTTTCTTCTCTCATGTAATTATTCTTCTCCATACCCTACTCTCCATAACAGACTGGGAATTTTCGGGTTATTTTCAGATCTCTGTGCTGTGATTTAATGGAAAGAAATAGACTATGATGATCTAAATTTATCTTTTTTTATTTTCAGTGCCTGTAACCATCATGATGATTATTTTGTTTGTCAGGCTGCACTAATCTTTCTCTATTCTATCCATGCATACGTCTAGTTCACATAAATCATCATAATGCTTAACCAGGAAGGATGCATTTGAATTTTCGTGTTGAATGCCGTTTATACTGTGTTTACAGGGGTGATATTCATTTTGTTGTTCCACTCCAGACTGTATGTTTGTGAGTGGATCTGATGCAGGAGAACTTATTGTTTGGGATGCTGTAGACTGGACCATTCAAGCCCTTGAACGTAAAATCTCGGCCATCTCTTCACTGCAAGAGGCACCTCAAGAAGGCAAACTGACTGCTGAGAAAAAGACTGCCATTCAGCATGTTTCATGTGATGGAGAGGTAACGTGTACCATGGATACACCCAACACAAAAACTGTCGTCACTTTGTTTTATGAATGGAATTCTCTTCCCATGATTTCATAATCTGTGCATCAAGTTTCATAGTGACACACTATCTTCTATTCCGTGCCTTCTCCTCCATGTCCCGCTCTCTGTCCTGTTATCCTTCCCCCTTTCTTGCTATCTTTCAAACCTTGCCCTCTTCCTTCTTTCTGCTATGCCATTTTCCACACTGTATCCTATCACGCCATCTTTCATGCTCTTTCTCTCTTTCTTCTTCATCTCATGCCACTTCCTCATTCTACCCTTTCATGCCATCTCCACCTCATCTTTTTACTATCCCTCCAATCCAATGTGTATATGTCCCTATCACCATACCCATACCAATTCTCTTCAATTTTAATCTTCTTTCTTCCTCCACTGTGTTGTTTCCGGTATTCAAGTAAGAACTTGAAAAGAAAGAAGCCAAGTATGAGCAAAGTCAAACCGGGTCTAAGCCTCTTCCAGCGCAATGATGAATTGCATTTGTTGTGAATGTTGTAAAGCCCACATAGCTGTTCGCCTTTACTCACAGTTTTACTATAACCACTGCACCCAGACCACTTCACTGGCCTATTATCCTGAGTGATGAAAGGAACTGAGGGTGGGGATAACTACTTATCCCATAAACCTAATTTATTTATTTATTTTTTAATTTAGGGTTTTTTTTGTTTTGTTTTGTTTTCGTTTTTAATGCATCAGAGATATAAATACATTTTAAAAAATAATTGATTTGGCCTAGTGACTTTTCTTGTACTCCGGATGACTTTTTGTAGTGTGCAGTAAGGAAGATGATGTTATGGTTCTGGATATGAGGCAGAGGGAGTCAGGAGCTGGTGGTATGCATTTGGAGCCAGTATGTAGTTAATGTAACGGATCACCTGGCACCCTGACTGGGTACCTCCGTTAAAGGATGCTCCTAGCGTTTCCTGAGGACTCCAAGCACTCTGGCAGACACCACAATCACCGAACCGGAATTGGGAAGTAATTGGGACTGAGGGAAAACTCCATTAGCCACATGGCAGACAAAGGACAATAAAAGACATAAAAATACATACTGTTATATTTATCACATAGAACATACACATTCTACCTATCCCCAGATAGCTTAGATCTGAGCGCACATTATTACCGGATGGTGCTCAGATCATATACATACAGTTCAATCGCCATGGAGCCAAAGTATTTCATACAGTCTTTCAGTGGGCTCCATGGCATAGCTATCTGGGGTAGCATGGCTTTAACAGTCCACAGAAAGGCACAAATAAACCTTTCTGCAGGTAAAATAAAAGTTTAAAATGCAGGACCATAGTCTAAAGGGAGCAGGCGAGCAACCAGGCCTCTCCAGTGGACAGTGGCGAGGTTGGTTCCACCACAGTTAATATCAATGAAAGGATTCCCGACGTGTAAGATTGTCCAGCTGAATGTGTTCAGTACCAATATGATAATAGCATGAGTACAGTTAGATACACTGCAGTGGCATGTAACATATTGCAGTTCTGAAACATTGCTGGGTCCATCTTTCGAGACACTCATGTCTGACTGTGCAGTGTTTGATAAAATTAAGTGCTTTGCCACATTAAAATGTCTTGGCATCCTATCACAATTCTTCTCACCTTTTTATCTGGAACATCTATGTTATTATCCAGAAAAACCAAATTGTACTTAATCTAACTCATACTTCAGATCTTTTATATTGAATTACAGATTTTGGTTTTCCACAATACATTATTCTCTTAATGCTGTATTTTGTGTCTCTTGTATGTATTTATTTTCATATATACTTCTTGTCCTGATCAGTGCGTTTTTGCTGCTGTGGGAGAAAGTATCTATGTCTACAATGTCCAAGAGAAGCGAGTGATTGCTTTCCAAGTAAACGCCCATGACTCCAACATACAGCACTTGGCGAATTTACCAAACAGGTAATTCTCACTGTTATTCTGATTAGTCCATATGTAGCATACATGGTCCTCACATGTTAATGCACTGTTATAACGGAATGGAAAGATTGATCCCTGTATGCCATCGGGTGGATCAGCTTTCATTGATGATCTTAAAGGAACACTATAGGGTCAGGAACACAAACATGTATGGGACTACTTTGTCTTATGTATATTTCCTACGCCTGACCAGCTATGACCAGCGGAGAAGCAAAGTGTGCTCATTTCCTGTGGTCAGAGCAATTTCCCACAATTATCACCTTTCCTCCATGATCTTGCGATGCTTCCTGTCAGTATTCCCGACGTCCTGTCATTTAGACAGGATGCCGGCAAAACTACCGAATTTCATCCTAATGGAATGAGTTTTTCTGTTCATTCATGTTAGGACGATATTCTGTACTTTTAGGTCGGTTCGAAATTTCATTCAAATGAATAAAATTCTGATCCGATTCGTGCTGCAGCTGCATCAAGCAGCCGCTTAGTAGATAACTCCCTAATTCCCACGGTATCAGGGAGCTATCTACCAAAAGGCTGAAAAACCTAAATTGGTCTTTCAGCCAACTTCATTAATACTAAGTAAAGATTACTAAGTATTGGTGATTAATCTGCACATACTCGCTATATCGTGAGTAGGGGCATGTCTAGTAAACAGTGAGCAACCTGTGGCTGCTCACTGTTGTAAAAAAATAAAACACCCCCCACAATATTACCTAATGGGGGGACACAATTTTCCAATCTTTGCCGGGCAGTGCTAAGCAAGGTATGCAAGTTAGTTAACCTTTTGGAGAAAATGGCAAGTGTGTATATGGAATTTCTCCACTAGATTCCCAAGTGTATTATGAGATGGTAAAGCAGGATGTAGAGGAGATAAGTATCTATTTTTACTAACCACTGCTTTTTTTTATTTTTTTTTATCATTTTCCTTTTTAATAGCACTAAGTTAACCAGCAGTCTTTGACTTTATCGATTTACTATATCGACTTACCTGCTTAGTTTGCAGAAGGCATATCAATCAATAAGTGTTGTTTTTGAATGGATCCTGGAGGGAGATATATATGGCTTCCAAGGAACTAGTAGGTATCAGGCGTGTTTTTTAGGGTGCAGTCCATTCCGTGTAACGATAGTACTCCGTACACAGTGATTGACTGTGAGGGCTATAGCAGGACTCTGCTGTGATGCATCACTCCAGCTCTTTCTGGGATGTTAAATCTCTATTAACCCTTTCTGTCAGTTGGATTCAGTAGATGGAACTACAGTGATTTACCCCCAAGGAATCCTGCAGCCGTAGTCTATCATGACATGATGTAAGCAAGCTAGATTTTTCATTGTGACATTAGTAGCGAAGGGGATTGGGCCCAGAGCAAACACGACTCGTAGCTTCCTTGTACTGTAACCCCTCGTGTAAGTTTCAGATGGTATTGCACTCAGTGTCTTTATTGAGCTTTTGTTAATGTCTAGATGTACGAAATAAAAGATGAAAGGTTTTTAGCGCTTACAAAGTCCAAATGTGAAAGGCAGCTGTTACCCCCAAACCAGAGTCTCTCTTGTCTAGTCGTTGATCTGGAGTAGAGGAGATGAAAAATTGTGAGAAGCGCCTTGGAGGGGCAATATATGGTGCAGTTTGTCAAATTTCCAAATTAAAACCAGAAGGAAATACACTTACAGTGTAGGGAGCTAAGAGATACCTTTCCAATGCGCTTCTCCCAATTTTTCATCTCCTCTACTTAATATCTGGATGTGTTTTCATTATACTTACACATTTTTGTTCTTATTGTCATAAAGTTCAATATTGTTGCTAATGCCCACTGGAAACTTTTTTAGACAGGTAGTTTCTTGTTCAGAAGACGGCAGTGTTCGAATTTGGGAGTTACGGTCTAAACCTGAGCTTTATGCTGAGCCTGTTCCAACCGGTAGGTGATACTTGTATATACCTATTCATATTTCATTATATTCCTGTTTTTATAAAGCTGCAGAACTACAACTCCCTTGATGCTTTGCCAACTTCCTGGCAGAAAATGCTCTGTCAGCGGATTACCGCTAGCTAATTTTTCTAACCAAACTTTTGCTTTTTCTTCTTGTTGAAGTATTTTAGTGTGAAGTTTTACAAAAATTGGTAATGTCAACACAATAGTCTGTCAGACATGTGGGAAGTGTTTATCTAATAGACAGTATCCAATAGGAGCCTTGTAATTAATATTCGGATTGATACTCACAAGCAAATAGCCATCATGTTAAGCATCCAGAGGCTTATTTACTAAACTGTGATTGTAAGTTGCAATGTTTGAGAAAATTAGAAGAGATGGATTTGGCTGTCGGATCCTGGATTGCTCTAGTTTTTTGGTCATGGCACCACCAATTATTCTTTTGATATTGTACCTCAAGTTTTAGGGTTATCTCATTTTGAAGACCCACTGTCTCCTTTAATTGTCAGTGTACAGACCTGTTTAATTTGATAGATGTATTGGTCATCCTTCTCACTAATGTTTCTTTCGAACAGGTTTTTTTGGTTTGTTGGGATTTGGCAAAGCGAGCAAGCAAGCGAGCCAGGCAGCAAAGAAAATACAAGACAGTGGTGTAGTAGCTTCACTGGATCTTATTGGTGACCTGATTGGTCATTCTGCTTCTGTACAGGTAACGTGGCCGAAGTTTGGTTTCCTATATTACAACAGGGGCGGGCTGGGACAGGGGGCAGGGAGGCAATTGCCCCCCAGACTGCCCTAAATCCAGGGCCGCCTGCATCCAGCAAAAAAAGTAAAAATCTTAATCCCCTGACTCTGGCTGGGGATTTTTCAATTTACCTATCTCCCTGCAGCCAGTGGAATCTGCTGGCCTCTCCTGATGATGTCAGAAGGAGGGGGTGTGACTTTCACTGCTCTTTTCCCAGGACCGCTGGGGAGTCTGGAAGAAGAGCAATGGAAGTCACGCCCCCTCCTCCTGACATCATCAGGAGAGGCCAACTTCACTGGCTGCTGTATGCTGACTGCTGGCTCCTTCCCACCCCTCCCTGGCCTAAGCTAAGACTCAGGGAGGGGGGAATTCACTTTAGTTTTTAATTATTTTAAAAAAAAAATTGTCCCCTTTCCTCAGCCCCTGTCCCCCCTTCCTCAGCCTCTGTCCCCCCTTCCTCAGCCCCGTCCCCTTTTCTCAGCCCCTGTCCCCTTTCCTCAGCCCCTGTCCCCCCTTCCTCAGCCCCTGTCCCTTCCTCAGCCCCTGTCCCTTTCCTCAGCCCTGTCCCTTTCCTCAGCCCTGTCCCTTTCCTCAGCCCCTGTCCCCTTCCTCAGCCCCTGTCTCCCTTCCGTAGCCCTGTCCCCTTCCTTGGCCCTTGTCCCTTTCCTTAGCCCTTGTCCCTTTCCTCAGCCCCTGTCCTTTCCTCAGCCCTGTCCTTTTCGGCCCCTGTGTCCCCTTCCTCCCTCTGTCCCCTTCCTCAGCCTGTCCCCTTTCCCCTGTCCCTTTCCTCAGCCCACCTGTCCTTTCCTCGGCCCCTGTCCCTTTCCTCAGCCCTTCCTCAGCCCCTGTCCCCTTCATGGCCCTGTCCCCTTCCTTGGCCCCTGTCCCTTTCCTGGGCCCTTTCCTGTCCCTTTCCTCTGACCCCTGTCCCTTCTTTAGCCCCTGTCCCCCTTCCTTAGCCCTTGTCCCCTTTCCTTAGCCCTTGTCCCCTTTCCTCAGCCCCTGTCCCCTTTGTTCAGCCCTTGTCCCTTTCCAGAAGTTCATAGAAAACACGTGATAGAGATTACATCTAGAGTTGTGTGATCCATTATGTTTTCAGTTATATTTACTAGCATATTCCTTAGTTTGGGAGGTGTAGACAATGTACAGTTGTAATCAAAACTATTCAACCCCCATTGAAAATCAGGCTTGCTGTTAACATTTCCAGAACTTCAGCTGTTTGCAATGAACAAATCAAACACAAGCAATTTGAAATAGCTCAACACAGTAAATGTTTCAAGTGTTTTTTTCCCAAATTCGACTAAAAATGCAACTTATGATGCAATCTCAAAATTATTCAACCCCTTCATGGTAACTATCTTAAGTACTTAGTAGAACATTCTTTTGTTGTTATGACCTGCTGCAAATGAGATGCCTAGCCATACACCAGCTTCTGGCAGCGTTCCTGAGGAATCTAAGCCCATTGCCCATGAGCCACGGCCTCCAGTTCATTAATATTCTTGGGTTTGCAATAGCCCTATTCAAATCCCACCTAAGATTTTCTATGAGGTTCAAATCAGGTGACTGTGATGGCCACTGTAGAATTCTCCAGGGCTTCTGCAACCAAGCTTTGGTTGAAATTAAAGGAATGCTTGGGATCATTGTCTTGTTGGAAGGTCCAACGTCGCCCAAGCTTCAGCTTCCTTACAGACTGCAAGATGATTTCTCCTGGGATTTCCTGATTCTTCAATGAATCCTCCTTGCCTTCCACACGCTGCTGGTGTCCAGTGTAAGAGGGGGCAAAGCAGCCCCAGAGCATCACTGAGCTACCAGCACCATGCTTAACTGTAGACAGAGTGTTCTTTTCAGTGTGTTCTTCATTCTACTTCCTCCAGACATACCGCTGATTCTTTGGAACTTTTTGTCCCAGTTTTCCTTCATAGCTCCACAGAACAGAATCCCCAAACTTCTGTGGTTTATTTATATGATTTTGAGCATATTGGAGACAACTTTTCTTGTGTTTTTGGGTGAGTAAGGGTGTACATCAGGCCTGTCTAAGCTGCGGCCCACCAGATGTTGCTGAACTACAACTCCCATGATTCTTTCAATGAAACAGATAGCCAGGGAATCATGGGAGTTGTAGTTCAGCAACATCTGGGGTGCCGCAGGTTGGACAGCCCATCCTGGTAATGTAACCATAGTTATTCAACTTTTTCAGCTCAAGCTAATCTGGTGCAACTAATGAAGCCCTTGATTAGTGGCATCAGGTGAGCTTGAGACAACACCTGTTTTGCACGTTTGTGATGTAGTGAGGGATTCTATTCAAGGAGTTGAATAATTCTGAGACTGGAGAAGTCGTTATAAGTTGCATTTTAAGTCGAATTTGGGGAAATCACATTCATTGTGTTGAGCTATTTCAATTGATTTTGTTTGATTTGTTCATTGCAAACAGCTGAAAGTAAATTTTGACAAAAACCCTAGGGTTGAATAATTTTGATTACAACTGTATATGGGGTGTTGCCGTTTCAGTAGAAACCTCTTGTCTAGCATTTTGTATAAAATCAGGATGCAATACTTTGTGTATAAAATCAGGATGCAATACTTTGTGTAGAAAATCAGGACGCAATACTTTGTGTAGAAAATCAGGATGAGATCATTTGTTGCTCCTTAGATGCCTGGAGTGCACCTTTCAACTCATGTAAAGGAACACTCTAACAATTAAATACATTTTAAAAAACGGTCTCTTCCTATACATTAGTGATACTAATTTATAATCTCTGGTCAGATCCAGTGCTTTAATAGGAAGTTTCTATGAGAAGCATTCATAACTATTATTGAAAATCTTCATGAGGAATTGCCTCTGTCTGATTGACAGCCATTGGAGGCTGTCACGCTGACTGACAAATGTATGAGAGTATAGCATGGTCCTTGTCACCCTCACACAGTCTCCTTTGAACAGTGATTGTATGCAGCTAGTAGAACTTGTATATTCTCAGTTGTGCTGGCTGATGACTCAAGTTAAACCCCTCCTATACCTGCTTTCAGTTATTCTCTTTTATTTGGTATTTTATACACCTACAGAAACCTAGAAATGTGTCCACTAACACTGTATAATATATAATGTTTTATTGTTTCAGATGTTTCTGTACTTTAATGATCACAGTCTAGTTACCTGTTCTGCAGACCAGCTCGTCATAATATGGAAAGAAGGAAAGACAGAGTCCAGACTGCGTAGTTTGTTGCTTTTCAAAAAACTGGATGAAAACAATGGCTTACAGCCACGATTCGCTCTGAGCTAAAATCCGTATAGCTCTACTGCAGCATCTGCCAAGACGTTAATTGCTGTATTATAATGAAATCTATTTAATGTAAATCATGCTGCATATGCTATTACAATTCTAAAGGTGTTTTTATTTATTTTATTTTCGTGATTATTTTTTTAAATCTGGTCGTGCCATTACCAGATATTGTATTTATTTTTTGTTTTGTGCTTTTTATTTTAATGTATTTAAAGGAAAAGAAGGAACTTTTCAGTCAAAAAAAAAAATATTATGAAGATTTTATTTGTTTAAATTTTTTATTTTTTAGCATTTTCTTAACGTTGTCTTCAGCCCCTCGTCTCTGGGTAATGACGGCACTAAATTGATTCGTAGCGAGATACAAGGAATAATGTTATTTCTGAAATGATTTGTGCTATTAAAAAAGAATGATACCAGTTATTTTACTTGTTTATTTGATTTTAATGCAGACCGTGGTTTGCAAAGCTCTTTAAAGAAGGGATATCTGTTACGCCATAGAATAGAGTCCCAACACGTCTCTGATTGTGAAAATAATGCAGGCCTCGGCATATATCAGCTGTGCTTTCTACCTCGCTCGCTGACTTTTCATTCGATGTTTTGAGAACAATCTTGCAGACATACTAAAATCTGTACAAACCATAGTGTAACAAAAGAGCAACACAGGTGTAACAGCATTAATCGAAGGAAATAGACATTGTGGAATCAAGGAGGAATCTGTTTTCCCTGTTTGAGGCACAATTGGAAATGGCTTCAAATTGGGGTTTGTTTTTGTTTGTTTTTGCCTTCGTTTAGATCAAGTTCAGAAACTGGGTTGATGAACTTGAGGAGTTTTTTTTTTTTTTTTCCTTCTTTCTTTCACAAGAATCAAACCTGGGTGTTTCAAGCACAGATGAAATGTAGCCATTTCCCCTCTTTGATTTAATTATTTAGATTTTCCACGTTTTGGTACACCAACTATCTAGTGCTTCATTAGTGCTGGCGAATAAGTAGGGATATGCAATGTTCCCTCTCTCTGCTATTAGTGATGCTTAGGGAGCAGCCATAATAGCACTGCAGCACTCACAATAGCTGGTGTACAGGTTCACTGAGTGCATCCCCATTCCTTAAGTGTTCCTTGTTTATATTTTCTGGGGATTATTTTACTTTACTCTTATTTTTCTTTCTTTCATTTTTTTTTGCTATACTTTTTATTTCGACTGAGTTTGACTGAGTTGTCTATATGGTAAATGCCTGAGATAGCTATAGTGCCCCCTACTGACCATATGTGCAATATAGTAATACCCTTTCAAAAAATGACTTTGAATCAAGTTCTTTACTGACCCCTGCTGACTTCAGAGAAGTACTACAATTCCCATTTAAAATGATGAATTTATTTTGTATTGGATTTACTAAATGTTAATGCTCAAACTGCATTATTAATACAGCATTGGCACTTTTATATTCTATAAATTTAAATAATATAAATTTGGTGACTCTGTTTTTCATTTCCCCTTAATTTGTTCCTTGTTGTGAGTACTGAGACCCTAAGTTACCACACCCAGTGACAATGGGAGTTCTCATTCCCCACAATTAGATATTTTTGGAATAAGAAATTTGGATATTACTACAGCTACTTTTATTTATATGAAGTTTTAACAAACTCATTAAAGTAAGGAATTTTCCTGTATTATTTCAGTAGGTGACCCAATCATGATTAACAATTAATACTAAGTTTGCACACACATTTATTAAGCATGTAATAAAGTTACGTTTTAAAAGTTACACATATTGCTTTCTTTTTGAGTTATTTATCTAATTAATAAACGAGCTCCTCGCAGCGAAGTCCCTGATACCATTGCTTTGGAAACAGTCGGGAGCACCCACCTTCCAACAATGGGTGGAGGAGATATACTCCATGGAAGCACTGACAGCGGACCTATGGAGCCACTCAGACAGATGTATCCAGACGTGGACGCCCTGGCTACTCTATGTTGCCAAGTTGAGTGCAGAAATGCAGGGAGGCCTACGGGGAGGTCCCACGCATGCAAACCACTGCAGCGTTCCTAGCGCTGGCACACAACAGGGAACCCTCAAAGCGCTGTGCCGCAACCTTCTCTTGATGAGCTAGAAGACCGCAAATACACCAGGGACACCCAGGAGGTTTTTCTTCCTCTTTTCTCTCCCCTCTACCACTCCTACCCCCACCAATTACCCTACTTGCCTCTATATCAGTTTAACACTGTTAATTGACTATAGTCTTGTTCTGTTCTAACCACACTGACTAGCACCTGCATCCTCACTGCATAGACGACAACCGAGAAACACTACATGGCTCAAACCAAATAAGGTTCAGACTGTCCCTGACTCAGACTGGCACCCTGCACATTGGAGAAAAATAATGCCACACCAATGCACTGCATTAACATTGAATTATTGGCATGTGCTATGGGGAGGGTGTGACAAACGCTCCTTACCTTGAATGTTTGTCACAAACACCTGGAGGAGCATGCTAGCTAGCCTCCTGCCCAAGGACTATGGGCCACATACAAAGACCCTGTTCGGGAGTTAAATCTCCCCAGCCTCCATTAGCAACTTTCCCTGGGTGCCCCTGCTTCGGCACTTTCCCTTCATTCGAATGGAACCGAACACTGGCTCCCTGGCGGCCGTTTGCATGAAGAAACCCACAAATTGTTCTCAGCGGTACTTATCCGCAATTGTTATGGAACTAAATTCGACATGAGGAATTCCTGGGTTCCCGGTCACCTCTGCAGGACTTCGCCACGAATGTTATTGAGCTGTTTACGGCATGAGGTGACCTTGCGGCTCCCGGACAACTTGGTCCGGGGTTTTGAACAACTTTGAAATCCGCCAGGAGAGCGCTTTTTGAAGGGAAGGTGCCTGAGACTACGGGGAACAAATGCTATGTAAGAGCCAGGCGGGCCACCCCGTATTGCCGCCACAGGAGCTCCCGAAAGTTGGCCGTCAAAAGCACCAAATGCCCTGGAACTGTTTTGGGCATAGGACCATGTGTGTGACCAGTCAGAACTTTTAACACGTTGGTGTTTCCCCTACATTGCATGGATCTGAGCGCTATTTGGACATCTTGGACGCTCAGATCCAAGTTATCCAGGGATATAACATTTGTGGGGAGTTCCTATATGATTGTTATGTATTTTTATGTGTTTTCTAATATAATGTAATTTATGCTTAGTCATGTGGACACTGTAAATTGTAGCCATTTTCTGGGAGTGTTCTGGGCGTGTTCTCCAGCCTCCTAATTTTGTATAAAAGTGGGCTAGTTGGCCAGATTAAACAGATTTGTTTTACCCTTCATAAAGTCTAGGCTGACGTTTGGGGAATTGGGAGCTATAATCACTGCTTCACTGGGGATTTGGGAGGACTACAGCGGATATACTCAGACGAAGTATAGGGGATCCTTTACAGAGGGGGTTATGATTCGTGGGCCATAGAAGGATGACGCCATGTTGCACTTGTAACTCCGACCTCATACAATGGATGTTTGTTTTTGCTTTACATACAACTTTCCCTTTTTTAATTTGAATAAAAAGAAAATGATAAATAAAGATTGTAAAAAAAAATTAAATGAGCCCCTGTGTGCCTCCAGCGATTTATAACTCTCATTATCCTTAGCCAATGATGAGAGTGGTAGTTCGTTGGCTGAGGAGCTCATACAGTAATTGTTTGAAATGAAGTAACACTATCTATATGATGATAGCTGACTTATGCAAATATTTTCACAAACATGATTATGTTAATTACTTAATTCCAACAGTGTGTGTGTGAATACTTTCAAATGTTATAGAACAAGGTATACCTGTCTCGCTCAGTTATTTACTTTTGCTTTCTGGGGTTAATGCTTATTCTTGGTACAAGGTGTTAAATGAAATTTGAAAATGTTTACATATTAACAAATTGTGGATATGTTTGGGCTCCAGAGCCTGGGATTCATATAAAAGGGAGGTAGTCTTGTGCATTAGACCAATTGAAATTCTTCTGAACTTAGGCCAATCGGTGGTTTGTCTGAATTCCATATCTCCGAAGCACCATACAGACGTTTAACCCAGCAAGTGGCTAGTGCAAGGGACAAGTATGTTCATTTGCTTTCGGGTTCCACCCATGGAGACAAAAAAAGAGATTACTGATGGAAAAAAGATGATTGATGGCTAGAGGACAGACACTAAATGTTGATTTTATTCTCAAATCAAGTGAGGCGTGATAAATAAAGGGACGTCCTCACGGACCTGCAGCGTCAGATTTGCCCCATAGGAAAGCATTAAATAATGCTTTCCTATGGGGAGGTCTAATGTGAGCGCGGCCATTGCTGCACATGCACTTTAGGTCTACCTTGCCGGCTGACGGCTGGGGTGGAGCGTGGGCAGAGCCTGACCCAGCACGAGGAACATCGGCGCTGGATTCAGGTACGTGGCTGAAGAGGTTTTAGCCCCTTCAGCCCCGCGGGAAGGGGTCGTGAGGGAGGGGGCCACTCTAATGACCTATAGTGCCAGGAAAATAGGTTGGTTTCCCTGGCACTATAGAATCCCTTTAAAGGAGAACTGTAGCCTCAAAACTATTTTTTTATATAATCATACTTTCATCAAGTTTTGAGAGTTAATAGATTATTTGTTAAATGAAGTATATGTAAAATAATGAGAATACCTCATCCCTACCGTTACTTTATGACAGATCCTTCAGACAGTGTTTTACAACTGACAGTCTTTCCTGCTTCACCCCTGCACATTGCAGTGACATCATCAGATCAATTGTCAAATTTAAACAGATTTTAAAATTTTTTCCAACATATACACTATTATAACCATTGGAAATGATATACTTTCATTGGAAACTAATTTTGTTTGCAATGGCCGTGCTGATAGCAGAGACTGCGCTACCATTCAGGTGCTGGCTCTGCTGAGCTCTTCTGCAGCTTCCTTACAGCAGTACAAGCCGGTAGAGAGATCTACAGATAGTCGTGCGCTGCTCACTCTGCAGGCTGCCCCTCTGGTTCCGAACAGCTCTCTGCAAGTGATACCTCCTGGTCAGAGATCAGAAGGGGGCATTCCAAGTGGTCTACTGTCAGCCAGAGGGGCAGATTCCACAGGCAGCCCACCGGACTGCCAGGGAAACCCCATGATCGTCAGGAAAAGAAGATGAGAGCCTCCCCCCCCACTGCAAAAATGTATGCGGTGGGGGATCAGCTTAAAATATATAATAGTAAAAAAAAACAAGCAGCACTGTGTGTGGTGGCTGCACTTGGAAATACAGCTTCTAGACCAGGCTTCCCCAAACTCCGGCCCTCCAGATATTGCTGAACTACAACTCCTATGAGTCTATGAACTAAAAAGATAGGCTGAGAATCATAGGAGTTGTAGTTGAGCAACATCTGGAGGGCCGGAGTTTGGGGAAGCCTGATCTATAGACTACCTCTGGATTAATTACTGAATCAGCTCCTAATGTCAAAAACAATTACAGATGGCATCACTGACCAACCATGGAGCTTAAGGGTTCCAATCCCGCTCTAATGTCTGACTGTTATAGAAATCCTGTAAAATGTTAATTCGAAATTCATTCCTTTTGTTTGTTTGTAACATCCAGCATACATGATTATATACAGAAACACAACACAATCACACAGTAATGATGGTACAATGCAGCGTTATATTACAAAGCAGACTGTCAGAGTAGGTACTAATGCAATTCTAACAAAAAATATAACTCCTGTACAATCGATCTGCATGTACACAGTATGAATTTATATAGACTAGTACAAAACATAAAAAAGAGTTGGCACATTATACTGTGCTTTGCTGATAACATGGTAATAGTGAATACGGTTATTTTAATGGAACGTTAATACAGCCAAGCTCGCTATATAATTAGCTGTATGAATTCTCATGATTCGATGTGTTAAAGAGTTACTTTGGCTGCCTGAGAATTATGAGTGTTGTTGCAAGCTTAACTGCTCCTGCGTTATAGCCTGACTTCTCCTGCAGAAGTAGGGGAGGCAAGGAGCAAGCTGTAGTGGTTATGGTGCTTGGAGTGTTACTTTAATAATGAAATCCTTACATTGTCAACATGAAAATTATCCAATTAAAAGGCAGTTATTGATTAGTATGTTATAGTGTGTATACCTACAGACCTTTTTAAAATGTGTGTTGATAATGTACATGTAAAAATATGATCAAGTGAAATGTATAAAAATATACATTTGTGCTTTGGGAGGCTCAAAATCATCTTCCACCTAATAAAATATATGGCTCATTCTAACCTTGCAGTCACAATTATACTCTATACAGAGAAATGAATGGCGTACAGCATTGGGTCCTGAGAAAATAACAATTTAACATTTTACATTCTTTACAGAATCAGTTTTTTTTTTTCTGTTTAGTTTGGGATTGTTTGATACTACATCTATCTATATATCTACAGATTGTGTCTTTTCAAGTAGTAAAGTGACCAAACGTGACATTTTGTAACATTTTCCATAATTATCTGAGCACTTCCCATTAAATATTGTAATTTAAGGGGTACAACAATGGGGTGTCACCGTGTTCTGCCCAAGACATTACGCTCTTGCCAGATTGATTTTTGACAGAATATTCCCTGCATTAGTGTCTAAGTGAATTCTTCTCGCTGTGATATCAAGGAACCATACCCACTTGGTCAGCTTGCACATACTCAGTAGAGATACCATGGACACACATGCAGACTATAGTGTACTAAAATGTTTCAAAATTCACATGGATGTAGCTATTACCAATATGAAGTCCTGAAGGTAACCTTCCTCAGCAAAGGATCCATAACCAGACCAGCACTACTCACCTCCATTCAGTGGTGCATTATGGAGCCTCTGTGTTGACTCTTGGGCAATTCTGAGAGTCAATACAGGTGTAAGGAAGTCATCACAGGGCCTCCACAGGCATGCATGAACCCTGTAGTTTGTGCATGCCCATTAAGAAGAATGTTGACTATGATGGCAGACCCAGTGGGACCAGCACAACAGAAAATAAGGTAATGTGCTCTGAACCTGTGGGCCACAAGGAGTTGTGAGGATGGGAGGGGCTGTCCAGAAGGTGTCATCCATAGGCTGGGAAACAGTGGTGAAATTTGTTGACAGAGCCACTATAAAGAAGTTTGGACCTACTAGGCTTCCTTAAAAACCTCAGATGTTGCTTCAATGATGCTTTAATGAAACCTTGTACATGGTTAAGAGGTGTGTATAAGCTATACCCCAAATCTACAGGGCAAGACTTATTTCCATATTGGGGGAGTGAACACAAGTTTTGGAACCAATGCGATTCAAACAAACTATCTCACAGGAAAAGAAGAACAAGTTTTTTACAACTTGACATTTTTAAAAAATACACTCCAGTTACGGTGTGTCACTGCCAAAATGATATATATATATATATATTAAATAGCAAGGGTCTTGGTTCAACAAGAGCTGGAGGCCAACCCTGCTTTAAATGGCTAACCTTTAGCACTCAGGACTGCGTTTCCCAGAATACACTGACAGATCTTTTTTCTAGCTGAGCGTCATGGGAAATAATTTGTGACCGATGGAGTGTCTTAACATATAGTAACATTATAATATTAGAGTATTCTGTGTGGCCAAAGGGGTCTGGGTGTACTTCAGTGTTAATGTATAATCAAAAGTAACATCACATTCATCCATCAGGTACACACAACAAAGACCCACACTGATATATGGAGCTTGTATTATGAACTTGTAAAGGTCTGGTCTCCTACTACTAGAGTAACTGCGCAGAACACGGTGACTGCCCCTTGGCACACTAACTCGGCATCATGGGATACGGAGTCCGCAATAGCTGGCGTGCCAATTGTTATGAATTGCTTTTCGCCATAATGTCACGGCACAATCTCACCTTAAATTGGAAGCAGTTATAATAACACGGTTAATCACTAATGTGAAAATGTGAAGTGGATTTAAAATTTAGGTTCAAAATAGCAGAAGTCAGGAAAATCCTCTAAGCCAGCTATGCTTTCATTTCAGCTACTCTGGCCTTACGTTAGAATTTGCCCTGTGAATTCTCACCTTAGTAAATTAGCCTGTGAGTATCTACAATAGGGTTACATACAACGATTGCTCCCATGAGAGATGTATTATAGGCTCCTACTTCAAGGGTAAATCTCACCCATTCTGTAAATAAAGTGCTGATCGTTAGTGAATTGAAAATGAAAATGTCTAAGTAAATAGCCAAGCTGTGTCGATACTTAAGTAAGATAATGTTTCCAAATCAGCACTTTTTTTTGTCTGAAATTTGTAATTCAGTTTTCGATTCACTATCCCGCTGTGTTACTAAAGAGATGCAGTTATTCACGAACCTGTGAATAGCTAGGAATTCATTGGGGAATTGTAAATTTAGGTTCCAAATAGCAACTTTCAACAATTCAGAGTTTAATAAACATTTTTACACTTTATGGTGAGTATGTCTCTCTATAAAGAATAATAATCTCTTCCTTACAGTGAACTGGACAAACGTATCACAAGCATAGCTGAAAAGTCTTACCATTACATATTCCTCATTGTTTTTGGTGATTTCCACCACGCAATTGGTAGAAGAAAACACACAGTCAACAACTGCATCCCCTGAGCCAGTCTGATTTGAGCCTGTAATGACTATCCAGGCATAGGCAACCTTCAGCACTCCAGATGTTTTGGACTACACCTCCCATGATGCTTTGCCAACATTATGGGTGTAAGAGCATTATGGGGGATGTAGTCCACAACATCTGGGGTGCCGAAGGTTGCCTATCCCTGGTGTATTTCATAAACAAGCTCTCCTAACTCTGAAATATGTTTAGAAAGAGACTATATTGGCGTGGACTGTGTGTCCAATGGATTTTTAAATTGCCATGCTCCAGGATTTTTTTTATTTACTTGGCTGAATTTGCCACCTTGCTTTACCTTGGAGTTTTAAAGTTGATCTGTTCCCATTCTAAATGCTAACTTTAAGGAGGTAGCCATCAATTTATTTCACAGATTTTGTAAGCACAGCATACTTCTAAATATTGGGAGGTTTAAGATTGGGACTGCTGGGCAGGACATGAGGAAGTGTTGCCCGTGATGCAACTCATGTCAATGGCGACAGCTCTAATCGGCAGCTCACCAGGTGGAACCACCCTCTGAAGGGACCTTTCTGGCCGGCCCCTAACCTACAGGAACTTGTAGAGAGCGCTTCCGAAGCGCATACCGGCAAGTCTAATGATGTGCTTGTGATGTGCTGCCTAACACCGGTTCAATGGTGTCCTTAGATGCATTACAACTGAGAACAAAATAGTGACCCAAGTTGGCACAGGGTAGGCTGGTGGACTACTGTTTTCATAACTAACTTCTAGCATATGGCTAATAAAAAGAATTGGGGGCGTTGAAGCCAAGAGTTCAGTGGAGTAAATTAATGGGGAAGGACTAGTCTTGCAAATCAAGTCTTGATGGACACTTGCAGTTGGTAAACATTTAAATGGTGATAGAGCTCCTCTAAGTTCCACATTCTTTTGAGATTAGAGTTCTGTACATTATCCTGAAAATCCAGAATGAATGAATGCTTTCCTGAAGGATTATAGCATGACCCCTCTCCATTCTACGTGTAATATTTTGCACACCCACATTTATGTATATAAAATAATATCTTTGTTTTTAATACCATTAATAACACAAGGTGATCATTAGTAGTTTTTTTGTTTGTTTTTTTTATATTTTTTGCAGATATAAAAATGTCTCCTCTGTACACACAGCAACGACGAGTAAAATTGAGAAAAGTGCTATACACTAAAGTGATTGATGGCCAGTGACTTTCTCTTGTGAAAGAACAAAGTTTTAACTCACATAGTGAAAAGGGAGTGTGTGCAAAGCATTGTGTGTCAGTTCTCTGTTGCACAAATACCTTACAGATTTATATGTAGCCTCAAATAAAAAGAATCCACGCAAATAGAACCATTTCAGAAAAGTCATTCTTGGTGTGAAAGTATTGTTAAAAAATATATATAAAAAAAGGACTTTAATAAGTTCCTTGATACTTAATGTGGCCGATGAGGGTAAAAAGTGATTATTTGTCTCTGAGACTTATTTTGTCTTGTTTTTGTATGACTGTTAGTACATAATTCACAGTGCAGGTAGGTCGAGAGGTTGTGGGGTTTTTCCCTTCATTTCCATCAGTCGGACGAGCACCTGAGACTTTTACATTTCAGTTCATCTAGTGATTTCCAGTACTTGTAATTTTCTGTCAGGTGCTGTATGAGGTTGGGTAAATGTGCAAAAGCTGGAAAGATAAAAGAGGATTTGATTTAGATCATCAATAATCAAGAGCTGAGATATCCAGAAATACAGGGCTATGAGTCTGTGATTGGACATCCAAAAAAAGTCTGGGCGGGGTTAGAAGGGGAGGTCTTGCAAAGGATGCAGACAAGAGATCTGCGGGGTTTATGCTGTTTTGTGTACACTCCAATGGAAAATACTTACTGATAGCTACTAAATACTGATTTTAAAATAATATTTTTTTTTGTATTTGGGCAGTGAAGTTTGTCTTTAAATGTAAAATTAGAATTGAATCTGTTGGTCTATTCATTTGCTGGAGATTTCTATCACCGTACTAGCATAAGGAATAGGTTAAAGTACATTATATCTGCAGATAATCTTTATAGCTACACCTTCAAGAATATGATAATCAGTTACTATATATTCTGGAACTGAAATCCTGCAACACAGAACTGGATTGTGATGACAATTGCTAGTTCTTTAACATACAATTAAAGAAAACTCATTGCTTGAAAAAAGGTTAGCATAAGTTAAAGGTGAATTGCATGGTTTTATTTGTTAGACTAATTTCCATAAAAGAGTGTTCTTTCTAATTTAATAACTTTAAAAATGTTTTAATAATTAATGTACAGTGGTACCTCGGAACTCGAACTGTCCCTTACCCGAACAATTTGGTAGTCGAACAAAAAGTTGAGAAAAAAATGTCTCTGTACTCGAACAAATCTTGTTACAAACATGTTCCATTATGTCTCACTTTAGAAACATTTAAAATGCCAGAAGAACATTTACCTACCCCCATCCTAACAATAATATCTCTTCTCCTTTCCACTTACACCATCAACTCATCATTAGAGGTAAAGTGAAGTTACATTTTCTTTTCATCTACTGTCCATTGTGTTTATTTTTTCTATATGATTTTATGCATGTAAGGAATTATTAAGCTGTAAAATTTGTGTTAAAATACTGCAATTTTGGGGGTCTGGAACGGATTAGTCCAATTTACACTAATTCTTATGGGAAATGTTGATTCGGAACTCAAACAGCTTTTTGGAACGGATTAAGTTGGCGTTCCGAGGATCCACTGTAATTAATCTACATTGTTAGAGGCTTCAGAGCTGTTTGATCTGTCTGTGTACATGTTATGAGACAATTATATTGCCTGATCACTATGTCATATCTGTATGGGAATAAATACTATTACAAAATATTAAAAAAAAAAAAAAAAAAGGTCTTCATTTAATATTGTTGGATTACCTTTTCAAATAATTTGATATATTTTTGGCTAAAATTTTAAAATATATATTTTTTAAATATTAAATAATTTTAAACATTTATCAAAAAACAATATGAAATCATTTGAAAAGCTTATCCAGCAATATTAAATTGAGGCTTTAAATTTAAGGATATTGAATAACCTACCATCCCACGCATCGAACATATCCGTAATGAAATAGTCTATGAATGATATCTGAGATTTCGGTATGCTACAGGTGTGTCTGTCAAACACCGGCATCACAACCGGTAATCCTTGTTTCTTCTCTTCATCTGTCTGCAAAATAAAAACATAAATTAGTATCTCTTCAAACAAATATTGACCTTAACTCCATAACTACAGAGCACTTTTAGATTAAAATATTAGCATAAAGTTTATTTGAAGCAAGTGAAGACTAGCTAGCGCATAAGAAATAGCACAGCAATTTTGTGCATTGATTGCTTTGCAGGCAAACTTAAAATTAAAAATAAAAATAAGTAAATTGACACAATTTTTATTTGTCACTTATTTCTTCATCCTTTATAAAAAAAACTATTTGGGAAATGAAACTCTTTAGACAGTACACAGTGTATTTTATTTTATGTCACGGTCTGAAATGTTCGTATTAAAGCAAAAATTAATGTTTTCTCACATACAGTAGGTGTGACAAAAATATATAAATGAATGAGGTCAAACTAAAACTTTGCTTATATGTATTTGTAAGGACCTCAAAGGCATTACTAGTAGTCCGGTTGTGCCAGTGCAGTCAGTTCTGCTTGACCTCAAAACGAAGTGTCGTCTCGTTATTGGGGAAATTGGATTGTATGCTGATTGCCAAGAGTGTAAGCTTTTCCTGTTCAGCTGCTTACAGCATTCATATGCTTGAGAGCATTCGTATGCTTCTCCGGTTCGGTGGTTGTGGTGTCTGCTGCACTGCTTGGAGTCCTCAGGAAGCGCTAGGAGCATCCTTCAATGGAGGTACCCAGTCGGGGTGCCAGGTGATCCGTTACACCCGGTGCCCTTACATGGTCTGTCTGTCAGTCCCTTAGGGAAAGTGCCAAGTAGCTAAATTCATTTTCTGAATATAATTTGTCTCAACTGTAATTCTAATTGGCTTGTACGGATTCTCAGATTCTTACTGATTATCTCATAGTGATCTCTGGACTGTGTACTACTATCCAGGTAACTTCTAACCTTGAATACTATGTGTCCAATCAACCCAACTGGGGTTATAGGACATTCAGAAGAGTTATATGGATCATTAGCAAGTCCATGGCCATTTAAACCCATGGGCTCTACCTGAGCGGTTACAAGCATGAGAAATATAACGTCACGAGACACATTGTGATGATTTTCACTTGTCAGCCATTACTTTTATTTTCGCAGGGATATGTTTATGATTGATAAATTGTCTTATTTTTAAGTCATAAAAATGGAAACTGAGAAAATATCAGGGAAACATATGACATGTTACAACAACACAGCATTAGGCTAAACATTATAAAGACTTTCATTGGAATTACGTAAAACATCATATACCTGCGCGAAATACTCCTCAGAAATCCTTCCAGCCCATTCAATGCACAAATCCAGGGGGCGGCAGGGATTAGCTACATCTGCACATTTAATCATCATGCGTTTGATAAGGATACGGTTTTCGGGAGAATTCCTTGGCGTGCTCGAACATTCACAGTCACTGCCCTCACTCTGCGACAAATTCATTAACATAAACAGTATAAACATGTGTGTAGGTTCTGTGCCAAAACAGATATTAATGAGAGTTACAAAGTATCAGCTTTCTTATTAACAGAATAAATAGTAATATGAAAAGTCAAAGCCATTAAGAATGCATATAATTTTAGTATCACATGACGAGCTGTGTACCGAACCCCTGCTTATACCTACCTGACTCTGCTGACATCTCCAACCCCTGATTCCAACCGGACTACTGACTACTCTACAGCCTTTCAACTTAAGCTAAGTTGTTAAAGTAACTGCTTCTATATGAGTTAAATGACTTTAACTCTCCTATTATTTCTGCGAGATTATCTCTATACCAGACTTCTGCCAAACTAATTCTGCTTATTACTACTCTTTGCATATCCTGCTTGAAGGAAGGAAATTTCAACTATCTCTAATTTAATTCATATATCCATTCCTAATTCCTGGCTATTTAAACAATTAAGCACACGTTAATTTCTTCTTAAAGAGACGTTACTTAATTTTTCTGCAATTGTGTTCCACAAAATCTGTTTCTAACTTTGGAACTGACATTTCTCTGTTTTTGCTAGTGGGACAGAGGGTGTGAGAAACTATCTTTGGCCTAAATTCAGATTTGTTTAAAACAAACCCATCAGTCATGTGGTTTGGTGTCATTATTAGATTAGTCAACATAAAAATATTAAAACATATTTTCAGAAAATAAAAAGATTTGTAGAATGTCAGGAGACATCTTATATTTTGTCCAACATGGAAACCATATGTTAGACAGCTTAGTGGCTCTGGGTACATGACTGCACTCTATTAGCTCAGTGCAAAGCTCACAGGGCTATTCAATTAGGTGAGAATTAAAAGTGATTTTTAAATTTAAGGTCAAAATAAATGAAGTGGAAAAATTCTTTAAGTCATCCATGCTTTCCGCTTGGTTACTCTGGCCTTTAATTTGAGATTCTCTGAGTTCACTTTGAATTTTCACTTTAGAAAATAACCCTGCCAGTCATTCTGGTTACATTACTTCCAAGTTCCCAGAACTCCTTCTTCTGTGCTCCTTACAATGTCCACAGGGTAAGCTAAAACAGATCTTAGGGCAGCAAATGTATTTCTTCCACCAGTTAATGGCTCGGTAACCAAGCCACGTGGTGTCTTACGTTGGAGTTGCTGTCTTCTCCTGCTACAGGTTTGTTGATGCTGTTCACAAATTTGTTTACATGCTCAAAGTGCTTGGTCATTTCTGTAGCTAGAACCATGTCAATGATAGCCTGCCGCAGAGTTCGATACTGAGTCCTGTGAACGAAGCAAGAAATGTTCATTCAGCCAACACGATGAAATGACAAACTCAATAAAAACATGCACATACAACTGTCAATTGTACCAAGTCAACCAGGTAAATCTTTGTATTTTGTATCTGAAGATGAACGTTACAGGGGGTAATTTATCAAGACAAAAAACGCACTATTTTGGATGCAAAGTTCCAATTGCATTTTCATACATGCTAACATTGGGAAATATGAACTTGGTAACCGTGGGCGAGCTTTAAAGTGGCAATATCAGTAACACAACTGTCATCGCTGGAGACATTTATAGAAAGTTGGCATTTCTACTCCTATGTCAGCCTGGTGTCAAGCTCTCCAGACAGACAGCCTCCTGGATGCCCCTTACTTACAGGACCATGCAGAGAGCACTGCTGACGTGCTCATTGAAGGGTCTTGTCCATTGAAGTGTCCATTGCACAGCGTGAAGCGTGAACAAGTGCATCTAATGCTGCGCTCATGCTGTGCTGCCCGGGGACAGTTTCGAGTATGCCCATTGCAGGACACCAGGGAACTATATCGGGAAGGTAGGACAGGGGTCCGAAACCTCATCTGTCCCACTAAAAGTGGGACAGTTGGGAGCCCTGTTCTATTGGTTTCCATGGTGATTAGATCTTGTTTCGCACTGTGCCGCATACTGGCACCTGGTTCTAATTTGATACATCTCCCTGTCTGGGACAATGCTTCCCAACGTTCCACTAGACCAACACAGATCAAACAGAGGAGGAATGTCACGTATGCTGATGCCAACATAGTGGTCCTTTAGTTTTAACTTTGCAATGTAAAGCATTGCAGTTTTTTTTTTTTTAAATGCAATGTTTACATTGATGGTTAAAATTACCTCTAGTGGCTGTCCTCCTGAAAGCCTGTAGAGGAGCTTCATGCTCCAGACAGTGTAAAACTCTGGGAATCAAATACTGCTCATAGGAGAGTTGTGCTTGACCACACATGTGCAACTCCAATCCACTGCTTATCTATGCGAAGTAATGGATTAAAGGAAATGACGAAGATGGCAGTAGGTATGCTGATGTTTTCTAAGGTGGAGCAGACAGCTGCAGAATTGGAGTCCAAGGGCTGGAAACGAGGGGCATAATATTTAGTTTACGTTCATTTCGTATGATTGTTATTTTCCGGACTATAAGTTCCCTTTAAGTACAGAAAGCTTACAATTACTACTCAATTAACCAGTAAAGACAATAAGTGTCAGCTGTAGATTACTATATAATTTCATTGATGGTACTATGTAGAAAGTCTACTAACATTTGTCTGTGCCTTGTGCTGATTATTTTTTAAATATATATGTGAGATTTTTCCAGCTGGCCTTGGACATGTTGGTCACAGAATCTAATCCGAGAATTGAAATAACTTTTTCCTATTTCCTAAAGAGCTACTCTGCAAACCTTGTGCTCTGATTGGCCGCAGCCTTGGTTTTTTTTCCAGTTACTGTCAGTGTTTAAATACTGTTATAAAATTCTAAGATGGCCACATCCACTCTGAAACACCCATCTCAAGTAGAAACTCCAGATAAATTTACTATAACATAAATAAAAATATCATTATTATACTTAAATTACTGTTTTTCAACTAACGGAAAGCTAATTTCCAGGAACTTCAAGTGAGAATAAGTAGTTTGATAAAGTAACAAATGCCAGGAATTCAAAGTAAATTCCAAAATATCTCAACTGGAAACATTCTCCAAAATGTTTCCAGTTCAATCTTCATTTTGAAAATCACTTTCCTAGGTTTCATTTTAGTGAATAATCCTGCGTTTGCTACAAGCACAGGATTAGAGCAATCAAAATCACGCCATCATTAATAGTTTGACCTACCGGTCCATATTCTTGAAGATGTTCGATTTATTATCCTTGGCTGTGAGTTGGAAGGCCAGGGCAGCATGGTGACTCTCCAGCACGGCGGTGTCATTGTAGAGTACCGCTAATTCGCTGCCCGCGTTGCACAGGAAGGAGTTGGTACGGCCTGGATGATCTATATCGTGCACCGTGGCAGCAATGAGGGCGGCTACCTTGTCTAACTGGTCAAGACTTGCCTAAGAGGAGTATAATAAGTCATTTACTCAGAGTACTAGTGCATTCAAAACCAGACAGGCAAATCTTGGAACTCCAGATATTTGGGCAAGACTAGTTAAGAATAATGGATAATATACTTCACAAACATCTGTATTGCTAAAGTTAGAGGACTTTGATTTAATTTAACTCAGGCCCATAAAGTTCAACCATCTCCACATCCGTTCCCATAGTAATCAAAAAAGTAAATATTAAATCACATTTTTAATACAAAAAAATCTCTTAAACCGGTTGATTTACCACACTGAATTCAGTTACAGTCAGAAGTTCATTCAAGAAGCTAGCCTGTGAATCCATCTAGGGCTTCTCTCAACTTATGGCCAGAAAGGAATTCCCACATTTATTATTTGTGATTGGTTGGGTTGGACGTAATGTGTATAAATGCATATAGATCTATGTTTTATGGTGTCGCAGGAAAGTTCCGCTAGTAACTTAGGAATCATCAATTGTGGGGCAACTTTGCTGTGAAACCAACCTAAAATAAAATACGATGTTCTAGTAAATGGAGCTGAAAGTGTTCATTTAAGAGGCCATCTCTAGGGAGGAGAAGATGTTCATTTAGAAAGTCAGAAAATATTGTGATGCAAGCTGTATTTAGATCTTTTAAATAATATAACGTGAAGGGAAAAATCATAACTTGTTAACTTGTTATTTTTTTCTAAAAATAGTTTCCAAGGAAACTTGTGTTCTCACATTGCCGATTCCAAGCAGATATTTCTCTGTTTCTCTTTCCTTTCTGGAATGCAGGTGGAGCAATAACCACCTTTTATTCACCTCATCTGAAAGTATGAGATTATACATCCAACCAATCTGTCATGATGGCGGCACTAACCTTCACATTATCTTTTTGAAGAAAAAACGCAGTGGCATGTAGGACATCGGCCGCATGGGTAGAGTTATGGTACGAGTTAGAGGCGTGATAGTTCACTTCAATTATCTGCAACCACGAACGAAGTGTGGCCTCCGAGCAATTCAGGAACTCGCAGACTCCGAAACATGCAAATATCTTTAAACCAAGGTAGACCAATGGCCTAGAAAACAAGAAAAACAAACAAAAAACTGTTTTAAAAGCAACTATATTATATTATAATATTAAAAGCGATATGATTACATGCAGCAAAACGGATTTATTTTGAATTTGCATTTTATACAATTGAATGTGGCACTATTATTGTTTAAATTATTAATTCCTCTATATACCACTTCCTTGCCATCTCCGGAGCCTCAGTGAGAATACTCCTCTCTTATGAATGCAAATAAACCTTTGAAGGTGGCAGACAAAACATTGTACTCCGTTTTGCTATTCTCTGTTTACAGAAGTCTCAGTAAAATGAATGTCGGATACAGAATTTATAGTTTCTTACGATGTATTTGCTCGAGGTATGGTTGATTTCTGTTGGGTAGATATTTGTAGTTTGGATTGGGATTTATAGGGTTGGATTGCGTAATATTGTGTAAAGTCTATATTTATTATCAGGTCGTTAAAGTTTTTTATTAATGATGGAGGGATATTTCTTAGGTACTAGATGTATATGGCATTAAATAAGGACTGCTATAGTTTACACCGAAAGTACATTTTCTTTTTATAGTGTGTTTTATTAATCGCTACTGTATTTCTGATCACAAGCCAGGTGCTTTGTATTGTGTTTGTATGTACCATGTACAGTGATAATAAAGTTGCATCTGAATCCGAAACTACAGGAGTCAGAAGACTGAAGACATGGACTTACCTTTTATGTGTGACTGCTTCTAATTCAAATATGTTAAATTCCCAGGAGTCTTCATTGTCCAGTATTTGGGCAATTCGTGGTGGGACGTCATTAACAGTGGCCGGCATTGGAAGGTGACTATGGCTGTGATACATGTCTGTAATATTAAAGACCAATATTGATTGAAAATCTGGGGGTAGAAATGTTGCTTGTACACTGGTCCAATAAACCTGCGTTTTTGGTTATTCATTGAGTGCTTGGACCATTTTCTATTTTCTAAATAACACGTGCTTTAGTCATGCGGACATACATTAAAATTGGTTATTGCTACATAACTGTATATGGATACATATTAGCTAAAGAAATCGCTCGCAGTTCAAATGTATAAATGTATAACGGTTACTAAATAATTCAGATCGTGCAAGGTGTAAGAGACCCACACAACTCTTCATTTTCTGCTCTTGTATTGTAAACATAGATAGAAACTGTCTGCAACATGTGGTAACACTATTCTAGAAGTAAATGGGTATCTGACAGGGGGGATAGATTTTGTGGTGCAATAGGGTAGTAATAGGGGGTATATTTCATCAAAACACATCTGTCTGACCTATGTCTGCAGCACGGATTAATGAGAAAATTCACTAATTTCCCACACCAGTCATTAGGCTATAATGTGCTCTTTTATGTTGCTAAAGAAACAACAGATGAGAACGTTTTCATTGGCAAAGGCAGAAAATTGGAAATCGCCTCTTAAATTAGAGCAAGTAAGTTTAGGGGCTAGTGTCTTATGAAAGTGGAAACATTGTGGGGAGGAAAGAAGACAGGAGACGAGTTAGTAGAAGGCTTGGGACATTGGAGACGTAGACAAATGGTTGGGGATGAAGAGTTAATGGTCATATGGGGAGAGCCGGCTAATGGTCGATTATGGAGGTATGGCTAATGATTGGATGGGGAGAGAAGGCTAATGGTCATATGAGAAGAGAGGGGTAATGGTCGGATATGGAGGGATGGCTAATGACTGGATGGGGCGGGAGGGTGAGCTAATGGTCAGATAAGGATGGAGGGCTAATGGTTAGTATGGATGGAGGGCTCATAAGTAAATGGATAGGGAGGGCTAATGGTGGGGTATGGATAGAGTGCTAATGATCGGATGGGGAGGAAGAGATAATGGTCAGATGGAGAGGGATAATGATCGGATTGAGACAATAGGTGAGTTTAATGACAAAATCTAAAGGAAGTTGGCAAAGTAAACAGGGTGACAGTTGTTTGCAGACAGTTAATTCATCTCAAACAGTTCTTTTTTTCAGGCACCTATGTAATCTAGAACATTACTATTTGCAGAAGGCCTGGTACTTCAGAAATACAGCTGAAGTGTTTTTTAAAACTAGACATAACTTGTCTCAAAACAAACTGAATATAACGATGGACAGAACTTACTTTTTGAGAAAACATATTCATTTCCAGAAAGTCTCCTCAAGCCATCCTGAAAGAGGAAAAATATGAATAAAAAACAAAAACATTCTATTAAAAAATAAAATATTCTACTATATGTAGTTACTGTATGATATGTGTACTATTCATTATCACGTTATCCTGCAGAAATGATGTAGTTATCCTAATTAAGGCCCGTATGGTGTAATTGCGGTCTCAGATTGTAGAATGTCGTTCGTCTTTCCTGGTCAAGTCTGGCTCCATCCACCTCGTGCGTACTGCAACACGTCTACGCGTTTCGCCATTTAGATGGCTTCATGGCTCAATTCGCATGGGGTGGGCGGAGCCAGAATTGACCAAGAAAGACTAACGGCATTCTACAATCTGAGACCACAATTCCACCAAACGGGAGCCGCAGAGACATCAACATCCATAGGGGAGATCCCCCATTGTGACTGAGCGAGGTTGTGAATAACGGGTACATGTACTGTCATACTCACCACTCCATCTTGTAAACGACAGCCTTTTTGCACTGATTGTATCAATGATAGATTATTGTATTTCTATCAATATTTTTAAGTATATTTTAATAAATATGTTATTTGTGTGCAAGCTTACTGTCAGATATATTTGATCTAACCATATGTCAATCACTATATGTGCACCCAAGCATTTGTCAGCTGATATGCAGTATCATTCCTACCTCGTAATTCTTTTTTTTTTTTTAACATGTAATATATTACCCTGAGACTGAGAGCTGCCATCTATTGGTAACATAAGTGTTATTATTGTTCTCTTCATTAATATTTGTATATGTGGTATGGGGTTCCTCGCTTAAATATTGCTCCACTTCTTATTTACTTTAAACTATGTTGAGATGTACGTAAAGCGAGACCATTGAAGTGTGTAGCAGAACCTTTACAATTTTCCATCATTAGATCAACATTTGTTTGAGACGAACACTATGTTTTGGGGTTTTTTTGTTCCCCATATCAACCCTAGTTGTTCCTTTAGCGCTCCGATATATTACCATTTATATTTAATATATTTAATACCCAATTTATGGTTAACAGCCAGGGGCAGGCGGTAATTAAAAGGTGCGAAAAAGGGGAGCACATAGAGTTGATTCGGTAAACGAATGGAGCTGTACGGACAGCCTAACAAAAGGGAATAAAAGTGTAGCCTCCATTCTGCTACAGGATAGTATAGCATTAGGAATACAAATTTGTATTCCCAATACTATAATGTTCCTTTAATGTATTTGTTTTGTTATGAGGTTTTTAACTTACCGTCATTAGCCCTCCTACGAGGTCGCTGGTGTGAGGATCCTCATCTTTGGTGCCCAGCTGGGGAGAATAGAGTTCTGTCGTTCGTAGAATTTCCAAAACTCTGTCCAAAGCTTCAGCCACTGTCACCGGGCTGTTCTCCTGAGCTGCGTTTATTATATTAATGACCTTGGCAGGAAGAAGTAAACATACGAGTGAGAAATATTGAAAACATACATGTTACATTCATAGAGGATAGTGAAATTTGTGATATCGAGAATGAATGGAGATGAACTTTCATATAAAACACAGTTTGGGGTCTCCATGAATGTATGCTAAGATGCCTGTACGTGACTCCTTGTGCTGCGATTTCCCTAGAGCTCCCCATTAGAGCTTTATGTGAAGTGAACACACTGGTTGAACTAATTAATTTGCATAACAAGCTTGGTCCTCACTGGAATTGAGTCATTCCCTTCTCCGCCCTGCTGTGGCCACCCCCCAAACTAACCTTACAGCTGATAGCTTTGCATGCTACTTTACTGACAAGATTGAACAGCTAAGGAAACAATTCTCCCCTCCTTGCCGCTCTCTTTCTCAACCACATGTAAATCTTGCTTTCCCTACCCTCCAGACTTTCTACCAGGCTACTTAACAAGAGGTGGCTGCACTTCTCCATTCCTCTCGCCCCACCACTTGCCCGCTCGATCCTGTCCCATCTCACCTCATCAGATCTCTCTCCCCTTGTCTTGTGCCTACCATAACACACATCTTTAACTGCTCTCTCTCTTCTGGCACTGTTCCTGCTGACCTTAAACATGCCACTGTAATACCTATCCTGAAAAAAACATCTCTTGACCCATCCTCCCCTTCTAACTATCGTCCCATATCCCTGCTCTCTTTCTCATCAAAGCTTTTGGAAAGACTTGTCTTTACCCGTGTGTCCCGCTTCCTTAATTCCAACTCTCTCCTTGACCCTCTTCAGTCTGGCTTCCGCCCTCTCCACTCTACTGAGACTGCTCTTATCAAAGTGACTAATGACCTAATCTCCGCTAAATCCAAAGGTCATTACTCCATATTAATTCTCCTTGACCTCTCTGCTGCTTTTGACACCGTTGATCATGCTCTCCTCCTTCAAACTCTTCAATCGCTCGGTCTCTGTGACTCTGTCCTCTCTTGGTTTTCCTCCTATCTCTCCCAACGCTCATTCAGTGTCTCCTTTTCCAAGGATACCTCCTCCCCTCGTCCTGTCTCGGTTGGAGTTCCCCAAGGGTCTGTCCTTGGTCCCCTTCTATTTACTCTTTATACTGCCTCTCTTGGTAAACTTATTGCCTCTTTTGGATTCCACTACCACCTGTACGCTGATGACACTCAGATATACCTCTCCTCCCCGGACCTCTCCCCTGCCGTCCTGCAACGTGTCACTGCTTGCCTTTCTTCCATCTCTGACTGGATGTCCTCACGCTTTCTGAAACTTAACCTCTCTAAAACTGAACTCCTTGTCTTTCCTCCTCCTAATACTGATCCTCCTCTCTCGCTCTCCCTTCAAGTCAGTGATATCCACATAAGTCCATCCCTGCAAGCGCGCTGTCTTGGCGTCATACTTGACTCTGGTCTCACCTTTGAGTCTCACATCCAGTTTGTTGCCAAGTCCTGTAGGCTCCAACTCAAAAACATAGCCCGCATTCGCCCCTTTCTTAAGCAAGATGCTACCAAGGAGCTTGTCCATGCTCTAGTAATTTCCCGCATGGATTACTGTAACCCTCTCCTGATTGGTCTCCCCAAAAGCCGTATTGCCCCGCTACAGTCTGTAATGAATGCTGCAGCTAGACTGATTTTCCTCTCTAGTCGGTCCTCTCACACCTCACCCCTCTGCCAGTCCTTACATTGGCTCCCTGTATGCTATAGGAGTCAATTCAAAGTGCTAACCCATACATTTAAAGCACTGAACAATTCTAGCCCCGCTTATATCTCTTCACTGATCCATAAATATGCCCCTCCTCGTACCCTCCGCTCTGCCCGTGACCACCTCCTGACCGCTGCTCGCACCCGTACGGCCAACTCGCGCTTGCAGGACCTCTCGCGGGCGGCTCCTCTCCTATGGAATAGCTGCCTACTGCCATCAGACTCTCCCCTAGTCTTCAATCATTTAAGAAGGGCCTTAAAACCCATCTCTTCAGGAAAGCTTATGGCCTCCCAGAGTAATCTCTACCTTACATACCTGTCTCCTGCTCTCTCCTATGGGACAGTGCTTTGCTCTCTCCTCCAGCTCTGCTTCACTCCTACTTGATATTTCTTGTCCTAATGTTTCTAATACCCCACCTCCTATAGTCTGTAAGCTCGTTTGAGCAGGGTCCTCTTCAACCTATTGTTCCTGTAAGTTTTCTTGTAATTGTCCTATTTATTGTTACATCCCCCCTCTCAAAATATTGTAAAGCGCTACGGAATCTGTTGGCGCTATATAAATGGCAATAATAATAATAATAATAATAATTAGGGGTGAGATTGTTATGGTGGAATTAAATATCATAAATATGACATATCACTACAGTGTATTAACTAATAATATGCTTATACAAAATGGTTCCTATCAGTGGAGTACACACGATCCATGGGGCCACGGTGCGAAAATTGATCCGGCAGGCACCTGGTCACAGGGCTGCGAACGCAGTATGTACGCCAGTGCATGCAGATACACATACACTTAGAGGACCCCTATAGGCACTCAGATCACATCAGCTCAATGAAGTGGTCTGGGTGCCAGGTCCCTCTAGTTTTAGCCCTGCAGCTGAAAACATAGCAGTTTCAGAGAAACTGATATGTTTACACTGAGGGTTAATCCAGCCTCTAGTAGCTGTCTCACTGACAGGCGTCATAGGTGCTTCCGCGATTCTCACTGTGAAAATCACAGTGAGAAGACGCTGGACGTCCATAGGAAAGCATTTAGTAATGCTTTCCAATGTGCGGTTTGAATGCGCGGATCAGGGCAGAAAGATCCCATGGCGCTGGAGAAAGGTAAGTGCTGAAAAGGTTTTAACCACACACACACTCACGAACAGATGCATAAATTTACTGACAGACACACATTCAGAGACAGACATACATACATACACACTCACTGACAGACAGACACACATACACACTCACTTACAAACACACACTCACTAACAGACACCAAACAGACTCACTAACAGACACATACACACAGTAACAGACACACACAGTAACACACTCACTGGCACACACATACTCACTGACACACAAACTAACACACACTCAATAACAGACACACAGAAACTAACACACACAGAAACTAACACTTACTGACACTCACTAGCAGACACAACTAACACACACACACAAACTAACACACTCACTGACACTCACTTTAACAGACACACACAAACTAACACACAACTAACACACTGAGTAACAGAAACACACACACACAGTAACACACACACTAACACACATACACACTCCCATTTTTTATTTTTTATTTAATCCCCCAGCCTCCTTACCTTTGGGAGTGCTGAGGGGATTCCAGCTTTCCCTGGGGTCCAGTAGGACTGCTGGGCGGCCGGTCCCACAGGCGGCGAGGGAGCTCTGATTCTCCTGTTCAGCTCCCTCGTGCACCGCTTACTGATGCCGGAGCCAAAGTGACGTCATATTCCGGCTCCGGCATCACTGCGGTGCGCGCAAGGGAGCTGAACAGAGAGAGCTCAGGGGAGAATGCTCCTTTGCGCGCGCGCCCGGTGACACCACTGCCAGCCTAGGGAGGCCCTGAGGTGGCCAGCTCCTGGGCCACTGAGGAGAAGAGGCTGGCAAACTGGCGTACATACCCGGGTCGCCAGTGGTTCCTGTCATTTATCCATCCACTAAAACAAGCCAGTCAATCTCTCTCACACCAACGTAACAAAACTGTATTACTGACTGCACCAACTAGTTTCACCATGAATGTCCAGTGTGATAATGATACTGTAATATAGCTACATTTATAAGAGAGATTGCTAGTCAAAATGCAGTATAATTTTGTACATAGCATATGTGAAGGACTACTTACTGAAACATATTTTTCTGATGATCGCTGTATATAGTTTTAAAACTTTTTAACTAAACTGCAATTCATTATTTGTGGAATGTACTTTGAAGATACTTTTCATGGAATTGTTATGTACCAAGTGTCTTGTGTTTAAGAACACTCTGACCATGTCTACGTAATTAATAACTGGTGATCGAGAGCATAACGAAACAGCTATCGTATTCTTCTTATCTATGAACATGGGGGCATTATGGTCAGAGTGTTCTTAAACACAAGACACTTGGTACATAACAATTTTGTCACAAGTAAGGCCAAAGCATATTCACACTGCTAGACTTCTAAGGATGCAATGTGCTTTGCTAATGCCCTCTAACATCACCTTACAAATATATATGTACTGTTTTAAATCTATCGACATTACTTCCGCTATGTTGATATGCCATTATTGGTTGAAGGCTCTCACTGAAGCATGTAAATTGGCCTCAGGTAAGATAATGTTTAAACCGATTCCCACTGCACCTTTGGTATTGCCCAAGACTTTGGGCCCATTTGGAGGGCCAGGGATTTTCTCACCTCTGCAGGTATACCCATCATGAATTCAGAAGCCGTGAGTGCAATGGACAATGGACGCTATCCTGTTACCAAAGCAAGTGGGAATTATCAAAGTGGCAGCTCACGTGAAGATAACAGACGATGTTTCCTGTGGTAACCACAGAGCTGATGAAGCAGCTAAACAACCATACCACGCAGGTAAGATTTCTTTACTAACTCTGTATCATATGACATACTGCAAAGTCTCCAGATACAGGCAAGCAAGGAAGAGCAGGAACAATGGAAGAAGTTAGGAACCATGTACAAAATGTGGAAAAAAGGTGAGAAACTGTGTTTGCCTATGACTTTATACCCAATGATGGCCCAGGTGGCCCATGGACCTACACATCAATCAAAGATGAATATGATAAGCTTGGTACATGCCCATTGGATTGCGCCAGGTTTCACTGCAGCGGATACAAGACATACCCAAAGCTGCATGATTTGTGCAAGGAACAATGTAGGTCAGGTAACCAAGGCTCCTCGAAAGCATATCCCAAGGCCACTTTACGCGTTTTAGAGATTGCACATAGACTATATTCAACTGCCTAAGACAGGAGTATATGAATAGGTGTTGGTGTGCATTGATCTCTTTTCAGGTTGGCCTGAGGCCTACCCAGTGTCTATAGCCACAGTGAAGGCAACAGCAAGTAAGGTTCTAAAGGAACTGGAATGTAGATACGAGGTACCTGAAGTAACTGAAAGTGACAGAGGTAGCCACTTCACTGGGGAAATTATGCAGGAAATAATGCAAGCCTTAGTAGTAAGCCAGGCTTTTCACACGCTCAACCATCCCTAGAGTAGTGGTAAGGTAGAAAGGGCCAATAGAACTTTGAAAAATAAAATAGCTAAAGCTATGCAAGAGTCAAGGAAAACCTGGACTGAGTGTCTGCCCTTAGCTTTATTCTCTATGAGATTCAAACCTCACCGAAGAACCGAAGACTAAAGTCCCACAGCCTCGAGTAGCGTGGCTGGAAATACCCTGGATAACTTCCTCAGCTTTTGAACAAAAAGAGGGGAATTGTGAAGGAATACTTAGTGAAACATATATTTTTCTGATTATCACTGTATGTAGTTTTAGAAATTTTTAGCTAAGTACTTTTAACATACTTTTCGTGAAATTGTTATGTACCAAGTGTCTTGTGTTTAAGAACACTCTGACAGCAAAGCCCCCATGCTCATAGATAAGAGTAATATGCTAGCTGTTACGTTATGATCTCGATCACCAGGTATTAACTACGTAGACACTGCTGTTTTTGCATAAAATCCTTTGCTCTCCCATTAAACTGTTTAAATCCACTTACACTGACAACCTGTGTCCGCGTGTCTGATTTCCCGAGCTGTCGATATTCTCTAATCTGGAAACCTTGAAGCATATTATTCAGGTCTTTTCCCTGACACATACCCCATATTGCAATCCCATGTCCACAGATCAGAAGAATACAACAGTGTACACCATAACCTCATGTATTGACCCCTAACCTAATATGGAGGTTATTATTACTCAACTCAATGGCACTCAGTTGACTGACTGTGGAAAGATAAGAGGTTCCTTTTTCTCCTTGATTGGAATCAAATCTGCATTATTGGAGAATTACGCATTGCGCCATCTCACTGGATCCATTGATTTATATTTCTTAATACCGCTATTCCATATGTATTAACATGTAACAAATTTTCAAAAGTGTTTATTATTGATCAAAACGGACTCTTTTTTTTTTCATGGAAGCTAACTGGCAGTTTCGCATTCTGATGTTACTGGTTTTAACAAGATTCTGTAGAACACTGAATATATATGCTTGGTGGGAAGATTAATCAGTATTGTACATGACAACTGTCTGTAACTCACAAAGATGTTATCAATTTGAGTCCTCTGTGATAAAAAAAAAGCACTGCCATCCTTTGCACAATGAACGTATACATTGTGGAAAGTCTAATGACAGAGTGTTGCACAATTAATTGTGTTATATATAATAATACAGTGGAAGAATGGTCCCCCAAGCTAATTTTAAAATTGGGGCATCCCCAAGATAATGCCATGCACATAATACTGTTAAAAATCACTGCTTTAAATCTGGAAGAGTAAATATCTGGCATTAAATGTGAGCATTAAAAATAATAAATTTCGTACCTTCGTAATCGGAGCTTCTATAGTCATGGTGTGGATTCGCGCCATGGACGAATATCTGTGGTTTTGCAAACTTGGAGCTTTATAGGAAAAAAAGATATGTTTCTGTCATGATCACATTTATTCAGGTTTCTACAAGTATTTCTGTCTTAAAGTGGTTCTGTCACCTTCTGGGGTCTTTGCGTATTTAGCAGTCCCCAAATATTGATCGCTCACCTCGTATTGCGGTGGCCATGCAGGGCAGGGGAAGGTAGTTTTTACTTACCTGAACTTGCCCCTTACGGTCACCGACACTTTTTTCCTTGAGGTCCTCTACAGCTACTTTCACTTCGTCTGCCAGGAGGCAATGTTAGCGATGTCCTCTCACTCCTGCGTGAGAGTACAACACTGATATCTAGAGGGGATCCCAAAAGACGCTGGGATCCTCTATAGAAAGAGCCTTCTTTTTCCCCTTGCTATGGCTTGACAAAAAAGATCTTCAAATTTAGTCAAGCATTGGAAAAATACATAAGACAAAGAAGTCTTTATTAAGTGAAATTCCAACACAGTCTTTTTAAGCAGTTGATAAAGATTTTATCTTTATTAATTGCTCATTTTTTTGACGATGGTAGAGGTGAGCGAGCTGCTTAAATATCTTCTCCACTCCAACGCTGACATTGACTCAAACTTCTGGTCTTCTAGCGAAGAAATGGGTCAGAGAAGACCAGCAGTGTGGCTCCAGGTAGGAGGAAGAGGTGACGCAAACACTGAGCTGATTACAAGCTGTTCACGGTTATCTTGCTGGCCATTCTAGATTAGAGTCTAGAAGGATTGTCTTTTCTTTTTCAGTCAAAATTGGAAGCTGTGTTTATCTTCTTTTTTTATCAACAGCAGAAACAGATGTGTGAAAGGTCAAACTTCATAGACTTACGTTTATAATTTATCCTATATTATTAAATTAAATGTATGACTGTCCTTACCATCACTACTTCGAGATGTAATGGATCTGACATCAATGGACTCTTTCCGTCTATTTTTATGCCTGAACGAGTGAGATTCTGAAAGACAAATAAAAAAAAAAAAACATTTGTTCACAAAGTCATTGCTAACCATGGCACCCTAGTTGTCTTGAACTACATAGCTCTTAATGCTCAGTCCCTCCAAGACTGTCTGAGTATTATGGGGAATGTAGTTCACAGGAACCTAGGATGCCACAGTATGAACAAAAAGTATATACCGGGTGCCAGACAAAGGATTAATCATTAAGCTGTAAACAGGGGGAAGTGACAACGAACTTGCACATTTTCGCCACAATATCCAAATTGAGCTGAATTTGTTTTTCCCATCCTATTTTGTACTAAAATAAGAATTCCCTGGATAGTGAATAACCCTAAGAGAAGTAACCACCAATTTATAAACTGCTTTTGTATAAAAGAAATGGCTGAGTTGATGTAATTGTTTCTCAATTCAGAAATAATATATTATTATTTAGACGTGCAATTCGTTTCGGGCCGAATATGAATTTCGGGACGAAAATTCCAAAGAACTTTACCACGCTGTGTAAAATGACACAGAGCACTCTGATTGGTGGATTTCAAACCAACCAGAGTGCTGTGACAGGTAAATGTAGAGACTTACCTGTCAGTCTCTTCATTTACCTGTCAGAGCACTCTGATTGGATGGCTTAAACTCACCAATCAGAGTGCTCTTAGCCTAATTGCAGGGCGGGGCAAGGCTTTATAAGCCTTCCCCCACCCTGCCGAGTTCAGTCTGCGCGGAGCCCTCCATGGGTGAAGAAGGATTAATTTTTTGGGGCGCTCGTTTTTTTTTTTTTAAGTGCGTCGGTTATTATGGCTTTTTATTTGGCCTTTTTTGGGGCTCTATAAGAAATTTTTAGAAGAAAGATAACATCAAATGGTAAGTTTTTTTTTTCCAGGTACTTAGTTAAATGGTCCCCCCTCATTTTTAGGGTGAGGGGGGTTAATTTTTTGGGGGAGGGGGGTGACTAGGGGTTTGGGGACCCCTAGTCACCCGGGGGAGGGGGGTTATTTTTTTTATTTAGGGCCCCCACCCACCACTCAGGGGTGGGGGCCAGGGGGGAGGACATTAGGTCCCCCCCTAATTAGTATTTTAGGGCCCCCACCCACCACTCGGGGTGGGGGCCAGGGGGGAGGACATTAGGTCCCCCCCTCATTCTAATTTAGGGCCCCCACCCACCGCTCAGTGGTGGGGGCCAGGGGGAGGACATTAGGTCCCCCCTAATTAGTTTTTAGGGCCCCCACCCACTGCTCAGGGGTGGGGGCCGGGGGGAGGACATTAGATCCCCCTCTCATTCTAATTTAGGGCCCCCTCCCACCGCTCAGGGGTGGGGGCCGGGGGGGGGACAACAGGTCCCCCCCTTTATTTTACTTTAGGGCCCCCTCCCACCGCTCAGGGGTGGGGGTCGGGGGGAGGACAATAGGTCCCCCCCCATTATTTTACTTTAGGGCCCCCACCCGCCTCGCGGTATAGCGAGTAGGGGAACAATTTACTAATACTAAGTAATTTCTACTTAGTATTAGTAAATTTGGTAGATAACTCCCTAATACCGTGGGAAATAGAGAGTTATCTACCAAGTGGCTGCAAGAGACGTTCCGAAATTCTGAAGTCTCGAAGTTCTGAAGTGTTGAAGTGCCGAATTCCCGAATTTCGGAATGCCAAACCGAACCGAACCATGCACATGCCTATTATTATTATTGGTTATTATTTATATAGCGCCAGCTTATTCCACAGCACTTTACAATAAGAGGGGAATTTACCAAATGAGACAATAACAAAATGTAACAGGAACAATAGGTAGTTGAGGACCCTGCTCAAATGAGCTTACAGTCTAGAGGGGGTGGGGTATAAAAACACAATAGGAAGGGTATTGAGGGAGACAGCAAATAGACATGGTGGGAAAGTAGGAGGTGAGAGTGGAGTGTGGCCCTATAGGAGAGAGCGAGAGGAAGGTTTGAGTGACAGTTGTTACTCTTGGAGGCCATAAGCATTCCTGAAAAGATGGGTTTTGAGGGACTTCATAAAGGTTTGAAGACTAGGGGAGAGTCTGACAGGAGTAGCAGGCTGTTCCAAAGGAAAGGAACTGCCCATGAGAAGTCATACAGGCGTGAATTTGCAGTAAGGGTGCGAGCAGCAGACAGGAGAAGGTCACCAGTAGAGCGGAGAGACCGAGTAGGCATACCTATGAATCCGTAAAGAAATGTAAGAGGGGCTAGAGTTGGTTGGGGCTTTATAGTTAAGGGTTAGTATTTTAAATTGACACCTATACATATACTACACACAACACATAGACAAGCCAGGGGTGGTTTGGAATCAAGTGCTGTGACCTAATAAAGTAAAATAAAAAGTGAGATTTCTTGAATTTAGTACTCAAAAACAATGTTTGGAGAAACAGATGAGAAGTGTTTGAAGTAAAGAATGTTATTTAAGAGATCCTGAGAGAAAGTGAAAGTGAGAAGAAGATAGATATTCCAAAACTAAAATGAAAAATCATAGCTCCAAAATACATCTCAATGTCATTCAGAAATATCTTCAACAAACCAACGATGAAGGTTTTGAAACTGCATTCACAGTCCTCAAACTGAATATTATTGGAGATCTCTGAGTCAAACTAAGACAAACTAAGGATATTTCTGAACTAGAAGGCCTCTGTATGGAAAGATGGGGAACTAGCCTAAAGCAAAAACAGAAAGGCTTTCAGGAGGCGAAGTGTTTGGAGATTCTGATTTCTGAAGTACTGACTGATAGGGTGCCCAAACATTTGCTGGTTTGACCAATAATATGTGGCCAGAAGTCCTGTGGACCCCCTGGTCCACCAGTCTAATTTTACCCATTCTCCAAATGTACCAGTTAATGATGGGAAAGAGAGAGCAATCTGATTGTTAGCACCTCATCTAGCAGAATCTTGTGGAAATCCCCACTTTCAGTCATTCCTGGTCATTATTACTGTGTTTACCCGGAGTCTGATACTGATGAACAATAAATGGTCATTTTCATGGAACACCACATAACCTATGATTCTAATCGCAAATTACATCAGGAAATGAGCATAAATCTCATTTTGATTCTATCACTAAACAATGGTGTTGTGGTGGAGCTTAAACTGAGTGCCAACTTTTTCATCTGGTTCTGTTATATTAGTTGAGGAGTGTTAGATTAGGTAGGTATCCTTGGAATGAGTGAGCCTTAGATTGGGCGTTAGATTGTGCGAGTTGCATTATATTTTTTCTGGTTGTGGCAGACTAGGTGAGCTGTGATACATTGGATGAGTTATGTTGTATTATTTGTAAGTTGTGTTAAACTGTTAGAGTTGCTCGAGTTGTTTTATATAAGACAGGTGTGTATTTGTTTACGACTTATACCACTGAATGAGATTAAATTACATAAATGGTCAGCCAGTCCATAAAGGGACACTATAGGCATTTCACCTCACCTCAATTAAGTGATCTGTGTGCAGTGGCCCTGTTTTGGTCCTGCAATTTAAAACATTGCAGTTTTGGAGATATGGCAATGTTTACATTGTGAGGCAACTTAAACCTTTAGCGACTGTATTCCTGACAACCACTAGATGGTGCTTCTGCACCCACAGACGAGTCAAAGTCGATTCCTTTATGCATTGAATGATGACCATATGATGCTTTTTATAGAGAAGCATTGGATTGGAGGAGTGCAGCACTTGACGAACATGTGTTCTCATGCACAATGCTTCTCCGTGTAAAGCCTTTGATTGGACAAGAAGATGAAGAGGACTCAGCCAGCAGGAACACAACACTAATATTGTAAAGCGCTATGGAATATGTCGGCGCTATATAAATGGCGATGATAATAATAATAACAATAGAGGCAGAGTGGGTGTTTGCAAGGACTGGGCATCAGGACTGATTTTTTATTTAATTTATGGTGTGCACAGATTATCTAAATAGGTACTAGAACATATAGCATTTGGAATATATTTTTGTATATTCCCAAAACTATAGCATGCCTTTAATTAATAAAGTTAAATCGAATCACAAAATGTTGGTGGACATTTGAAAATGATTATAAAAAGAACTGACAACGTCATAATTATAACTCAGATTAAATGCATTATAACAGCTAAAAATACTAATCTTTTTTTCTTTATAAAAACAAACATATGTAAAAAGACCTGTTAGTGCATTCTCTCCAGGGTACTTCTCATCTCGGGTTAGCTTGTAGATCTATAGATATGATTAAGAGAAAAAGAACAGGAAAATTAAAACGATTATAATTTCAGTTAAAGGACACAAATGTAGTAAAATGCTTATCAATTCATATGACAACCAGAATGGCTCGCAGGTCTGGGTGAGTAACCTAGGGGTGAGGAATCACTGGGTAACTCGGAAAACATGCTGATGATGTCAGTGTTCTAGTGATGGAACCAGAATGTGGATAAAATGTGGGATAGTAAATGCAATGTGGTCAATCACAAGACTAACTGTGTGTACCACTTGACACCACACAGTAAGAATGTTAGCTTTGTACAACACAAGAAATTACTGAGTGACTGGACTTGAAATGGATCCTGCATTGTTTTACATCGTTCTGCACAAATGATGGATACAATATGTTAAATTTTTTGTATCTCATAAAGTATTATATGAAAATTAACCCGATTGTTAATTAATGTATGAAAGCAACTGATGCATATAAAAACAGCAGGTTTACCATCTAACATTAAAATTGCTAACTGTTTTCAGATTTCTGTTCCATAGAACCAATGCATAGTGTAGGATTGTAGACTTGAGGCGAATAGTACGCCAATAACTCCCTCTACTTCCACAAACAAACATAATAATAAAGAACACGTACAGTATGCATTATAAAATAACATAATATTGTCCAAAAACAGCCTCAACCACACTCAGTTGTCCTCGTTATTTTCTTTCTCTCAGAAAACTAAAACACATCTTAGTACGCAAAGAATATATCGATCAACACCTCCCCAGTGCAGGTAAAACACAGATTAACATGAAAAAAATAGGTAAATTACCCTTTTTCACTAATAGTTGTAGAAATACAAGGTTCCTCAAAATCCTCGTTATAAAATGTACAGAGGTAGATCTACATAAACATAAAACAAGAGACCAAATAATGTAATACGTTCATAAAACTTAAATTAAAATAGAGTCAAGGTTAAACTCACAAATCCAATGTCTGTGCTGTTAGACTGTGTCTTCATGCATGCATAAAAAGGAGATAAAAAAAATAGCCATAGTGCAACACTGTAATTAAGATAAATTCACTGTTTTATTATTAAACAAAGTGGTTTTCCTGACACTATAGTGCCCTGAGGGTGCCTCCACCCTCAGGGTCCCCCTCCCGTGGTGCTGAAGGGGCCACTTAACTTATTCCAGCGCCGTGCTCACTCGGCACTGGTGACCTCTCCTCCCCCGCCGACATCAGCGGAGCCGAATGTGCATGCGCGGCAAGTGCCACGTGCGCATTCAAGCTGTCAATAGGAAAGCATTTTTCAATGCTTTCCTATGGACGCTCTGTGTGATGGAGGCCAATTCTTCCGTTTACGTTCCTTTTCCGGATGTATTTACGTTTCATTCTCGAGCACAGTATGTGGAAAGAACGGGAAGACAGGCGAAAGTTTGTTTTCTAGAGCATTTGAATACAGAAAAACCAAGAAAAACGAAACAAGAATTGTAAAAAGAGTACTGGATTTCAGAAGCCATGACCAGAAATATCGGCAGAATGTAACAGGACGTGACAGCGTTGCACGGTGCACTTTTTCCAAGACAGGCTTTTTAACTACTTATATCTTGTAAGTTTAACTTAATAAAGCAGTGAATTTATCTTAATTACAGTGTGGCACTATGGCTATTTTTTACTCCTTTTTATGCATGCATGAAGACACAGTCCAACAGTACAGTCCGAAGGACACCATGATTATTTTATGAGCCTTTTTCCATATTTGGATTTGTGAGTTTAACCTTGAATCTATTTTAATTTAAGTTTTATTTTAAGGTTTATGAACGTATTACACTATTTGGTCACTTGTTTTATATTTATGTAGATCTACCTTTGTACATCTTAGTACACATTTGTGATTTTTCTTGTTTAATTTATTTTAAGCTGAACATCTACCAGATTTCTCATTACACAACCTACGCCCTGTGTAATAGTTACATGTGCTCTTTGTCTCATATTCCACATTGTTGGATACTTTGGGCACGGAGTGTAATCAGATCTGCAGCCACATGAGTATTTCACATAGTAAACATTGAGTAAACACAGGCATAGATTTCTTGTGTTTTTCAGATTTATATTTATCAATGATGGTATAAATCAGGACTGACTGCGATGTATTCAAACCCCATATTCTGCTAATCCCTTTCCTTGGTTCTAGGACATAACATCTCGACTATTCATTCTACTGTCAATCACACCAAACACATTAGGTTATATACCACGTCTTAGCATCATTCTCTCTCTTACGACCGTTCTGTCTATTACTGCAAACCCATACCTTCCAAGTGTCCCTATTTTGGAGGGAGAGTCTCTATTTTGGGCCCAAATTTCTCTCTCTCCTTTGTAGGAGCTCTGTATTGTTGGTGTGTCTGAGTGTATAACAGAGCTCTCCAGCAATAATACTCCCAGTGATGTGTCTTTACACTACAATAAATGTGTTTAGAAATCAGTCTGTGTAAATAATATACATCGTACATTGTTCTTCTTCTAAATTACATTTTAGTTCTATAAATTGTTATTAGTAAGTCACCTACAATTTCTTAGAGCAGCGCTGATTTTGGTCACACCCCCACTCACACACCTAAACTTAAAAAGTGTCCCTTTTTGTCCATTTGAAATGTTGCCAGGGACTCAACTCACAAATTCAGTGGGGGAAATGTGCAACAATTCAGAAGAAAAAGGAGGTAGCAGATTAAATAAAAATTAAAGCAAAGTGAAATTGAATTAAAGCAGGGTTGACGAAAAGGTAGATCCACAGATGTTCTAGAACTACAACTCCTATGATGCTTTACATGCCCTTATAATGCCTTTAGAATCGCAGAGTATTATGGAACCTTGAGTTTTAAAACATCTGGTCAGGTACCTTTTGGGCACCCCTGAATTAAAATAACAAGGAAGGAAAATTAAGTGAGTTATGGAGTTCTGTAAATAGCAGGCCCCCCAATTCCGTGTGCGGGTCGGCCCCTTTTCCAATGGTGCGAGGTATGTAATAGAAAAGTAAAAAACAAGAGGTAAATTGAGGATATTAAAACAGGGAGACAGTTCAAATATTGTGATTAAACTTTCAGAACTTCTCTGAAAAGAAAGGATGGCAGGTACAAACTGCTATAAACACATATCGATTTATTATTGTAATTTATGGGTACAGCCTTGGATAAAATGGAGCACTAATTATACAAAGAAACAAATAGCGTACATTTGCCATTTTTGCAGCTAGGAGACTTTGATATGTGACGTTCAATGTTCTATGTCAGATACCAGACTTTTGTTGAGGACTTGCAGATAACAACTGTCATCTACATAGCAGACCTCTAGACAACTCACCACGTTGCGCTTCTAGAATTGTGAAAATTATACATTGGGTCATTCATTCAAAGTGAAATTCAATTTCAAAGTCCAAGTAGTCAAATTGGAAAAATCCTCTAAGTTAGCTATGCTGTCAGTTTGGCTACTCTGGTCTAAATTGTGATATGCACTTTACGTTAGCTTAATTAAGCAGTTTTGGTGTATATAATCTCTGCTCAATTCTCTGCCATTTTGAAGTTAAATAATTTTGTTTCTGTGTATGCTGCCCGAGTCATGTCTCCTTGTTGTGACTGACACATTTGCAATCAGATATAACTTACTTAAGTTTTTATCTTTTAAGTAAATTGAGCTTTAATTGCATACAGGAGGCTCCTGTAGGGTATATCAAGCTATTAACAAAGCAGGAGATAAGAATTAGCAATAAAGGAAGTATAAACATTAGATCTCTATCACATGCAGGGATGTTTGCCTAGGGATGCATAAACAAAGTGAATTAACTCCTAAATGGCAGAGTATTGAGCAGCGAGGCTGCAGGGGCATGATCTATACATCAAAACTGCTTCATTGAGCTAAAGTTGTTTTGGTGACTATAGTGTCCCTTTAAGTAATGTTATTATATATTCTGTTATTTAATGTTGGTCCCCACCTCAATATGAATTTGCTCAATTTGAGAAAACTTACAAATCAAACTATTAATTGTGCAAACTGATTTTTAAAAGAGTTGTACAACACATTAAACAATGGGGAAAAAAGTTTTTTCAATTATATATTTCAGGTCTCAACTCGCAGAACAAAAGTAAACACAATTAGAACTCATGTACCCAGGAGAAAAATATTCTGTTTTTAAAAAAGGTTATGAAAATAATGCGATTAGGAAACATTTGCAGGAATAAAGATTTTTTTTGAGATAACAAGATAGTTTTATAGAATTCACTGAGAGGAGCAGACCATGGAAAGCTCCATTAAATGGTACGGTTCATGTAAAGTAATGTCAGGGTCAAACATAATGGCCATCTGGAAATGCAAGCAATACATGGAGTGAGCTTTGTACCTGTTTATTGTTGTCACTGGCACTGCACAGCTTCTTGATAGACACAAAATGTCTAATTTTCCTAGTAACATAAATACGCAGTCCATTAGTCATCTGATACTTGAACATTCTCAAACTACTGGGTAACATATATAATGCACACACTTTAATTTATTGTTTTTACAATGAAGTGAGAAAGCAGGATAAGACAGGTAGGTATGAGACTAATGTGAGAGTAGATCACCTCTACAAATAATACAATTGTCTATGGGTAGTCAAAGCACCATGACCACCGTAGCACATAGTAGTAGTTATGGTGCAAGATTCCATAGGTGCCACACTCCCATTTAAACTAAAAATCTACGACTCTCCTGGCAGTTACTGGTCAGCGGCCTTGCTGTGACGTGGCTAATACACAAATTCATTTTCACATTAGCCGACCCCAACTTTGGATAGCACTGTAATTTTTATTTTATTTTTTTGAATTTTCAAAAACAGTTTAATACAAACATAGGGGATGGTGCCAGCGGGCTACAATAAGCTGTAGTGGTTATGGTACTCAGTATAGATATTCGCAGTTTTAATTACATTATGGCCTCTCCCGCTGTGAATTTGCTCAATCAATTTTCTGATAAATTAAATTTGCATGAACCAAAGCTAAGATGGACATAATCTTGTGTAAATTGCTAACATTTAGGTCATTACAAAGTGAAATCATTTTGTCCTATTATGTCCTTCCATGCAATAAAAGCCTATATCACATTAATGCATGACCACAAAGTGTTGTAAAAATATATAATTTCTAAAATCCTAAACCAGTCAGAAACACAGAACCATTTTACTGTGCTTTGAAATTACTTTAAATGTGGATATTATTTCACAAAGTCTCCTGGCTGCAAAATCAAGGCGAATCTCGACAATCTATTTACGGTGAACTGAAAATCGAGTCTGCAAAATCTAGGCTCGTAATCGATACAAAAATCGTATTTTACAAATTTTGATTTCAGTCCACCTCAATTTCCTGTTTAGAGAATTATAATTCTAGTGTAAGGGGGAAAAGTACACAAGCGAATAACACAAATAAAACTAAAACGGTGTTTTCAGTTTTTTTTAACTCTCAAAATTCCTTCAACATTTTGTTTCATTTTTTGTTGTTAATATTTGTTTTATTGAGGCAAGTTTACAAACATATAGAATTCACACTGTAAGTTGAGATGGAACATAGAAGTATAACCTTAACAATTGTAAGCATTCAACTTCAGCATGCCTCTTTTACTTTTTTTCCTGTGTGTGTCAGATGTGGTTGTGCAGTATGATTGGGGATTGTTGTTCTAGTTAAGTGTAGGTACCTCGTATGTGGGTGGTGGGCTGTGTCGTCTGCTATAACAGACTATACTAACAGCCGACCAACCTGTGCGTATAGCATGTCTTATTCTCGGGTTGGTGTGTCGGACGTGATTATAAGTGACACCATCGTTGGCGATATTGGTACCAATCGTTTTAACTGGTGGATGAATGACCCCTAACCTATGGTGAACACAGGGGAAGGGAATAACAAACCGTCTTGTGGGTTCGGGCACCATCGTGGCTGTTATGAACCATCTGGGGGCATTGACTTTGGAAGTAGATTAGGCGTATGTAGACTTAAAGGTACTCTACTGAGTGTGAGGCATAAGAAAAAAAGGTGAAAGTAAATCGACAGTAGGAATGCTGAACAGAAATAAAGTAAACAAAACAGCGTTAGGCAAAGTGGGTGGTCAGGTCGCTGCGCACGGCTTCTCTCTCCCTCCAGGCGTAAAGGACTTTGTTCATGCTGGATTCCAGGTCTGGGTGGTGGAGGAGGTATTGGGCTCATCCGGATGTGGGCTTAGTCCCAGTGTTTGAAGAAACGCTGGTGCATCAGTTATGGAGGTAAGTTTTAGTATTCTGCCATCCGCTGTTGTAGGCGTGAGGGCTCTAGGTAGAATCCATCGATATTCCACTCCAGCTTCTCTCAGTCGACCCGTGACTGTGCTTAGGGACTTCTGCCATTGTAGAGTATTTCTGGTAAGATCCTGAAAAAAATTCAATTTGGAAGCCTCAAAGTCCAAGGGAGTTTTGCCTTTCAGTACTGCCAGGAAGTGGTTCCTCTCAGACACAGAATGGCAGCTCACAATTATGTCGTGTATGCTGTCGGATGGGGCCTGTCTGGATTTATTAATTCTGTAGCAGCCATCGAACTGGAGTTTTTTAGTCTGCGAGTGAGGCATGAGTGATTCTGTCAGTCGCCTTAAGTAGTGTGGCAGTTCAGGCCTTCAACATTTTTTAATGTTATTCACTAAACACCAAATTTTTGCAAATTAAATCCAAATGGCAGAACTGAGGCTGAAAGAGTAGATTTTTAAAAATTCCCCAAACCAGTTACAGCCACAACTTGGCTGCTAACTAAAACTCAGTGTTTAGTAAATAACGCTTAGATACAGCTACCCTCATCACAAATATCACACACTGCAGACAAGGTCATCTTGTCTCTACAGAGCAAGGGGTAAGAAGCAAAATTGTTTACCGATGTTGCATGGATCAAGTTTTGATGAAAGAAGTTATTTGTGGAGGAACAATCCAAAGCAGTGGTTTTAGTAGAAGATAATGCCTTCAGAAATAGTATGGTGAAGCGGTTTGGGTGACTTTGAATCTCTGGGTCCTGATGTTGATGTTATGGACAACGGACCATTTACAATCAATGAAACTTGTATTTATTTTTGTCCGGACATATTTCTGCCAATTAACCAAGCCAGTTACATTTATAGAGTGGACATTTGAAGATTGGCAAATGATTAGGCAGTCAAACATAATTTGCTGTCCCGATCTTGAAATAATGCATAGAATTTAATCAACAAAAGGTTACTGTACAAACAATGATGGTTCTATGGGGGTGCTGAACTTGTAGAAGACACCCCATAAACTAAAAACACTAATGGTGTCACCATGTATTGCTGTATTATTGATTCAGATCTACTGTAGTGCGCCCCTTCTTCCTCCTCCGATATGTGACCTTTCATTTCACGGAGGAAGGATAGCTTTCAAGAGGGACTGGCTGAGACTCATTCCAGTGGTTTGTGGATTTCGGACTGGCTGTTTGGGAGGTCAAGCAATCTTCCATGTCTAGCAAAAACATTTTAAACAATAAAAATAGATCTGTGGATAATAGTGCTGCTCTCTGACCAGTACGTCATTATTAATGGTCAATTGACCATTATAGCATCATATTGTCAATGAGAGTGACTAGCGCCAAATCAAGGAACGGATCACTTGTAACCTGGCAACTCTGGTAAACTGTCAATTACAAATTTAAAACATAAGCTTTGCACATTGGTAGCTGACCATTTTCAAAGAATTCAGCATTTTGTGACAGTCCTTTTTTCAATTTTTGCTGTGTTGGTTCCATGAAAATTTTCTGTTTTCTCATTAGGTGCCAATATATATTTATTAAGAGAACGTTGGTCATAGCTAATATATGCCTCCTCCCGAAACCCGATAAGCCCCATGACGAACCGGGACATTTCCACCCAAATTTTGCTCCTGAACGTGGACTTAAAACTTATGACTAAAGTGATAGCCAACAGAATCAACCCAATCCTAGGCAACCTGACACACCCAGACCAGGTGGGATTCATTCTCAATAGTTAGGCAGTGGGCCATAGACCTTATTTGGTTCGCACGCCACAGACACATCGCTACAGCGATCATATCTATGGACGCCGAGAAGGCATTCGATCGCCTTCTCTGGCCCTTCCTCTTCCAAACACTCATGCGCTTCGGATTCCCATCCAAGTTTCTACTTTTCCAAGAGGCAGCCTGCAACCTGTTGCAGGGAGCACTGCTCCTACCCAACATCATCCTCCTCCCAGATTTGCCATTCTCAATGGGACAAGACAGGGATACCCACACTCCCCCCTCCTGTTTGCTCTATCCCTGGAACCTTTGCTAGTGGTAATGTGGTCCAGCCCGGGAGTGGAAGGGACTAATATCAGAGGACAGCCCTTTAAAGTCTCTGCATATGCAGACAATGTCCTCCTCACTTTGATAAACCCGGCAATCTCTATTGATAATTTACTACAATTGATACACTCCTACTACATAATTTCGGGGAATATGCTCAACTTGGTAAAGTATGAACTCCTCCTGATCCACATAGACGACACTGATCTCACACAACTTCGAGCCTACTTCCCCCTACGCATTTGTAAATCTGCCACCGCCTACCTTGGCATATGACTTACCTCTGAAGTGGCATCCCTATACCGAACAAATTATGCTCCTATGCTGAAAAAAGCAAACACAGATCTTAAAACATGAGAAACGCTGTGGATCTCGTGGATGGGCCGCGTCGCCTCCATTGTGATGAATCTCATACCTCGATTCTTATATGTCTTCCAGGCCCTCCCTGTCCCGTTCCATAAATCGGACCTTATCTCTCTACAATCGGCAATAAATAACTCCATATGGCATGGTTCCAAGCCCAAAGTCCACCGGGAAACACTTTACGTCCCTAGAAAATCAGGAGGTCTGGGCCTCCCAAACCTCTTACACTATCTATACTCAGCCATTTAGCTAAAATACAGATGTGGCACCTACCACCTTTCAAGAAAAGATGGGTGGACATTGAACATTCAAACTTTGGGTGGGACCACCCTTCACTATATATGTGGTTTCCACGACAACAACGTCCCTTACCCCTTCCAACATCACCTACAATCACTAATTCCCTCGATCTGTGGGACAAACTACATATACCTGTCTCCAATGAACCCCATCTTTCGAAACAGACTATTCCCACTGGGGTTTGCAGTCCAACACTTTGCCCCCTTTTGAGAGGAGAGAAATCACGAGACTTGGTAACCTGTTCCTCAACGATCAAATCATTAACTACACAGACATCCCAGACTCTGCATCTCTCTCTACATTTGATTATTTCATATACATGCAAATCCGTAGCTTCACAGCCTTACTTAGCCCACCTTACTAGCTTTGAAAGAGAATAGCAACACATACAACACAAATATCTCTGCCATACATCACAGCTTTGGAAGCAGACCTGGGCCCCTCCGATGACACATCGGACTTGTTGGAAATATGAGAGGCAATATCCTCCCTTACCATTTGCATAACCCACAAGGAACAAGCTTTTCTGCTGGTACTTAACACCCCAAAGATTAGCCATCATGCACTGCTTACCTACAAACCTATGCTGGAAACTATGCGAAGAAATAGGGACATTTTACCATTCCTGGTGGACCTGCCCTAAATTAAAACCTAGCTGGCAATCCATCACATCCCTCCTCACTAGAATTCTGACTAAACCATGAACCATGCCCATTGGACCCTTGGGCACTATTATTATCCAAATCCCTTGAAACTTTCACAAGGGCTGAAAACAAATGTATTATTACCAAAACAAGCACGCTTAAACTGATGGAAAAGGTCTGAAAATGGATAAAAAAACAAATATAGTGCAGACTATCTGAATAAGTATAAAAAGCATATTGGGGGTATAGGAGAGAACTCACATGTACCAGAGTCATCCCTGGCTCTGGGTTTGAAGTGTTCCACTGGAGAGGGAAGTATCTCACACTGTGTTGACAGGATCTGGATAGTGTGTTCCCAGTTGTTAGATGGTTTTTGCAAGTGGTGGGTATGCCAGCAAAACTACTCTTCTCGGGCGGGTGAAACGCATCACGCAAGGCGTCACTAGAGAGGCAGTCCCGGAGAAATCACGTAACCGGGACTAGCGAAACCCGGAAGTTACAGACTGAGTGGGTAGTTTTGATGGCATACCCACCACTTGCAAAAACAAAACCCCTAAAACTTTTTCACAAAGTACGGGACCCCTGCTTGGAAGGAGACATGTCTCTCAATTGGTACTCAACCACTCAGTGTTAAATAAGGGCCCCAACAAGAACCAGACGCACCCATGCCCTACCTTCTATCAGTTTAAACGTACCAAATCACCCACTCTCACTACTACTCCATCAACTTATTATCTGTATTTTCTCACTTTCACTGACCTTAAAGGATCATTATAGGGTCAGGAACACAAACATGTATTCCTGACCCTATAGTGTTAACACCACCACCTAGCTCCCCCGGGCCCCTCATGCCTCCATAAATATAGCAAAATCTTACAGTATTCAAGCCAGAAGCTCTAACTCTGCATGCAGTTACACTCAGAAAAACACGTAGTCTGTTGACATCATCAGAAGTGGTAGCCTGATCCAATCACAGTGCTTCCCCATAGGATTGGGTGAGACTGACAAAGAGGCAGATCAGGGGAAGAGCCAGCATGATTCAAACACAGCCCTGGCCAATCAGCATCTCCTCATAGAGATGAATTGAATTAATGAATCTCTATGAGGAAAGTTCAGTGTCTGCATGCAGAGGGAGGCGATACTGAATGTTTGGATGCATTTTAGGCAGCCATGACCCAGGAAGGATCTCTAACAGCCATCTAAGGAGTGGCCAGTGAAGTTATCACTAGGCTTAATGTAAAGACTGCATTTTCTCTGAAAAGACAGTATTTACGGCAAAAAGCCTGAAGGGAATGATTCTACTCACCAGAACAAATTCAATAAGCTGTGGATGTTCTGGTGACTATAGTGTCCTTTTAATACCAGGCTATAGCCCTCGACCCAAAAGAGCCCTGACTACAACTTCCTTACGAAAACCACTCATTACAAGGAAGTAAGACGACTTGGAATGGACAATTCTGTTCTGTCCTGTTTTAAGAACCGAGAAGTTGAAGGACAGGGGCAGAGCTAAACGTCATTGGATTCAAGAAGAGTTCATAAACAGTCTAAACCACCCCTAAAACTAAGCCATTGCCAGGGACCACCTAGCACCATAACAATTTTATTGTGCTTAAGTTGTTATGGTGCCAAAGTGCTTCTTTAACATTAGTAACAGTCACAGAATCTAAAATCGCTACAGAAAAGCATATATTTGTAGACAGTAGACCTATCAGAGAATTTTACTATCAGTATTTTGATAGTTTTAATTTAACCTTTTCATTACCAACCAAGCCAAAATTATATTTTATAATGCCACTTAAAATCACCTATCTTGACAAACAAATATGAGATGGCCACATTGTGTTAAGCACACCACTACTCCACAATACCCCAATATCCATGGGTCCTGCACTAATTCCAATGCGGGAGACAAATTAAGTAGTGCTAGTTTACATTTTATTAAATTATTCTATTGTAAGAGCACTGAATATATATCATGCAAAATAAATGTAACAGAGAATTGATTCACAATGATTTTGCATGATATATATTCACAGTACTCTTACAGATTAATTAAATACACTTTTGCTTAATTAGCACTATTCAATTTGTCTCCCATGTTAAAATTAGTGTAGGACCCACCGATATTGGGGTACTGTGAGGTAGTGGTGGGCTTAACAGGATATGGCCATATTGTGGAACTGAGTCCCCGTATTTGTTTGGTGAGATAGGTGATTTTAAGTTGCCTTGTAAAATGTAGAACTGTATTTTTGTGTGCGCTGTTACTTAATTTGTATTTTGTATCATACTGACCAGCGTCAGACTTTGACACTATTTATAAACCTCCTTAACCATAACCCAAACCCAATCAGAGTGCTGAGTAAACATAACCCCTACCTCTGAATCTCAATCTGGACTTCCACGGAGTAAAAAAAGATGATCTTTCTACACTGCAGCAATACAAATAGAAATCCAGTCATCATACCACCCAAAAAAGAGGGTGGAAAGAAAAGAAAACACTCTGTAGAATGTGGAAAGAGAGTACAAATAGTAGAAAAATGTTATATAAAAAAATATATGACTCACAAAAATGGGAAAGCACAAAACTCAAGCGTACAAAAACAGGAGCGTCGCCTAATATGGCACTTACTCATACATTTAAAGACAGACACGTCTCTTATCTTTCCGACACACTTTTATTTGATGAATGGTTTAGCAACTAGATTTCGATTTGTATAACTCAATAAATAATAGGACTGTACAAAAGACAAGAAGTCATCCATTTAGACTTGAAGAAAAGAGATTTTGCCAACAGCAGATAAATAATTTTTACAGGAGAAATATTGAATTGTCTTTCTAAATGCATTGTTTTATCAGATATTGTACTCTTTTTAAATGGTGTCAGGAACGACGTAAAATTATTTTGGGAAAAAAATGAATATTCAAGGATATAATAGTTAACATACAGGATTCCAGCTTGTTGATCCAAGGAAACATGTGAATGTCAGTTTGGAGTCCAAAAGGAATTTATTTTCGGCATATTGTGGCAGATTTAGAAATTGCTTCAGACAGTTTTTCGTTGCCTTCTTTTGGATTCACGTCAGAAACAGAGCTGTTTGGAAGGCTGAATTGATGGCTGGATTTTTTTTAGGCTATATTATTGTAACTGTATAACCATATAATCCATTGTGAATGTATCAACGTAAACCTAGCTGATAAAATAATTTCAGAATAGGATGTCTCCTACTTACCCTCCTTGGCCAATTACCGGGGAAACTTTCACGTGTTGCTGGATACTGTCCCCCGATTTCCGCCTTGCGTAATAAATCCCTTGCCAGTCCTGGGGCAAAAGTAAAATAAAATATAGTTACACACAAATCTCAGAAATCCCCTTCTCAGCCCAGTGAACTATCAGTAAAAATTAAAACATTTCTATAAGTGCAAACCTGTTCCTACAAACTCCTAAATATATTGTATAGTGTGTGGTTTCATTCCTTCCATTAATAAAGCAATATTCACTTTTATTGTGGGAACCGGGCCCGGGCACTCTTGGCACTATAAGCACTATGGCAGGCTTACTTTAACCCCTTAAGGACCAAACTTCTGGAATAAAAGGGAATCATGACATGTCACACACGTCATGTGTCCTTAAGGGGTTAAGTAAGCCAAAACATTTCCTGCTTCACATTCAGGCATATTCTGACACTTTGCAGGAAATGCAAAAAAATAGCAAATATGAGTTTTTTGTTTTTTTAAAAAAAAATATTCTTTTCTATTTACTGTTTGCAGCCAAGTTCTCCAAATGTATGGCTTTATTTCCAACAAATGTGTCATTTTCATGTTTCTTTAAATGTTATCTAAACTTGGCAAATTAAATAATATGGTAAGAGAAAAAAGTATTAAAGACATTGGTGTTATAGAGATATTAATGGACCTTAGCCCCTTAAGTGGCCACTATCTGGCTCAACTTTACGAGTATTGCTAAAGCAGATGTTCTCCTTTCCCCAATAAATATATAAACGTTGTCCCTTTCAGGATTTAAAGGACCACTATAGTACCAGGAAAACAAACTCGTTTTCCTGGCACTATGGTGCCCTGAGGGTGCCCCCACCTTCAGGGTCCCAATCCCGCCGGGCTGAAGGGGGAGGAAGAGGGTTAAACACTCACCTTTCTCCAGCGCCGGGCTCCCTCTGCGCTGGGGACTTTCCTCCTCCTTCGGTCGTCATTGGCTGAATGCGCATGCGCGGCAAGAGCCACGGGCACATTCAGTCAGTCCATAGGAAAGCATTCTCAATGCTTTCCTATGGACGCTGGCGTCTTCTCACTGTGAAAATCACAGTGAGATGCATGGAAGTGCCTCTAGCGGCTGTCAAAGTGCTATGTTTACAGCAGGCAGGGTTAATCCTAGATGGACCTGGCACCCAGACCACTTCATTAAGCTAAAGTGGTCTGGGTGCCTATAGTGGTCCTTTAATCCATGGCTGGGAGAGATGGAATTAACATACTAATACTTTTGATTTACTAATATATGTGAAAAGACATTGGATAGTGGATGTCCAAGGGACACAGTAAGCGTCAAAACATTTGCAAACAGCCCAATCATTAAAGGGACACTATAATCACAAAACAACTTTAGCTTAATTAAGCAGTTTTGGTGTATAGACCATGCCCCTGCAGTCTCACTGCTCAATTATCTGCCATTTAGGAGTTAAATCCCTTTGTTTATACAGCCCTAGTCACACCTCCCTGCATGTGACTTACACAGCCTTCCTAAACACTTCCTGAAAAGGAACCTAGATAGTCCCTTTATAGCACAGTCTGTTTAATTTAGGATTTCGTATATCCTGCTCAGTTAATAGCCTTCTAGAGACTCCAAGAGACTCCTGTGTGTGATTAAAGTTTAATTTACAGAGCAGAAGATACAAACTTCTAAAGTTAACATCTTGAAAATGAAACCATTTTGCTTTCATGCAGGCTGTGTCAGTCACAGCCAGGGAAGGTGTAGCTAGGGCTGCACAAACAGAAACAAAAGTTATTTAACTCCTAAATGGCAGAGAATAGAGTAGTGAGACTGCAGGGGCATGATATATGCACCAACACTGCTTCATCAAGCTAAAGTAGTATCTCTTTAACAGTAAGATGCACCAGGTGACTCCTGGATCCATAAACCAATTAAGGAGGGCACACTGAAAGCACATAATAAAGTATACACGGCATATCAGACAATGGTGCTCAATCATATTGAAGGACGCAACCTATCTAGTCAAATATACCCATAGGAGCAAGGCCAAGTGTAGAAATATACTTGTGTTGATTTCTATGGTGATTTCCAGGTGTACATATATGTTACTGTGTCTCGTTACCTTTCCCTTTTTGATGCATGTGTTAATCGTATCCAGAAGGTCTGCCCGATTTTTGTCACTCTTTGGCAATTCAGTAAGCTCTTTCCCAATGAGTTCCTCTCGGTTATAGCCCATCATCCGTTCAAAGGCTGGATTAATATACTGACAAGTTACAAGTACTTAGAAAGCTTGTACGTAATAAATATAGCAAAACAGACGTGAACGCTATTACAATCCTGGTTTAGAAGGTTTACTCAATTTGTATCAATTACTACTAGAACATACGTTAAAATGGCGTTATCACCAGAAAATGTCTTGGGAGAAAATGGATACAAATAGATTCCTACTATTTTCATGGAGGCGACCTATAGTCAGTTTAGCTGCAATTACTACTTGAAGTTCTGTCATTGTTTCAGCATGGAGGTTACCATCTTGGAATTAAATGACTGAGAGAAACAAGTCTCCAGAGAGCATGTGTCAGCAGCCAATCAGAGTCTGTGATTTCCCAAGTAGCTCTCAACTTTTCCAATATGCAGGAAAGTGTTCTTTAGACTCTCTGATGAAACTAAATGACCAATATGTCAAAGTTTAGCTGGAAAGTTCATCAGTATGAGACACAAACAGTTTTTGAATAAGAATTGTTTTTATGATTACATAGATTTGAGAGCTTACTTTCTTATTCCATATTTCACTGGCGTGTCCGTTTAGCCCATACATACCCACTGAATCTCGAGACAGTAGTGATGTCCCGAACGGTTCGCGAACGGTTCACCACGAATGGTTCGCCACGGACTCATCATTGAGTAAACTTTGACCGTTCGTGAACCGTTCGGCAAACCGTTCGGGACATCACTACTGTCTCGAGATTCAGTGGGTATGTATGGACTAAACTGACACGCCAGTGAAATATGGAATAAGAAAGTAAGGTACAGGGTCAAAGTTTCATCAATGATGAGCCCGTAGCGAACCGTTCGTGGTGAACCGTTCGGGACATCACTACTGAGGACTGCTGCCTTTTAGGATATATTTATTTATTTTTCACTCCCTCCCTGCTAATCTAAGCTCACACCTAACATAGTTCAGTTTTTAATATATGATTAAATATGCACAGACGGTTTCTGATGACAGCGACACATCAGGATATAAAACTAAACCAAACTTTTACATTTCGATATTAATGAATCACAGCTCTAATAACAGGATTATTTACTGAACTGAGAATTAAAAGTGAATTCAAAGAATATTTAAAATTTAAGGTCAAAACAGTCGAAATGGAACAATTATGCTTTAGGTTTGGCTAGTCTGGTCTTAATTTTGAAATTCATTTTGAATTCACTTTAAATTCTCGGTTTAGTAAGTAGCCTGTATATACCATAAATAACAGTCAGATAATTCAGAGGGTATTGTGGAAAGAAAGGTATGTTCTGTGTACCTGTATGACATGGTCTTCACTTGTAATTTCTATGGCTTCCTGACACTGATCTAACGCTGTAAATATTGAATTACAGGACCTGTAACGACACGGAATCATCTGTAAGTTGACAGAATTACTATATACAGACACTCTACTCCCCCCTGTCTTCAGTCAGAGTCAAAATTATCTCTCAATGGCTGCTGAGCTGGTTAGAAGGCAAATGGGTTATTCATTTTGCTGGGGAATCCATATATTTAATTCAAATATATTATATGTACATATTCCATAAGTAACACTGAGGGCAATACGGAGACAGAGTCCAGTAAACCGTTCCTAAGGAAGATTTGTTGTCATAAAAAGGATACTAGATAGAAGTTTTTTATATTTGTTAATAAAATTATCAATAAAACCCAATATGTCAATGTCTGTGGCTCGGCTATCTCTATCTCTATAGGAACGTGAAAAAAACCCACAATAAAGGCAAAATTGACACTGGCAGATGGATAGATAGAATAATTTTTGTTGGAGACATTGATTGTCAGTCACACTGTTCAGCACTGCCCCGGGAAGCACCTCTAGCAGCCATCTGAGGAGTGGCCAGTGAAGTTATCACTAGGCTGTAATGTAAACACTGCATTTTCTCTGAAAAGACAGTGTTTACAGCAAAAAGCCTGAAGGGAATGATTCTACTCACCAGAACAAATTCAATAAGCTGTAGTTGTTCTGGTGACTTATAGTGTCCCTTTAAAAATAGAATGACATTAATTGATTTTGTCTTGTTAAATGTGAAAAGATTGTTTAATTTACATGAATGAATTTCAGCTTAAAGGAACACTATATGTATGTGGAACAAATATGTATTCCTAACCCTATAGTGTTAAAATCACTATTTAAATTACTGTTCAGGTGGCCGTACCCCTCTTACCCCTCCTAAATAGAGTATAAAACTCACCTTTATTCCAGGGCCACATAGGTCCACTGGGTTCCCCGATTCACCTCCTTAGCTGAGATCATCAGAATTGATTATCTCAGCCAATCCAATGCTTTCGTATGAAAAAGCATATGATTGGCTGAGATTGTCAACTCTGATTATTTCAGCCAAGGAGGAGGGGTGGGGGCGGAGCCAACTGCTGAGCTGGCCAATCAGCATCTCTTTATAGAGATGCTTTGAATCAATGCATCTCTATGAGGAAAGTTCAACTTCTCCATGCAGGGTGTGTCGACACTGCATGTTGTGCAGCACTAACCCAGGAAGCATCTCTAGTGGCTGTCTGAGTGACTGTCACTGGAAGTGTTGCTCGGGAGCAATGTAAACACTGCCTTTTCTCTGAAAAGCCAGTGTTTACATGAAAATGCATGCAGGGACAGGCTATAGACACCAAAACAACTATATTAAACTGTAGTTGTTCTAGTGACTATAGTGTTTCTTAAATGGCTATTATTTAGTACTCAATATTTAAGACTTTCAGTAACAAAAAAAATGGACTAAACCTATTTGCTGTTTAAAGCATATTTTTATTTATTTATTTTACTTGTTTCTTTGAAATGTAGCAGCGATATACAGCTTCCTAGATATAGCATTGATTGTTAAAAATCAGTATTCTTTTTACGTACCGCAGTTTGAATTGCGATCGCACCTCCCCTTGTTCAATCTGAATCAGCTCATTGTAACACGCAATCATACTGCTATTCTCTACGAATCTCTATCAAATAAAAGCAAAAATACAAACAAACGTATGAAAACACTATAAAATGCAAAAACAGCATTACAAGACTGCAGACTAAATCACCATAGAAACATTGTAATATTCAATCAATAAATATGAAAAATAAGGCAAGCTTGTGGTCTATATTATTTTAAAGCTAAAAATTATGTATTCAGCTCACAGGCAGGTTATTTCTGCATTTCATTTATTTGGAAACTGAGATGCATAGCTAGAATACAGACATAAAATCAAACATTTTATGTTTACATTGCTATTCAGGGATAACTAAAAATTCTAATTTATGGCAGGTTACAGAATTTAGATTTTATTTATTCAATTGTTCTTACGGTGCAGAAATACCGGGGGGTGGGTAAAAGGTTTTACAGATTGTATTTAAAACAAGAGACAATCTCTTTGTGATGCTCAAATGCTGTCTAAATACATACAAACATTAAATGGAATCCCCAGCAGAAATGCTATTTATCATAAAAGTGCAGGTTTCTCTTGCAATCAACAGGTTTATGAATTGGGCAAGGGTAACATATAGTTAACCCTTAAAGCACTGAAAAAACGTTTTATGAGTCTGCATACCTGCCAATGGACAGAGGTGGGCATAAAAGAGAGCAGACGTGCAGGAGGAGGCACGTGTTGCTTATCAAACGATGTGGACCCGTTCCAAAAGAGGTTGGCGAAGCTGACCGACAGCCTGCCCCCTCCTGCAGACCATGCAATCTCCTAATGCTCAGTCCTATGCCAGCGACTTATAATAGCTGTAACAGTACCCAGAAATGTGAGACTGTCCCGACAAATTCAGGACTGTTGGCACCAATGGGTCTGGTATGGCCTTTTAAAGTGAATTTAATTTTTTTGTACAATATTGAAAAATTGGACAATGTAATTTTGTTTGGCTGATTTGTCCTAAATTTTGGAATTCACTTATACTAGATACTACATGTAAAAATTACTAGAAACGGGTAGGTCTGTTTTATAAGATGGTAATTCTTCCCAGTGGATTTTACACATGTTTATTCTCAGATATTACTAAGATTGCCTGATATTACAAAGATTGCCGTTCATCTAACACGAAGGAAGTGTTTAATGTCTCTTACCCTGCTGAATCCTGTTCGCAGGAGAGGAAGGACAGAAAGCTCTTCTTGATCAGAGTTGCTGCGTAAAAAACAAAATCCTGGAATTATTTATACACACAAATAAAACACAGGCTCGGGTCACATTAAAGACAAAGTAAAAATAAAGGTAAACCAGGAATTGTGAAGAACTGTGAAGACGTTTCATGTTTAAACATTCCCTAACTAAACTAGTTTTCCAGTTCGGCAAGTTTGGAATAAAACGTTTAGTATACTTATCACTTCTGTCTAAAATTAGTGTAATTAATACATTTAATGTGTGAAGACGATATAGTTACAGTTAGTAATCAGTGGAACCGCCTGAAACACTAGGAGTGCCAGTCTTAAATGTCCTGTGATTCATGAGACATTTGAAGTTTGCATCACACACCTGACGAGTGGCCTTAACCACGGCCCACTGGATCATAACAAATATTTAGGTCATCGTGCTATTTCACTGGCTCCTCAGAGGTTGGAAGGAGCACATCATGATCACAGGAAGATCAGACCACATTAATCCACAATTGTTTATTGCAACCACGCAGCCTTCCTGGGTACAGCGAGGACTACTCTGGCACTGGGAGAAATCTAATGAAGCATTTTTATAAATGTACTTATTTATTATGTTACAGTTGAAGAAAAGGGCACTAAGCTGATTTTAAAACAGAGGACTGAGTAACAAAAGTCATGTCGCAAACATAAACTGTGACCCTTTAATAAAATGTCGCACATTTTTAGGACAAATAATATCAATATCAAATAAGGAGTCATACATGATAGACATGTTTTATGCCCAACCAAACGTTCTAAACCACAGTTCTTGTCAGTGAAGGATACCTTTTAGAAAAAAAAATTCAAAAGGGGATTTTTTTTTCATTTTAATAAATAAATGAAATGTTATTTGAAATAGTGGAGTGAATAGCTAAAACATGGGATAAAACCAATATTTTTTTTTCCTCAATTAATTTTAGAGGATTTTATCAATGAAATTCCAGATACTGGAAATGTACACATTGTAGTAAATAAAATTGTGATATATTTATATACAACAGATAAATAAAACTGGACAAACACCCTGCTTGTCGCTATGTTTAGGCTGACGTAAGCGGACAGCATTTCTGGGAATGCAGTTTCCTAGAAATTCCACCAAAACGTTAAAGTGATATCAGTAAGTGGGTATAATGCCCTAGCACAGTATATACAGTTACACTAAGCATCTGTACTATACTAGGCATCCTCTAGTGTACAATTCAGCCATGAATTTTGACCTAATAAAAATGCTTTAGAATGTGAGTAGGTGTGTGGCGGACTGTTCCCAGTCTTTCTTCACGGATTATTATTTAAGTTATTAAAAGGTGGAGAACAGGGAATTAAGACTTTCTTTTTAACTTAACAAATAGATAAAAAAAAAACAATTAAAAGATCAATCGAGGACAGTAAATAACTTACACGCGTGGAACTACAGCAAGGATTGTAGTGTGTTCGGCTGGTTTTGTCGCTCGTATTGACCTGCAGTAAAGAGAGACTTTAGTGAGTTCTGTATTTTGACGATGACACAACTTTCATAATTTTAGTTCTCCATGGATTTCAAATAAAGCAATCAAGGTGTGTGTTCCAAAGAATATTGTTCCAGAACTGAGCAGGATTTTTTAAAATATGTTTTCTAGCAAAGCCTAATCTGAACTTCCTATCTTGAGACTTAATGATTTGCTGTCCCCTACCTACGCATGGGGAGGAAGATAGGGTAGGTGCCTTATCTACTTACCTTCACCTGACGTATATCGGATGGAGGAAGAGAATATTCAACCTGACCCCAAGTCCTTTTTATTTCTGTATAAATGCCCACCCCTGCTGTGATGTAAGCGCGAGAGAACTGCTAAGCTCAGCAGGAAGACACACATACTGTGTAAGTGGTAAAATAACTCACAAATATCAGACTGCGAATAACACGATTTATTATAACTGTGTTTTCGGTCTTACTAGTATAGCGTATTTTATAAATACCGCTCGTTTTGACTTCTGATGGTGAATAAAGCCTTACATATATAGCTCACATATCTGCTGCAGTGAACACAATATTTATAGAGCTTTAACGTTGGACATATGATATTGAGGGAATGTTTAATATTTAAGGCCCAGGTGGCAGCTTGTCCGTGGGTTGCTTGCTCTGTGAATGCTACGATATCGTCAGATGCCGACTATTTACGTCTGTTATTGAAGCAGTTGGAAATGTGAATGAGCGCCATCTAGAGGACAAAAATGATGTGGTGCCTCATAGGAACTTACATTACCGGACATGTACCTTAATTAACTGACTATTGGTTATAATTATTATTATTTTATTATTTATATAGCGCCATCAGATTCCATAGCGCTGTACAATGGGTGTTGATTAGTTATAATTATTATTATTGGCATTTATTCTGATGTCTGAGGTTTGGACCCTGGCTTACCCTGATCTGAATATAGCTCCATCATGCTCTAATAGTAACAGATGGTTTAGTTTAGTCTGTCTCATAGTAACATACATCCAATTACTGACACAGTATTTTAGAAGGCATCATTTTCTGTTGCTTCAAACTTTAGAATCAAGCCTTTGTATACTGATTGCTATAGATGGGTGCAAATTGGCGCAGTGCCTTTGGTTATAAGTTTGTAACACTGTAAGACCTCTTATTAATGAATCAATGTGGATCTGGCTTTGGCACTGGTCATATACACACCTGCACATAGCTTCTGCATCAAGGTATCTTGAATTCCTGTGATCTATGACAATTATTTCATGGTGTTTATCCAAAAAGCATTCAAGGGCGGATTCCGCCGTCCGAGCAATGTTACATCGGTACCCGGCTCGATCACAGGCCCACCAGAAGCCATCACTCTGACTGTCCTCTTTAGCAAATATGAGCAACACCTGGGAGTAAGACGATAACCTTCATTAGAACACTTCACTGTATATTTCACACAATATAAACACAGAAACACAAAATAACCAACAAAATAATAGACAAATCGGTACATGAAAAAGAAAGAGGAAAAAACCATATTGAACTGTATGTATGTGATCTGAGAGTCCCACATCACAAATCTATGTATCAGACCCAGGCTGGCACAAACTGTTTATATTACAGCTTTGTCTAATTATTAATGCACAGGAAGACCAAATATATATACAGTATACACACAGATATAGGGTAGTACTGATTACAAATGTATTATACGCAATAATAGCAAGAATAAATCTCAAATGTATAAAAACACAAAGAAATAGGAGATATAATATGTATAATACTTAAAACCAGCAAAACCAGACAGAACACCTCATTCTACGTGTTTTGTCTTGATCAAGACTTCAACAGGTTTTGTACACAAAATAACCACAACTAATTAAAACATGAATACAGTAACGCTTGCAAATACCAAAGGGATCATGATCTTAGAATTTATTGCCAACTGTATCCAATATAGTAACATAGATACATCAAACGATGAATAGTGTTCCTAAAAGCAAACTGCAACATTTAGGCCAAAATAGATGATCTGTAAAAATATTTTTTGTTTTGTTTTTTAATTAGGCAATTTGGGCCTGAATGTAAGTATATACTTACAGACACAGTATGGCTATTTTAGCACAAATTTTGGGGTTCCTTTTCCACAATAGTTCATGGTTTAATGCATAAACAGCAGAGAAATATAATATTCTGTTCGGTAAAATGAAAAACTAATCAGATACCAGCTGGCCACAGATTAACGTAAATGTGTGATCAAGCTATTTGCCAACAAATAATATAGCTGGCCACAGAGAAAGGCATACCCCTTAATGACCTGCACCCAATGAATAGCTGGTCATACAGAAAGGCATACTCCTTAATGACCTGCACCCAATGAATGGCTGGCCATACAGAAAGGCATACTCCTTAATGACCCGCACCCAATGAATAGCTGGCCATACAGAAAGGCATACTCCTTAATGACTGGCACCCAATGAATGGCTGGCCATACAGAAAGGCATACTCGTTAATGACCCGCACCCAATGAATGGCTGGCCATACAGAAAGGCATACTCCTTAATGACCCGCACCCAATGAATGAATAAAATCGTCAGTTGTCTCCCAGAACCATGTTTCGTCCGGTTACTGGGGGATTTGGGATATTGCCTTCATTTTCAGCGCTTTCTTTGGATTACTTTCTGTACCAGCGGAGATATTGGGATTTAATATTGCAGCTCCGCTACAGATAGATAGATAGATAGACAGACAGACAGACTTGGATGAATGGAATGTTGACTTCAAAAGAGGAGACAGTCCGAGAAAGGCTAAATGGGATAGGTGAAGAGGTACATAGTAGGGGTGGAAGAATGCTGAAAACCACCATAAGAAAGTGATACAGAAGTAACAGTCACAGCCATGTTTTTGTGATTGTCAGAAGATCAACATTATTAGACTTGAAGAGATTAGAAATATATGTTGATTAGTTTAAACTACAGACATGACATTCTACAACTACAACTTCCATGATGCTTTGTAAGCCTTTGTAAGCCTTTAGAATGACGAAGCATCATGGAAGCTGTAGTTTTAAAACATATGGGGATTCACCCTTTTGGCATCCCTGCTTTACAGCATACAGAAAAAAAAAAGGAAATGGAAACGAGAGTAACAGAGTAATTGTGTAACTGGTGAAATACCATGGTGGCAGTATGCAGCCTTAGAAAAGGTTAAATGATTTTTTTTCTGTTCAAATAAACATGCCACTGCTCAGCAGCCCCAGGTTTCCGAAAGTTTGTTACTATGGTAGCATTGGTTTGTGACACAATCAATAGATTCCCCTGAGAGGCAATGGACTCGGTGAACCCATTAAAGCCCTCCTTATTAGCCAGGGTAACATAGTGCAGCTTTTATCAATGTGCAACAGCATTTTCAGAATGAAGAATGGGAAACACATGCCCCATTTTTTTATTCATCATCTATAGCTGATTAACGAAATTAAATTACCACCTGTAACCTGCGGTGACCCTTACAGTCCTCTTCCACTCTGCCTTACTGCATTACGTTAGCCTCTGCTGGCTGCAAGCTGCGATTAGGAGAGAGACTGCTCTAACATTCTACCTCTATAAAGTTAATCATCTTTTTTTCTCATGATCACAAAGAGCTATGTTAGAAGAATGGAATATGTAAATATGTTAATTAATGAATATTAGTGATATAATACTTACAAATTGATCCAGAGAAGAAATATAAACTGCTCTTTGGGTCCAGAATGATTTATCCAGATCCAAACTAAGTTTTAGGTCTTGATTATATTTTGTTTATACATTTATAATTTTTGATATTTGTATATTTTGAAACATTTTGTAATTTTAGATTTGTCTGTTAGTGTGTCATTGACTCAGACGAGGTCAGTGACGTCTTAGATGGCATTATTAAGTTTGTTATTCAATTTTATAATTGAATTACTTTACAATCTTCTATTACATTTGAACTGCTCTAAAATGTAGATTGTCTGACTGCCAAACAGAGTGGACGCATGTTGAAAGACCACCTGTATTTAGCACGGGGATTGCTCTAGAAAACTCTAATCAAATTGTTGATCTTGTCACAATTGAGTACTTACCCAAGAGTGGGCACCTCGCCAAGTGTGGGGATACCACTTCTGCAACTTTATTCATCTGGACTGCCAGGATCAATATTTTTGTGGCCTACCAGTGGTGCTGGTGTGGGACAGACAGTCACTCTCCTGGCACCCTGGTGGATCGGATCCATTGTCAATGCTCCCCCCATTTGGGCTGGTAGGTGATATCCCGATCATGGGGGTTCATTTTTCACTTCCAGATGCCTACTATGCTGATGCGGCATCACTGCTCCCGAAATGGCGGAGGTTGAAATTGGTGAGCCGAGCATGCCACCCATTGTGACTAACCTGCCACATATTGCTGTCTGAACTGGACCACATCTTTGTAAATTTCCTGCCCCATATAGCTACAAGGCAGTGGTGGGTACAGTATACTCCACAGACAGTGTGGCGGAACCAACCTCGCCACTGGAGGAGCCTGGTCGCCCGCCTCCTGCCGCTGGACTATGGCCCTATGTTTAACACTGTTCTTTTTCCCTGCAGAAAGGCTGGTTCGTACCTTTCTGCGGACTGTTAAAGTCAAGAACAGCGCTAAGCCGCCGACCTCCCTTCTCCTACCTGCAGTCAATTATCTGAACACCGGTCCATTCGGTACTTTACTGTTTAAACCATGCTACCCCAGATAGCTATGCCATGCAGCCCAGCCAAATACTGAAAGACTGTATGAAAGACTTTGGCTCCATGGCGATTGAACTGTATGTATGTGATCTGAGCGCCATCCGGTAATAATGTGCGCTCAGATCTAAGCTATCTGGGGATAGGTAGAATGTGTATGTTCTGTGTGATAAATGTAACAGTAGGAATTTTTATGACTTTTATTGTCCTTTGTCTGCCATGTGGTTAATGGAGTTTTGCCTCTGTCCTTGGAGATAATTGGATTACTTCCCAATTATCTCCAGGCCAGAGAGGAGGGATTGTGATGCATTGTGGGATTGTAAGCTTGTGATTGGTCAATGTCCAATATGTTTCCCAGTCTTCCATCTGGTCCCCTAGGGGAGTGTCCACAAGGTGGGAGACCTGCATAAAAGCCGGGCAGGTAGCCCCAGTAAACGAGTTCTGCTTGACCCTCAAGCAAAGTGTCATCTTGTTCTTGGGGGGAATTGGATTGTATGCTGTTACAGTGTGACTGCCAGGAGTGTAAACTGTTCGTATGGTTTTTCCTGTTCGACTGTTTACAGCATTCATGTGTTTCCTGTTCAGGAGTTTGGAGCATTCCCCTGGTTCCAGTTCAGGAGATTGGTGAATTCGTGTGTTTGCAGTTCGAGAGATTGGTGAATTCGTGTGTTTGCAGTTCAGGAGATTGGTGATTGCAGTAGCTGTCTGTTCATCTGAAAAGGAGAATATCGCCTAAACGGTTTTTAACCTCTTGTGTGCAAAACGGTCCGTTACAATTGGTGGCAAGCGGCGGGATCATTCCCACAGCCCAGAAGGACAGCTACAAAACAACACCAGTTCCTGGATTACAAATTGAGGGCAACGCTAGTACCTGTACAGCACCCCTATCTACAAAGGAGCCAACTTCAGCAGAGCAAGCATGGCACCCAGCTACACTCAGGAGGAGTTCGACGCTATGCTGAAAGAGCTGCTGGCTTTCTTCGGACCCAATCCAGAGGAGAAATACGTACAGAGCACAAAGAAAATAGTGAGGGAGTACCTGCAGTTCAAAGCAGATTTAGCCAAAAAGGAGCCCCAGGGAGCCAAAGGTGTCGTCCTTCCTCCCCAGCGGCAGTGTGTGTCCTTAGGAGAGGAGACAGTGGGTCCCTCACCCCAGCAGTCCAGTGAGTCCCAGGGAGACAAAGGTGCCGTCCTTTCTCCCCAGCGGCAGTATGTATCCCAGGGAGCTGAAGGTGTCGTCCTTCCTCCCCAGTGGCAGTGTGTGTCCTTAGGAGAGGAGACAGTTGGTCCCTCTCCCCAGTAGTCAAGTGAGTCCCAGGGAGCTGAAGGTGCCGTCCTTCCTCCCCAGTGGCAGTGTGTGTTCTTAGGGGGAGACAGGTGGTCCCTCTACCCAGCAGTCAAGTGAGTCCCAGGGAGCTGAAGGTGCCATCCTTCCTCCCCAGCAGCAGTGTGTCCTGCAGGGAGCAGAGACAGTCTGTCTCGCTCCACAACAGTGGGACAATATATTGGAAGGGGAGACAGTCGGTCCCCCTCTCCACCAGCAGAGAGAGTGTCAGGGAGAGGAGCCTGTTACCCCCTCTCCCAAGCGGCAGAGAGTGTTCCAGGGAGAGGAGTTTGTTACCCCCTCTCCCTAGCGGCAGCGTAGTCCACCAAGGGGAGACACTAAGCTCCCCACCGGCGCAGATGGGACCGTGGTCTCTGCACCCAAGCTACAGGGAGTACGGACAGTCGGTCCTGCTCTCCAGCGGCAGAGTATTCTACCGGGAGGGGAGAGCCTTGTTCCCCCTCCCCAGCGGCAGCCTAGCTCACCAAGGGGAGATGATAAGCCCCACACCGGTGCAGATGGGACCATGGTCTCTGTGCCTAAACCATAGGGGGTAGGGATGGTCGGTCCTGTCCCCTAGCAGCAGGGTTGTTTATCCAAAGGGGAGACAGCCTGTCTTCCCCTCCAGCAGCAACACCAAGTCCAGAGGGAGGAGCCTACTACCCCTTCTCCTCAGCTGGGCTCCAACCAGGCTACTCCAGTGGTAGCGCTGGCACCAGGGCAGAGTACCGCTGGTCTCTGCCCACTCAGCAACCCACCGATCCGGAGTGCTAGTAAACCCCCGAGCCGTGGTGGAGCCCCTGGACATGGACAAGCTACCCACTACCCCAGGTGCAGTAACCAAATTTTGTGGGTTGGCCACTCTGTTGATTATGTGTTGTGGGTGGGTTGCTCGACTAACCAGGGCACTGACCGACAGGAGGTCAGATACCCTGTTAGTCTGATTGGTAAAGGGGAGAAAGGTGGCGGAACCAACCTCGCCACTGGCCACTGGAGGAGCCTGGTCACCTGCCTCTTGCCACTGGACTATGGCCCCATGTTTAACACTGTTCTTTTTCCCGGACTGTTAAAGTCACGAACACCGCTAAGCCGCCGACCTCCCTTCTCCTACCTGCAGTCAATTATCTGAACACCGGTCCATTCGGTACTTTATGGTTTAAACCATGCTACCCCAGATAACTATGCCATGGAGCCCAGCCGTATACTGAAAGACTGTATGAAAGACTTTGGCTCCATGGCGATTGAACTGTATATGTGATCTGAGCGCCATCTGGTAATAATGTGTGCTCAGATCTAACCTATCTGGGGATAGCAAGAATGTGTATGTTCTATGTGATAAATGTAACAGTATGTATTTTTATGTCTTTTATTGTCCTTTGTCTGCCATGTGGTTAATGGAGTTTTGCCTCTGTCCTTGTGATGCATTGTGGGATTGTAAGCTTGTGATTGGTCAATGTCCAATATGTTTCCCATTCTTCCATCTGATCTCCTAGGGGAGTGTCCACCAGATGGGAGACCTGCATAAACGCCGGGCAGGTAGCCCAAGTAAACAAGTTCTGCTTGACCCTCAAACAAAGTGTCATCTCGTTCTTGGGGGGAATTGGAGTGTAAGCTGTTTGTATAGTTTTTCCTGTTCGGCTGTTTACAGCATTCGTGTGTTTCCTGTTCGGGAGTTTGGCGCATTCCCCTGGTTCCAGTTCGGGAGATTGGTGAATTCATGTGTTTGCAGTTCGGTTGATTGGTGATTGCGGTAGCTGTGTGTGCATGTGAAAAGGGGAATATCGCCTAAACGGTTTTTAACCTCTTGTGTGCAAAACGGTCCATTACAGACAGGGTCACTGCAAGGCAAAGAAGCAGCCTACCTATAAACTGTACCTACCTGTCCTACATCTGTTTACCCACTTGCAAATCTGCTCTGCATCTCACTTATTATAAAATGGGGTGTTTTCATCTACTGGTTTGATCTATACCATATAACGTGTATTACTAGCCTACATATTTTGTTATATGCTGGTACTATCGGTCATGGGTTATATGCTATCAACTTAATAAAAAATAAAAAAATTGATTGATAAAAAATAATAATAATTAAATATTTAAATAATATCATTGCTTTATACCATGTACAATATTAACATGCAAATGTATAACTGAAAATACAGACAAATGCATCAGCGCTATTTAACCAGACCAAAGAAAAAGAGTGTTGAATAGGTAGATAGCACACCTCAAAAGATAGGGCTCCCTCTTAGCCCTACAAAAAATACAATGGTAGCAAAAAGATAGGGAGGTTGCGCCAAAACAGTATGAATCTTATGCAGGTAAGGCAACACAGAAAACTGAATGGGGTAAAAAATATAAAAAAGTGTAAGGCAAATATATTTTTGTAAAAAATGAATATTAGCAAAAAAATGTCCAATATAAATTCCAATAAGAACTTGCCAGAAGGAACAATGCAGTCTTTTCAGGAAGTTTCTTCCTCGGGGTGCAAAATCAGAAGAATTCTTGGGATCCATATGTAAAAAGAAAGAGAAACCAATAGTGCAATATATCCCAGCAAAGTGACGCTAGATAAAGGGTCTATATGGTCCTACTCACATTTTCAAGAGCTTTAAACCAGCTCTAGTATGGATAGTGTACAATGGTACAATTCCCACTTGTAGGGTACGTGTTGAGTTGGTAGCTGTCTCAGTAATTTAAAAACCATGAAATAAAGTAAAAGGAACAACAATAGTGCTCACTGTTTAAAAACACCAGGAATATAAAAATACAGTAAAGTACTCACATTTAGTTGAGCAGAGAAATTGGTCAATGGGTAGAGCGTTAGTGGTAATATCCCCACCTAGGATTCTTTTGACTAGTCCTCACTGGAATAATATTAGTTGGATGCCAGGCAGTAGAGTAGTAAAAAAGTAAAAGTATAAAATAATAATAGATAGTAAAGTAAAATGGCTCACGATATAAAAGTAGCCAAAATACCTTTGTTAACAATACTAAAATATCCACAACGCGTTTCACATTTAAAGCTTTATCAAGTGGAGATAAAAATGACTAACCTGGTAAGCAAGGGTTTATATACAGGCATAACAGATTTAAATTTGGCACCCAAATTACATCATAACAGTGATCCTGACATTTTTAAATAATTGATTTTAACCTTATCCAAGGAATGCATATCATACTGGCAGCTTGTAATAAAAAGTACAGTGCAAAACGAGGCGGCAATCAATCCTTTTCATCCAAATTTAAATCTGTTATGCCTGAATATAAACCCTTGCTTACCAGGTTAGCCATTTTTATCTCCACTTGATAAAGCCTTAACGGTGAAACACGTTGTGGATATTTTAATATTGTTAATAAAGGTATTTTGACTGCTTTTATACCATGAGTGTGCCATTTTACCTTACCGTATTTTTATATTCCGGGTGTTTTTAAACAGTGAGCACAATTGTTGTTCCTTTTACTCTATTTTATGGTCTTCAAATTATTGGGACAAGTACCAACTCAACACATATCCTACAAGTGGGGATTATACCATTGTATACTATCCATACTAGAGCTGGTTTAAGGCTCTTGAAAATGTGAGTAGGACCACAGTAGATAGTAGACCTTTTATCAAGCGTCACTTTGCTGGGATAGATTGCACTATTGGTTTCTCTTTGTTTTTACATATGGATCCCAAGAATTCTTCTGATTTGGCACCCCAAGGAAAAAACTTCCTGAAAAGACTGCATTTGTTCCTTCTGGCAAGTTCCTATTGGAATTTATATTGGACATTTTTGTGCTAATATTCATTGTTTTTTTAATATATATTTACCTTACACTGTTTTACATTCTTTACCCCATTCTGTTTTATCCGTTTTCTGTGTTGCCTTACCCGCACAAGATTCATACGGTTTTGGAGCAACCTCCCCTATCTTTTTGCTACAAATGTATTACTGCCTGTGTTTTTTTACTTCATATATATGATGTATACAATTAAAGGGTAACCGTCACTTTCTATATCTAGCAAAATTAGTTTTGTCTCGTTTGTTAGAATCAAGTTCCTTTTTATCCACAACCGATTTAATCGATCCATAATAATATTTATCGATTACGACTTCACAGGTAAATCCGACTGAAACAAAATGTTGCAGAAGTCAAGTAAATATGTATATGTATGGTATGAAAAAATACAATTCAATGTGGAAATTTTTCCTCCCGGTCAATCATTGTTATGAGTTCTGTTTTTGTGCCTGGCAGTCAGCATAGAGAGAAGAGGAGAAATGAAACAATGTATCTATCTCTCCTCCTCATTTGCAATGTGTGCCCTGGTTGTGCCTTGTCTGAACTGGATTACAGTGGAATTTGCTAAATCTTTAATACAGATTTACAAGAAAACATTGAATCTCGTAAAAAAGAAAATATGAACACAAATGATTTTTTATGTTTTATTCAACGGTATGCATTTCAGATAAGTAACAGCCCCCAGACCTCCTCTAATATATGGGAGAGCCCCAGAAACCATTGATGTAATGTATTCAGTTGTGATTCTGTATTTTTCCATAGAGAAAATCTATTTGAAAAAAAAATCAAGCTGTTTAATTGACTTGACAATAAATAATTGTAATTCCAAAAGTACCTTAGTTTCTTTCAAATGATCCACAAACATTCTCATCCTATTTTCTCAGCATGAATTAGCAGTTTTATAAATCCAAGTGCCTGTACCTGAATAGGATCCTGCATCAATCTCATCGGTCCCAACCACAGTTCCTGCGTAGAGATCTGCTGAAAGAAAATGGTATTTGTTTTCTTTACAGAACATTTTTTTTTTTTTAGAGATTATCATGAAACAATAAACAGCATGACCTGCTGTCAAGCTCAGATACAAAGTACCAGAGAAACAAAATTCACAACATTCCTACAAAAAAAACAACAAAAAAAAACAACATACTTGGCAATTCGCTTGGCTTGTCCCAGTTACAATGTTCTGCATCTCGTTATGGCCTAGATTTAAAGGGACGCTATAGTCACCAGAACCACTACAGCGTAATGTAGTGGTTTTCGTGTCTGTAGCCTGTCCCTGCAGGCTTGTAAACACTGCCTTTTCAGAGAAAGTTATATCTCTGAATACTTGAGTGGCAGTCACTCAGACGGTCACTAGAGATGCTTCCTAGTCCAGTGCTGCACAGTGTGCAGCACCAACGTTCAGCTTCTCTACACTGCATGGAGATGTGTTTTGCCGTGCGTATACAATAGCCTTCCAAAGCTTTCCTAAGAGACAGGATTGGATTGGCTGAGATCATCATAACTGATGATCTCAGCCCCATAGGTGGATTCAGAAAAGGCCTGCAAAAATGTAAAAGTTTCAAAACATCTTTTTAAAAGTTTATCCAAAAATATTAAATCATTTAAAAAGCTTACCCACATATTATAAACCTGCCTCTTCATCATGTTTTGGGATTGCCAACCCTGCTCCCAGGCCAGGTCTGCCTTGTTTTTTGCACAAGATGAACCCCATTTTGCCAAGTTAGGAAAAGAACCCCAATTGGTAATTCAGTAGTGGTCCAGGAATAAATATACAATTACTCCATAAATGATCAAGATTACCCTGTTATATAGTTCAGCTTTCTGCCAAGGTCCAGTTTTACCAACTGATTGTCACTAACGAACTAGCGGCATAACATTATTTGGGGAATTAAATTGTACATATCACCTGTGTATTAAGAAAAATAACATTGTGTTGCTCTATAAGATTACATATTATGAAACTAATAAATCCCTGCCCCACGGTTTGCTGAAATAGTTCATTTTGCCCCAACTTCAATCCAACTCTTGGGTTGTTCTGTTGAGTTAAACATACCAGTATCATCCACTTCTTCAGTAACACAGCAGTTATCTCGATTGACATTTATATGTCATTTTGCAAATCATATTATTAATATCTGACAGTGCAATTAACATTCAGCTTAATAAGACAATGCAGGCAAAGGGTAGGATTTACATAAGATTTAGTAAACATGTTTCTCCTTACCATCCTTGTTATGTAGATTAAAATGTATTTTACAATTAACAGAAGACTTCTATTCACTTAATGACATGCATTTCATAGGGTATGTTGGAAAACAACGATACACATTTACTTTATTACAAACAACATTTGCCCTGTTGCCCATAACAGTGCCTTAGCACACTATAACTTGCTCACTGGAAGGATAGACTAAGCGGAACAATCTCCGCATAAGGGGACAATCAGAGGGCAGAGCCAGATTAAGAGCCTATTGTGCCTGGTACTGACAATTACGATGGGCCTAATTGTAGAATCTTATCAACAAAAAATACTCATACCTCCCAAGTATCGTTTATCTGGTGAAGATGGTTCTTGATGTAAACTCACAAGACACCTTTGTAAGATTACACATACCCTACGATAATCTCTCACTTTCATCTATCAACCTAATGGGAACAAACAATGTTTAGGTGGTACACCACACTGGTTAGGTTGTTCCATATGGGCAGATCTGCTAATGACCTGTGCTGGAGGGATTGGGGATAAAAGGGGTCATATCAATATACGTGGTGCACCTACCCAAGTATAATACGAGTACGGGAACAAGTTCTTCAGCAACCACTAGAATTTGAATCCTGGTCTTTCCTGCTCTCCAAGGCAGTAGAAGGTATGCTTAAACATACTCAAAATTTATTCAACAAACTAACACTGGCAGGCAAACAAGCCCATGCCCAACATTGGAGGGGAGAGAAGACTACACAAAATCAAAGGTACCTATTGTGATGAAATGCCTTTTGTCACTGGATTGTTAGGTGACAAGCTGCCCTTTGCCCCCGGCTGTTGGAGGAGCCTGATTGCCAGCCTCCTTCCTCATGACTATTGCCCTGGGGTGTATTGCCATTTAAAAAATACTATTTGGGGCTTATTGGCTTCTAAAGACTGTTTCTGCCCATTTGAATCCATGGGAAGGTGTGTTTCTGCCCCTCCACCGTTTCCTGTCTATTGTTCTCCAGCAGGGCGTTGTCCCAGGCACACTGCCAAACCAGTTGGAACTGACTGCTTTTGTCCCTCCTTGGTTTCTCAACAGCCCTTGCTATGCTTTACCCCATGGTAAATTTACTCTGCTCATGGGATCTGAACATTGTTCACCTAGATTGGGCGCTCAGATCCGAACTATCTGGGGATAGGTTAAATGTGGGGGTTCCGTGTAATATAATAAGAATAATGTATTTTTATGTACTTTTACGTATTTTTGCTGTTAGTGTAAAATTTAGATATTTTCCGTACCTGGAGATAATTGAGTTTACTGCAGTGCCTTAAGCCAATTATCTCCAGGATGGAGAGCACTGGCGTACATACCAGGGTCGCAGGGGTCGCGACTGCGACCGGGCCCGGCCCACCAGGGGGCCCGGCGGCCCCTGCGACCCGGTATGTACGCCCAGGGCCAGCCTCTTCCCCTGGGGGGCCCAGGAGCCGATCACCCCAGGGCCCCCCTGAGGCTGGCCCTGCTGACCCCGGGTGGCCGGTCGGGCAGGCAGGCGGGCGCGCGAGGGAGCACTCAGTGCTTCCTCTTCAGCTCCCTCGCGCACCGCAATGATACCGGAGCCGGAAGATGACGTCATCTTCCAGCGCCGGCATCCCTACGCGGCGCGCGAGGGAGCTGAAGAGGAAGCACTGAGTGCTCCCTCGCGCGCCCGCCTGCCTGCCCGACCGGCCACCCGCCCAGGAGCCCCACTGGACCCCAGGGAATAATCCCCCCCAGCACTCCAAGAGGTAAGGAGGCTGGGGGGATTATATTAAAAAAAAAAAAAAAATCATGTGTGAGTGTTAGTGTGTGTGTGAGTGTTAGTGTGAGTGTTAGTGTGTGTGAGTGTTAGAGTGAGTGTTAGTGTGTGTTAGAGTGAGTGTTAGTGTGTGTGTCTGCTAGTGAGTGTCAGTGAGTGTGTTACTGTGTGTGTCTTACTGAGTGTGTGTGTGTTAGTGAGTCTGTTTGATGTCTGTTAGTGAGTGTGTGTTTGTCAATGAGAGTGTATGTTTTGTAAGTGAGTGTGTATGTATGTCTGTCGCTGACTGTATCTCTGTCAGTAAATGTGTGTGTCTGTTAGCTAGTGTGTATGCGTCTGTAAGTGTGTGTGTGTCTTCAGCACTTACCTTTCTCCAGCGCCGGACTCCCTTGGCGCTGAGGATCCCTCAGCCTCTCAGCTCCGAATGCGACCGCGCACGCATTCAAACCGCCCATAGGAAAGCATTACTCAATGCTTTCCTATGGACGTTCAGTGTGCTCCTCTAGCGGCTGTCCGTGAGACAGCCACTAGAGGCTGGATTAACCCTCAGTGAAACATAGCAGTTTCTCTGAAACTGCTATGTTTTCAGCTGCAGGGTTAAAACTAGAAGGGACCTGACACCCAGACAACTTCATTGAGCTGATGTGATCTGGGTGTCTGTAGTGGTCCTTTAAAGGACCACTATAGTGCCAGGAAAACATACTCGTTTTCCTGGCACTATAGTGCCCTGAGGGTGCCCCCACCCTCAGGGACCCCCTCCCGCCCGGCTCTGGAAAGGGGCTCTCTCTTCTCCTCCCCGTCGGCTGTATGCGCACGCGCGGCAAGAGCTGTGCACGCATTCAGCCGGTCACATAGGAAAGCATTCATAATGCTTTCCTATGGATGCTGGCGTGCTCTCACTGTGAAAATCACAGTGAGAAGCACGCAAGCGCCTCTAGCGGCTGTCAATGGGACAGCCACTAGAGGAAATAGGGGAAGGCTTAACCCATTCATAAACACAGCAGTTTCTCTGAAACTGCTATGTTTATGAAAAAATGGGTTAACCCTAGCTCGACCTGGCACCCAGACCACTTCATTAAGCTGAAGTGGTCTGGGTGCCTAGAGTGGTCCTTTAAGTGTGTGCATCTGCATGCACTGGCGTACATACCGCGGTCGCAGGGGTCGCAGCCCTGTAACCCCTGCGACCAGGTGCCCACCGCCATGTGTTGCGGCCCGGCCCGCGCGGGGGGGGGGAGGGGGGCCCACGGATCAATTTTCGCACCGGGCCCCATGGGTCATGTGTACGCCACTGATGGAGAGGAGGGTTTTCATTGTGTATGTGGGAGTATTATTATGTTAATTAGTGTTCCCATTGGTTTGTGTTCCTTTTGTCACAGTTTACCACCAGGTCCAGGGGGTGAGCCTCTGGCCTAAAAACTTGCATATAAGGAGTAATAAACGCTCATTGGAGTCAGATCATCTTGTACCTTCATGAAGTTTCGGCTCATGTTTGGGGGATTGGAGAACTACACTCTGGGGATTGCTATAATCACTATACTCCCCAGGGTATGATCACTAAGCTCTGCTAAGAGCTTGTTCCTGTTCCTGGTCTCTGGAATTCGGAGAGGTTGACCTACTGGAAGCTGTACCCTGGTTTTGGGTCCAGAGTGGGTGGAGACGGCGAGACCCCAACCAAGCTGGGGTGGTTCGTGGGAGTCTACAGTGGTTATGGTGTCTGGCGGAGTGCTTGGAGTCCTCGGGAAGCACTAGGAGCATCCGTCAATGGAAGGTACCCGGTCAGGGTGCCAGCGGTTCCGTTACACCTATTTAATGGACAAGCTCAGGTTAGACACTCCATGAAATCATTCCCAGCCAGAGAAACAATTCTCTTGACCAGGGAGCAAATGGTATGGGGTGGGATGGGGTGCCTCTGAGGGAACCACCTTTACCCTATTTATACTATTCCTCCCATCCCCATCTAACCTTTCTTTCACCATTTTTATTTTTTGCATGATTTCTTGTTAATTTAAAGGGATTCTCTAGTGCCAGGAAAACAAACCTGTTTTCCTGGCACTGTAGAATCCTGGAGTGCACCCCTCCCTCCCATCCCCCATCGGACGTCGCTGAAGGGCTTAAAACTGCTTCAGTCACTTACCTGAATGCAGCGCCGATGGTGCTGGGTCAGGCTCCGCCCACACTCCCCCCCACCGACATACACCAGCAGGAGAGACCTAATACACATGCGCAGCAATGGCCACGCTCTCATTAGGATTTCCCCATAGGAAAGCATTATTCAATGGGTTTTCAGCCGATGCATCAGGTCCTCCTGCAGAGCGTGAGTACGTCCAGCGTCGTTTAGATGACCAAAAGTCATCTAAGAACCTGGAAGTCCCTTTAATGGCCGAAAAAGGAGCCCGGTAAGTACCATAATTTATCGTATTCACATGGAGCCTCGGTGAATGATGATATTGATAAGGTCATCAGCTCAGTGTCGTATGCATCATTCGACTAAGCGGTCGAGTTGGTTCGGTGTACGGACAAGGGGGCATTGATGGCCAAGGCAGACGTGGAAGCGTCTTTTCGATTATTGCCCATCCACCCTGACCGTCATCATTTACTGGGTGTTTTTTTGAGGGGCAGTATTTATTTGATCTGTGTTTGCCAATGGGTTGTTCCTTCGAAAAGTTCAGTACCTTTCTGGAGTGGGTGGTCAAATACGAGGCTGGCACTAGATTCGTGGTCCATTACCTAGATGATATCCTTTGTGTCGAGCCGGCGGGTTCAGAGGTGTGCCACATAGGGTTGAGAACTTTGGAATGAGTCCCAAATGTCTTCATTCAAGACAGTGGGCCCGACTACTTGCTTGTCCTTCCTGGGCTTGGAGATAGATTAGGTCCGGAGAGAATGTCAGTTGATGTTAGACAAGTTGAGGGCACTGTGGCAGGCAGTGACGGAGGTTCGGGAAGCTAAGAAGGTTACTTTGTGGGCGCTTCAGTCATTGGTGGGCCAGCTAACTTTGCATGCTGGGTGATCCCAGTAGGGGGGTATTCAACAGGTTCCTTTCCAGGGCAACCAGCGGGGTAGCGTCACCGCATCACTTCATTCAGTGTCAGCATCCATGAAAGCTGATCTGGATGTGTGGAAGGTCTTTCTAAAGGACCTTAATGGGCAGGTATATTTCCGGGAACCCACTGCGTCTTCGCCAGACTTGGAATTAGTTACGGACACGCCGGGGAGCATTGGGTTTGGGGCTTATTTCAAGGGGCATTGGTGTGTTGAACCATGGCCAGATAAGTGGAAGGCCAGCCCACTCATTCGCAACTTGGCGTTTCTGCAATTCTTTCCTTTAGTAGTGGCACTGGCATTGTGGGGGCAATAGAGGAGGGACAAGAAGGTTATCTTCTTTACTGACAACTTGTCGGTGGTTGAGACTGTTAATGGTTTATCTGATTCTACTATCCCTGTTATTCGGCTCCTTCGCCACTTTCTTCTCTCTTGCATGCAATTTCATGTTATGCTTAGGGCATGTCACGTGCCTGGGTTGTTGAATGTGGTGGCTGATTTGCTCTCTTGTTTTCAGTGGGAACGGTTTCGGGCAGTGGCTCTGGGCGCTCAGAAGTAGGGAGTGCCTTGTCCGGTGGCAGTGTGGCAGCTCGGGACCTCTTGCTTGGCTAACTCATAAAGGGGACACGTTGCTATGGTTCATTTGCAGGTAAGTTGCTTCGGGGGCATCTCCATCTGCCATTGGGTTTACTCGGTGTGCTTCCAGAGGTTAGTTTTTTTCGGAGTACAAGGTTTTGCGGTTTTCCGTAGCGTTTAGGATAAGTGAGTTGGTGAGCAGCAACAGCTTGGGCGGAGGTGGGTTACAGTGTTCGGACATGGAACTGTGGCAGAATCGGGGGGTGCTACATCTCTACCATTCCAAAACTGACATATTCGAGAAGGGTACCGCGGTAACACCTTTTTCAGTGCCAGGTATTGTGGCATGTACAGTGGCTTTCTGGACAGTTCATTCCGGGATAGGAGGTTCGTTTTTGTTGCATGCTGATGGTTCGTAGTTGTCCAAATTTCAGTTCCTTAAGGTTTTTTGGTTGGCCTTGGGGCTGTTACAGTTCCAGACACATTCGTTCAGGATTGGGGCTGCAACAGAGGCAGCGCAGTGGGTTTGGGGGATGAACTGGTCAAGAAGATCGGGAGGTGGGAATCGTGAGATTTAGGTCATATGTGAGGTCCAACCATTTAGTTTATGTCTGGTTGAAATGGTTATATTTGTTCTGTGTTGGTAACGTGTTTTTCTTCCGCAGGTTGGATTGCGTGGGTGATGGGACACTTGTATGTGTACTGGGCACAACGGAGGGCTGCAGTTCGTCGTCAAGGCATACAGCTGGGCTTTCCATTCTCGATGGTGCAGATTGAGTGGTTTGGTTTTAGGGGTTTTAGTTAGCAAGGGGTGTGCTTATAGCTATTCAAGAGGATTAGTGAGGGTAAAGTGCCTAACATTGTTTTGTTGCATGCCGGGGGGAATTACTTAGGTCTGGTGTCACAGAGGGCTTTGCTCACCGAGATGAAGGAGGAGGTGGATAGGTTGAGGCAGTTGGTTCCTGACATGGTGGTCATATGGTCAGAGATGGTACCACGATTGCAATGGCGCCATGCTAGGGACTGCCAGGCATTGGTGAAAAGTAGGGGGAAGGTGAATAAAATCATGGTGACTTATGTTAGGCGCTTAGGAGGGTGGTTGTAAGGCATAGGGAGTTGGAAGCTCAGATGGCGGGTTATTACAGGCAAGATGGGGTGCATCTGTCAGAGGTGGGTACAGATTTCTTGTTGTTAGGGTTTCGGGAAGGTTTGCAAACAGCGTTGTTTTTGGTGGGGGCGCTCAAGTAGCTCAAGGTGTCGAGCTCTAAGCTATGGCGGGGGATGGATAGAGAAGTTGGGGTGTAGGTTGTTTGTCCTGATGTATAATAGTTTGGTTCACTAAGAACAGTTAAGTTTGGAAGAGTACTTGTAGGTTCGAGCTCGTCAGTAACTTCGAACCTGGTGTGTGTAGGGTGTATCTCGGTATGCCCCTACATGGAAAAAAGCTGAAAATAATGCCCTCGGTGGCAATGGTTATGTCATATCCGTGGTGGCAATGGTAATGTTTATATGCTAATTATATGTTATAATGTGGTTTTACTTATTGTGTCGTGGGTCATTGTCTGGGGTAGTATTGTTAAAGGAGTTGGTGGGGGATATATTATGTTAATATGTGACAATGACCTTAAATTATTTTAACTTTATTTATATGTTATTAAAGCTGTGAACATTTTCCCAAATAAAGGAGTCCGAGTATTTGTGGGGGGATTCTTTGGGTTTGTTACGCATATGCTGGAAAGGTTACTATGCATATGTCATGCATAATTAATAAGTGTGGAGAAGCTAATGTACACTTTATTTACGTTGGTTTCTCCAAACATTTTACTTGAATTACGTTTTATATTTCTGTTCACTAAAATGGATGTTCTAGAGCACTAACAAGGCATTACACATGGTCAATTGTTCCCAATTCCAGGTTTAACTAATAACTAATATAAAAGATTAATGTTACATGTCCCAGTGCTAAAACTCGTGAGTTAATTAGGAGTTAATAAGGACTAATTAATGTTAAAACATTGATAATTCAATGAGAATATTGCAACCAAAGCATGCTATAGTCCTCCAGAAAATTTGAATACTTCAAGATAAAGAATAATATTATACACTGTAGCGATTATTTTTAGAATTATGGAATTTTTGAATATAATCTTTTTTAGCAATTATACTTTATGAATTAACATAGTATGTTTGTGTTTTAATTGAAAGTTTGCAATTGTTAACTATATATCATATAGGGTGGGTTTCCACCCACATGTCAGGGGGGTCAATATTTCAACGTTTTGCTTCAGTAGTTTGTTGTAATCCTCAAAATTAAATTTACTTTACTCAATGACGTAAACAGTATTGAGCATTTCTTAATTGCCGCACTGCAAGTATAGAGCAATTCTTCTATAGAAAGGGACTTTCATTCATCTCCGAATACTGTGCTCACATCTCAGTGCCATTCAGACAAAGGTCGTCGTCAGTTGAGTGTTTCCTACATCTGTGGTGACACTTACTAACGCACAGGATTTTTTATTTGCGTACAAAACACATTTAAAATGCATGACCTTCATCGGTCTGGTGCTTCTGTGTGTTGTTTCGCCTTTCTCAAATAAATACATAATATGACGACACAATCTCCGTAGGGATCACCATTCCACAAACGGGACATTTATTGGACTTCGTTTAAGTGCAGCTCTTCATGTGCTCAGCTTGCAAAGCACAGAATAACAGAAAGATGGCAATTATGGTATATCAAAAGAATGTTTACAATATCCTTTGTAAATGTGACGGGGGTACTTGAGGCTTAGTGATAATTAAACCTGGGAAACGAGGCATGTGTATGCTAGTCAACACATAGCAGCTGTTAGAGCAGCGGTTCCCAAATTGTGTGCACACAGGGGTGCCGCGGAATGTTACCCCGGTGCTATGATTATAGCACTGGGGAAACATTACTACTGATCAGGGCCCAGCGTCGTGGTCCTTTAAGGCTGCGACTGGGCGCTTGTGATGTTGGCCAGCTGGGAGGAAGTGACAGCCTGTCACTTCCTCCCAGCATCCTGCATGGAGACAGCACGGGAGGAGACAGACGCAGCATGAGGGGAGAGGAGTACGAAGAGCTTCAGACCCCTCACTCCCACCAGCAGCAGGAGTCCAAGCCACCCTCCTGGCACATAAGGTAAGCTGGAGGATAAAGGAGGGTGGCTGGAGATAAAAATCACTTGTATGTGTCATATGTGAGGTCCAACCATGGACCTATGAGTTTGAGTGTGTGTGAGTATGAATGTGTGTATGAGTTTGAGTGTGTGTGTGAGTGAGTATGCGTGTGTGTATGAGTGTGTGTGTATGTATGAGTGTGTGCATCTGCGTCTGCGCACACATCTTTGTATGTGCATCTGTGTGTCAGGGTGTGTGTTTTTATGTCAGTGTGTGTATCTGTGTTATGGTGTGGGCATGTATCAATGTTTGTGTGTTTCTGTATATGTCGGTGTGTATCTATGTGTGTGCATGTGTGTATGTGTCTGTCTATATTAATTTGTGTAAATGTGTTGGTGTAGTTATGTGCATGAATATCTGTGTATGTATGTATGTGCATACATCGAAGCAGTCAAACACCAGTACAACACACACCCCTGCATTAAAAAAAAAAAATATATATATATATATACACAAACACACCCCTTCACTCAAACACAAATATTTCACACAAATGTACATCTGCATTTAAAAGTGAACATTCAGACACACCCCTGCAATCAAACACAAATATTACATACAAACACACCCCTGTATTAAAACACAAAAAATATATACAAGCACCCCTTCAAACACCAACACTGTACATTACACTATAGCACCAGTAAATGTTGCAGCACTGTACAGATATACAACCTTGAAATTTTGACTTGGGGTGCCTTGGAAAAATACAGAAATATTAAGGGTGCCTTGAACCTAAAACGTTTGGGAACCACTGTGTTAGAGGGAATAGGGTATTGCATACCATCGAAGTGGTCCTATTTAGCTGGACAGTCCCAATTTTGGGTCCAATCCCTCTGTCCCTCTTTTCTATGCTAATGTCCCTCTTTTCTAGGAGTTCCATATTGTTGGTGTGTCTGAGTGTAACAGAGCTCCACATCAATAATACTCCTAGTAATGTGTCTGAGTGTATCACAGAGCTCCACAGCAATAATACTCCCAGTAATGTGTCTGAGTGTATAACAGAGCTCCACAGCAATAATACTCCCAGTAATGTGTCTGAGTGTATAACAGAGCTCCACAGCAATAATACTCCCAGTAATGTGTCTGAGTGTATAACAGAGCTCCACAGCAATAATACTCCCAGTAATGTGTCTGAGTGTATAACAGAGCTCCACAGCAATAATACTCCCAGTAATGTGTCTGAGTGTATAACAGAGCTCCACAGCAATAATACTCCCAGTAATGTGTCTGAGTGTATAACAGAGCTCCACAGCAATAATACTCCCAGTAATGTGTCTGAGTGTATAACAGAGCTCCACAGCAATAATACTCCCAGTAATGTGTCTGAGTGTATAACAGAGCTCCACAGCAATAAAACTTCCAGTAATGTGTCTGAGTGTATAACAGAGCTCCACAGCAATAATACTCCCAGTAATGTGTCCGAATGTATAACAGAGCTCCACAGCAAGAATACTCCCAGTAATGTGTTTTTAAACTACAATAATTGTGTTTAGAAATCAGTCTGTGTAAATAAGATACATTGCTCTTCTTCTAAATTCCATTCTAGTTGTATAAATCGTCATTAGTATGTCGCCTAAAATTGCTCAGAACAGTCCGCCCCTGGCTACACCCCCATTCACACCTCTAAAATGAGTGTCCCTCTTTATCTATTTGAAATGTTGGGCGCTATAACACAGTCAATCCTTAATACAACCCTTCCTGAAAGTGCTAACCTGTAATCATTTCGTCGTAAAACAAGTAATTAACTGGTTAACAATAATAACCTATCTTTGGCTTAATCGGACTGAATTACCAAACCAAATGATTCATATACATTTAAAGGAGAACTCACACCTGTGATGTGAGAGAGTTAAAGGGACACTATAGCATTAGATGTACAAATGTGTATTCTTAGCGTTATAGCTAACCTCTCCCCCTCTTTGCGCGGCTGGTCGTGTATAGATAATATTAATATAGTATAACCTGTATAGATAATGCCACACGCAGTATGACCTGTATAGATGATATTAATACGGTATAAACATGTAAAGATAATACCAATACAGTGTAACCTGTATAGGTGATGAATATTGGAAGAGATGATAAAAATAGGATTAAATAAAATAAACCATGCATTTTCCTGCCACAGGTGACAGTTTGTAATATTCATTCGCATTATTATTATTGATGATGACAATGTATCTACATGGAAATACGGGTTATTTTCAGCATTATGCCACGCACTTGAAAACACGTTCACAAAGTGCCCACAATGTGGTTAAAGACCCACTATAGTCACCAGAACCACTACAGCTTAATGTATGGTATACAGCTTACTGTAGTGGTCCTGGGTTCTGCATTCTGTCCCTGGAAGCTGAACACTGTAAACGCGGCCTTTCCAGAGAAAAGGCAGAGTTTACATTACTGCCTAGGACTTACTGCCTAGGTGCAGTCACTCAGACAGCCACTAGAGGTGCTTCCTGGGGCAGTGCTGCACAGTGTGACTGACATTCAGTGTCTCCACCCTTTGCATGGAAACACTGAACTTTCTCCATAGAGATACATTGATTCAATTGGTTCAAGGTCCTTTGCACCTGGCAGTTAGCATAGAGAAGAGGAGACACGACACTTCTCACCATTATTGGCATTGTTTGCTCTGCCTTGACTGAACTTGATTATGATGTAGTTTGCTTTTTAATACGAGCTAATTAAAAACAGCATCTTAAGAAAAGATGAAAATGCAGAATTTGTATGAACAAAAATGTTAGCACTGCAGCTTATTGTAGTGGTGATGGTGTGGTCTATCAGTGCTCACAGCTTATCAGTACCTTACAAATTAGGACAGTTTTGTCCGTCTAATGTAAGTATACAGTTCCTCATTACCTTAGCAGCAGAATGGCTTTGATGATGGGACAGCCCCAACTTTGTCAAAACATGGAAAAGGGTCCTTACGTCATAATCTGTACAATAAGCTACATTGTTTATGGTATTTAGCGTTTTTATTGGGCAGACTAGTTGGGCTGTTTGGTTCTTATCACCCGTCACATTCTATGTTTCTATGTTTAAACTAAAACATATCATAGCTTTACTTCCCAGATTCTTTTCAACTACGAATCCCATGATGCCCAGATCGACGCTCACAAATTAGAGAAAAGCGCCATAGACAGATGTTCCCACCTCCTACAGAATAATTTAACTGTGGCTTGGAACATGATGACAGGTCGAAAATTAACAAAGACAGGATGCGGAAAGTAACAGACCCTGTAGGTGTAAATAACCAGTTATACAGAAAAAAAACTTCCACGGAGAATTAAGTTTACATTTTCCCAGTGTAAACTTCTCCATAGTCTCTGTCATCTTATTTTGATTTCGTATTAAAATATGTATCAGGTGGCATTCCTAAGAGCTATTCTGGGCACAGTAAAAGTGAATAATCAAAAGATGCATGCCACTGGTTTCCATGGTGATTACTTTTTCATCTTTGTGTCAGAACTGATGTTTAAGCATTAGTCACATTGTGTTTATATATGGTTCATCGTCAGGCCCAATGACTAGTAGCAGACAGTGGGTCGGATCACGAAACATGCTTTAAACTATTTATCTTTCATTAGGGATATGCTTGTTGCTTAGTGACCAGTTTACAATAGTTTTTGTTTTTCTCACGAACTTGTTGAACCTGTAGAGAAGCCTCAGATAATTGCAGTTAGATTTCTTTCAAAAGGGGTAATGTTATCTGGTTCAGGATAATAGTTCCTTAAATGTGTAACAATCATTTCAAGAGGTGCATTTTATTAAGCCATGTAAACAACTGGAGGACATTCATGCCAAAACTAATTCTGAATGTAAATTTACCTAAAGAATCTGTATTTCGTAAAACTCCACAATAAGGTAAAATGTAATTAAAATGAGTGATTTTACTGCATAACAATTCTAACAAGTTTTACAACCAACTGTAACTTATAATAATGGAATAAGCCCAATCTACTGCAGCTTGAGGCTGTGCTCCAACACCAATTCACAACACCGCTCCAACAGAGGTAGAAAAGTGGATAGCAGTTAGCAAACTCTTCCTAAACACCGACAAAACTGTTAAAATGATCTTTGGAACTGCACCTAAATTACATAAATTACATAAACTACAAAATCAACAACTGTGTATCAGAACAAATTCAAAAAGCACACTGACAGCAGTCTGTTCTTTTAAATATCTAGGTATCTAGTCCTTTGGCCTTTACATTGAAAAAATCTCTTCAAAACTTTACCCAAAACTAGGTGCCCTGTACAGAAACAAATCCTGCCTTAGCCCTACAGTAAGGAAACAGATAGTTCAACAATTGCTAGTGCCGGTCATTGATTATGGGGATGTCGTGTGTGCACCTTCATAAACGAAATACATCGTATATCTCATTCTGCTGCTTTGTACTAGAATGTAATTACTTTATCCACCACTGTAACACGTTAAAAGAGCTAAACTGGCTGTCGCTTGAATCCCGACGCACTCTTCATCTTTCCAGCCTTGTGTTTAAAAGCTTTTTTGGGATGCTCCCGCCTTACCTGAGTAGAACGCTCTCCCCAGCTGTTCCCACCTCCTATAACCTCAGATCCAGTACCAGCACTTTATTTAGTCTACCTCAATGCAAAAAGAAAGCGGCTCGATCCTCCTTTTCCTACAGAGCGCCGCTTTTATGGAATAACCTCAGGGAAACATTCATTGATGAATGATTTTCATTCAATCTAGATTAATTTAAGAGATCTATGGCAATATACCTCAGCACAGAATTCACCTGTCATGGTTGAATATATTTATCACCTGTTATGTATTAAATTTATATGTGTGTATGTATATAGTTTGTATATTGTATTTTTGTAATATTGTATCCTGTTGTAACAATGCAATGTTTTGTGGACCCAGGACATACTTGAAGACAAGAGAAATCTCAATGTATCCATCCTGGTAAAATATTTTATAAATAAATAAATACAATCTCCAAGTCTACCTAATGCTTTTATAGGCAGACAGTCACACAAATATTCAATATTTAGAATTTATCCAGGGAAAGAACAGCCAGTATAACATGACACTGTGTATATTCCAATTCTTCAATTCTCTTTACACATTCTTTGTATACGTTCCAGTTTGATAAAATTGCAATCAGAGACAGGTGCTCATAGCTGTACCTTATATTCTACAGGAAGCCACTATACGTATTTGAATTGTGGTAAAATAAATACTCTTTTTATTATATTTATTTGCAAGTCACGTGCCGGGAGTTTAAACCTGGACTCCCCATTGTGTTATTTGAAAGGGATATTCACATAGAACCTTCTGTTTTGTAACATTTAGCCATTAAACTCCAAATTATTTAACCAGTTTTGTGACAATGTTGATAAGGTTACACGGCTGTATAAAGCACATCAATACATCACTGTGATACGTTTAAAGAATTAAAGGAACTCTAAACACCTAACGTACTGTAGCTTGTGAAGAGCTTTATGTGTGAAGAGAGTGTCCTCTTTTTTTACATTTTACAAAAAGTTCAGATTTCAATCAGACAACCGGTCCTGTTACTTCTGGACTGTTTAACCAACTCAAGAGGCAGCAATTGCCCAGAGCACCTGCCTTGCAAAGACTTCTTATTGAGCTGCATTGAGAAAGTCTGTGATTGTACAGTTACAGAAAGTCTGGGCGGGGTTAGAACGGGAGGGCTTGTAAAGACTGCAGAGAAGAGATCTGCAGCTTTTTGCATGCTGTTTAGCAATACACCAATGGAAAAAAGGCATAATTAGGCACATGCATAATTGATTTGGGGTATACCTACTGAATAGTGACTTGTGTGTTTGTTTATTTTGTCTAAAACAAAATGTCATATGGACAAAATTTGACCCGAATAAACCTATTTTTGGGATGGATTTTGTTTGTGTATAGCAGGGGATCCCAACCTAGTCCTCAAGTACCCGCTACCAGTCCAGGATTTAGGGTTTCATATTAATATTAATAATCCCTAAATCCTGGAGTGTTAGGGGGAACTTGACGACTGAGTTGGGAACCCCTGATCTATTGTATACATTTCATTTTCAATGCATCGCTTGGTATTTGTACATCGTTGCCAATAACTGAAAACAAGAAACAGGTCAGTGTATTATTCCGAATACATAAATAATGATGATCGCCATCATGCTATGATCCCACAGAAAACAACAGGAGAGCCAGGATTGGCTGACAAATCTCAGCCATTCCGTTAGAGGCTGACGTGCTACTAGCAGCAGGGCCGACGCCACCTGTAAGGCGACCTAGGCAGCCGCCTAGGGCGCACCTTAGCAGGGGGCGCCGGATCCCTGCGCCCGGCGGCTCCTCATGCTGCGCCGCCTGAGCGCTTTTACAAGCGTCAGGCGGTGCAGCACTGCTGTGGAGGGCGGCCGGATTTGAGTGGTCCCATGTTCCGCGCCGCCCGGCCACGCTACATTGACAGGAGGGAAGAGGAGGACAAGGACCACCAGGGGGGGAGGGCAAGGACCACCAGGGGAGGGGAGGGGGTAAGGACCACCAGGGAAGGGGAGGGGAGGGGGTAAGGACCACCAGGGAGGAGAGGGGGTAATAAGACCACCAGGGGTGGGGCACAAGGACCACCTGGTGGGGTAATAAGACCACCAGGGGTGGGTTATAAGGACCACCAGGGGTGGGGGTAATAAGGACCACCAGGAGGGGAGGTGGGTACCACCAGGAGGAGAGGGGGTAATAAGGACCACCAGGAGGGAGGTATTGGGGACTCACCTAGGTGGGGGTCATGACCACCAGGAGGGGGGGTAATAAGGACCACCAGGGAGGGGGGTAATAAGGACCACCAGGGGGGGTAGGTAAGGATGGACCACGGGGAGTTAGGGACCACTCAGGAGGGAAGGAGGGGTGGTAGGGACCACCGGGGGTAAGGTAAGGACGACCACGGGGGAGGTATGGTACCAGTGAGGGGTGGTAAGGACCACAGGGAGGGGTGGTAAGGACCTACCAGGGGAGGGAGGGGGGGGGTGGTAAGGACCACCAGGGGAGGGGGAGGGTGGTAATGACAGCAGGGGGAGAAGGAGGGGGGAGTGGGGACCACCAGGGGGGGTGGTGTGGGGGAGGGGAGTAAGGGACCACTGGGGGGGGTGGTAAGGACCACCAGGAGGGGTGGTAAGGACCACTCAGGAGGAGGGGTGGTGGTGGGGGACAGCAGGGGAGGGGGGGAGTATGGACCACCAGGGAGGGTGTGTATGACCACCAGGGGAGGGGAGTAAGGACCACTGGGGAGTGGAGGGGGAGTAAGGACCACTGGGGAAGAAGGGGGGAGTAAGGACCACTGGGAGAAGGGGGGAATAAGAACCACTGGGGGAGGAAGGTGGGGAGGGACCACTGGGGAACGGGGGTGAAGGAACACAGGAGGAGGGGCCGGGGAGTAAGGACCACTGAGGGAGGGGAGGTAAGGACCACGGAGGGGGAGGTCCACTAAGGGGTTTGGGAGAGGGAGGACCACTAAGGGGGAAAGGAAAACCAAAGGGGGGGTAAGTAGGTAAGGCACACTAATGGGGGGGGGAGAAAGAGGATAATGACCACTGAGCGGGGAGATTACCACTAAGGGGGTGGGGGGAGGAGGGGAATGTCTACTAAGGGGTTTGGGAGAGGGAGGACCACTAAGGGGAGGGATGAAGGACCACTAAGGGGAGAGGGGGGAGTGAAGACCACCAAGGAGGGACTACAAGGGGCCAAGGGAGAGCACTAAGGGACAGAAGGGGAGAACACGGAGGGACAGGAGGGAAGGGGAAATCAATAATTGACAGGAGGGGAGAGCACTATGAAATTTTTTTTAAAAATAAAGAGCTGCCCCCCACACACACAGAAACATACAATGCATTCCTACTCACACACAGACACACCCAAAACACACAATGCATCCCTTACGTTCACACAAACACTCATTCTCTTACACACAGAAAAGAAATGCATCTCTTACACAATCAATGCACCCCTTACAGACACACACTGCATTCAATTAAATACACAGAAACACACCTTGCACCCCTTACACACACACACCCAGAAACATACAATGCATTCCTTACACGCAAACACACACTGCATCCCCTATAAACACACTACATCCCTTACAGAAATTGGTATCCCTATACACTACATTCTATAAGAACACACACACATTGCATCCTCTACAATAACACATAAAACATCCCCTACACACATACACTCCACTTCCTGTGAGAGATCTCATGGGTGGGCCATGTAGGTGGATTTATGGGTGGGCATTGTAGGCATACTCACGGTCAAGCCCTGGGGGCCCAGACCTTGAGCTGTGTAAGGGGCCCTAAAAAATGGAGCTGCTTCCTGTTCGTTAATTGTTGTGAGCACTGTTAAAAACAGTCTCCAGAGAGCCTCTTCTACACCAGACCTGTGGAGCCAGACAGAGCCCATCATCAGCCTCTTGTCCTCATCTGGTGGTAAGTAGGCAATCCAATATATTATTAGTGGCACTAATCTCTAATTTACCTCACATTAAATGGATACTATAGTCACCAGAAGCACTGCAGCATAATGTAGTGGTTCTGGTGTCTATGGCCTGTGCCTGTAGGCTTTTTAATGTAAACACACTGTCTTTTCAGATAAAAGACACTTTGTGAAGACTGGCGTTGGCCCATATGGCAAAGCATATGGGCAGGGCATTGTGATGTCACATGGTGGGCAGGACATATGGGGGGGCGGCAAAATTTTTTTGCCTAGGCTGTCAAAAATCCTTGCACCGGCCCTGACTAGCAGTTATTAGTAGAAAATTTAATTAAAACAACCCGTTCTTTAAAGAGTTAGTAAAAGCACAAGCTGGTAAAATTATATTATTTATAGAGACACTTATTGAATAAAAATATGAATACAGAAAGAAGCGCATTGCTGACAGCCCCCCTGTTTGCTTCATATCCCTAAGATTTGCTGCTACTGAAAAGAGATTTCATTACACCAGGAACTAGCAGGTCTCTCTAATCCGATCCTGGTGCATGTGGGATAAATCTGCCGTGGTATCTGCTTATAATGTATCTCTCTAGATACTGATTATTATAGTCCAATACTAGACTGAGGGACAGGCTAGTCGCCTGTACAGTAATTGTAATGGGAAGTAAAGAATACTATAGCAAGATACAGTTATTCATTTTCTAAGCAGTTTTTCTTGTTGCAGTTTGCCTTTAGTTGTGGCGTTTGGCATCTTACACAGTGAAGTTTCAGTGATGACGTAAATCGCTTCCTATTTTTATCAAAAAGAGGAAATAATAAATGAACTAGTTATAAACAGAATATTCAGAGTGTTACTGTAGGATTTCAATATGGTGATAACAGATTGCCATCTGTTAGAATTCAGCACACTCTCATGAAATATATTCATGTTTAAAACGCCATTCTAATACCACAATAATACCACAATCACTACTAGATACGCTCAATGAATAATGTTCAAAGCACAAAACTGATATTGCCAATTCTGAAGTCTAAACGTATTATTGCAGTCCTAATAGGACCAACAGGACATCGAGCGCCCGAGACAGCCAGGTAAATGGAAAACCACATACAGACTGACAGCTCATCGTTGGATGCTGCCTGGACAAATGGATATTCTTAAATAACCACTAAAGTGACCCAGGCCACTTCATCTCAAGTGAAACTCGTCACGTGACACAGAAGACCCCATAGGAAGGCATTCATTCAATGTTTTCGTATGGGGAAACATGGATGCATGCATGGTGCTTGCCGCGCATGTGCATCGGGTCCCCAATGCACCTCTATGAGCAGCATTGGATTGGACTATCAAGGTCTCCTCCATGACGTCGCGGGAGGAGGAGAAGTAAGCAGATGTTGAGAGACACTAAAGTGTTAGGAATACAGGTTTGTGAACGCTTTAGTTTTCCTTTAAGATGATTGTGTTTAACATAATGAAAACACAACTACAGCAGACTACAAGCAAAACAGAATAAATGATGTAAAAAAGCCAGAAGACAGAATAAATGGAGACAAGCCAAGGGTCTGAATGGTTAGTGACCAAGTGTTAAATTAAATGAACACACAACAGGAGCTAAACTACGAAAGGGTGATTTGCCAGAGATAGCTGGAGTGCAGAGACCGGGTGGAATTTACATGTAACAAACATTTTTATATGTGGTGTTACAAGGATGAAGAGACAATGGTAGAATTTCCTGCTAACGTTTCATCCTTAGCGGAGTCCCAATGAACACCTCGGTCCACTGGACCTCATTTTGAAATATATGACATACTAGCATCATGCATGTTTTTGTCATTAGTGTCAAGTAAAGGTCCAGTGCCCACCGTCACATACAAACATTAACCAGCAGACAGTTGTGGGGGAATTACTGTAACAAAGAGGGTAACAAAGAGGAAATATATTCGGGGGCAATCATCTACTTTACTCTTGTAGTAGGTATGAGACCAGGAGCACCCTGGCCTGGTTCCCCATTAATAGGACAAACTATTTAGCAATAAATATTATGGCCCCTTATGTGGGTCCCCACCAGGCTTCGATGCTTCCCGGTGATCCAGCCATGTACATACCGCAGTCACAGGGGTCGCAGCCCTGCGACCTGGTGCCCGCCGCCATGTGTTGCGGCCCCAGCCCGCGCAGAGTAAGCGCGTGGGGGGGGGGGCCACGGATCAGTTTTCGCACCGGGGCCCCATGGGTTGTGTGTACGCCACTGCCCACATTAGCTATGTGCACACATATATAGCGATTAACGCTATATATGTGTGCACTGCGGGCCCCCTGCTACCTGTATTCTGCAGGGGGCCCAGCACACTTGAAATATACTGCCCAGATGCTCTGCTCTGTCGAAGTCTCGCAAGCAATGCTACCTGCAGTATACAGGTAGCGGGGGCTGCACCATTCCTCAGGGCCTCCGGCTCCAGGGCTCCAGCCAATGTGATCTCCCCTCTCTATGGCCACAGGTGAGATACAGGGAGGGGGGAATAAAACAATACAATTAATGGATGGAAAAAAAAACTGTAGGCTTTTCCCACCACATTTTGCAGCCCCATACATTTACACACACTATTCACTAACATTTACACATTATACACGAACATTTACACACACACTATTCACTAACATTTATACACACTATACACTAACATTTACACACACTATACACTAACATTTACACACACACTATTCACTAACATTTATACACACTATACACTAACATTTACACACACTATTCACTAACATTTACACACACACTATACACTAACATTTACACACACACACTATTCACTAACATTTACACACACACTATTCACTAACATTTATACACACTATACACTAACATTTACACACACTATACACTAACATTTACACACACACTATTCACTAACATTTACACACACACTATACACTAACATTTACACACACACTATACACTAACATTTACACACACTATACACTAACATTTACACACACACTATTCACTAACATTTACACACACACTATACACTAACATTTACACACACTATTCACTAACATTTACACACACTATACACTAACATTTACACACACTATTCACTAACATTTACACACACACTATACACTAACATTTACACACACTATACACTAACATTTACACACACACTATTCACTAACATTTACACACACACTATACACTAACATTTACACACACTATTCACTAACATTTACACACACTATACACTAACATTTACACACACACTACACACTAACATTTACACACACTATTCACTAACATTTACACACACACTATACACTAACATTTACACACACTATTCACTAACATTTATACACACTGTACACTAACATTTACACACACTGTACACTAACATTTACACACACACTATTCACTAACATTTACACACACACTATTCACTAACATTTATACAAACTATACACTAACATACACACAATATTCACTAAAATTTACACACACTACATCCTTACAGAAACATACACTCTGGAGTCACTACACAAACACACACACACTCTGCAGTCACTACACACACTACATCCTTACACAAACACACACTCTGCAGTCACTACACACACTACATCCTTACACAAACACACACTCTGCAGTCACTACACACACTACTTCCTAACACAAACACATACTCTGCAGTACCTACACAAACACACACACAAACAAACCTTGTAGTCACTACACACACTACATCCACTACACAAACACACAGTCTGCAGTCACTATACACACACTACATCGACTACACAAAGACACACTCTGCATCCACACACTGTATTCACTAAACACTACATCCACTACACAAACACACACTCTGCATTCACTATACACATCACATTTAATACTCACAAACACTACATCCACTACACAAACACACATACACACTCTGCATTCACTATAAACACACACTACATCCACTACACACACACTCTGCATCTAATATACATCTCATACATTACACAAATGTACACTCTGCATCCACTATACACACTGCATCCGTTAAACACACACTGCATCCACTTAACACACGAACTCTGCATCCACTACACACATTCTACATCCACTATACACACACCAGAATTAGTACAGACACTGCATCCCTGTGGACAGACTCAGGGGGGGTAGCACTTTGGGCGGACTCAGGTGCAGGAACCAGGGGACCCAGACCTTGAGCTGTGTCAGGGGCCCCAAAATTTCTGATGGCAGCCCTGCACATCAGTATAATGTAGCAATTTAAGATCCATGCTATGTTTATTGGGAATGTTCCGTCACTGTGGCAGATAATCAGAGCAGTTTAACAGAGGATGCATCCCGTATCTATAGGAACCATTATAGAAGTAATTCTCCAGCACTGCGCATTCCATTCTCTAACAACAGATACTGTCACACAGATTGCTAATCTTTAACACTTATCCCCAGCTTCCCATTACAAAATCATATTATAGTGCGTCTTAAATTGCTCCTCTTAGGCAAAGATGAAATAAGAGCACTCCATTGATAACACGTCAGCTAGACATTGCGGTTTATTTACTAAACGACACATTTTAACAAACTGAAATCCAACTTGCTAAAATAGCCGAACAGTGACTATATAAAAAAAATTTTTTTAAAAAAAATCACATTTCTACCTACATTTTGCGATTTGGTTTTTACTTTGCAAGAATTTGTAGTGATTTTTTTTTATTTTTAACGTGTTTATCGTTAACCTAATAGTTCTATATGTTCCGAGTGATCCTTTAAACCCATATGTGACCTCTCTTTTTTTACTTTTTATAAACAGCACTCGCTCTACAAGAAGAATCCAACGCAGTAATACACAAGCCATGCATTGTACTTATATAAAGACAATTACACGTGAGGCAATTAACTATTTTGAGGTTTGTCATCTGCCACAAATTTACTTGACATAATCACATATTGCTCGGAGGTTAAAAAACATCATGGCATGAATTCCATCCCTGTCTGCTCAAGTAAAAGTTGTGAAGAGAACTGTAATCATATGATACTTTTTCATATAACGGAGGATAAAAGGATTATTCATTTCTCTCATAGCTTATCTATGACATGTGCAGATCAAAAGGGTGTGAAAATGGGTTTTAAAAAGCTGATTAAACGATTTTAAGGCTATCATAAGCGTAATTGACCAAACATAGAATTATGCACTTTTTATAGTGCTAAACGCACAGACTTTTATGAAGATTAAACTAAAGAAGGACATGTTAAAGGCAGCTTAATGTAGTGGTCTGGGTGCCAGGTCCAGCTAGGATTAACCCATTTTTTTATAAACATAGCAGTTTCAGAGAAACCTCTATGTTTACAAATGGGTCATCCTTCCTCCAATTCCTCTAGCGGCTGTCTCATTGACAGCCGCTAGAGGCGCTTGCGTGAGTCTCACTGTGAAAATCACAGTGAGAGCACGCAAGCGTCCATAGGAAAGCATTGTAAATGCTTTCCTATGCGACCGGCTGAATGCGCGCGCAGCTCTTGCCGCGCGTGCGCATTCAGCCGAATGGGAGGAACGGAGGGGGATTGGAGGAGGAGAGCTCCCCGCCCAGCGCTGGAAAAAGGTACGTTTTTACCCCTTTCCTCTCCACAGAGCCGGGCGGGAGGGGGACCCTGAGAGTGGGGGCACCCTCAGGGCACTATAGTGTCAGGAAAACGAGTATGTTTTCCTGGCACTAGAGTGGTCCTTTAATAGTAGTAATATATAAATAAGCCAACATCATAATCTATGGGAGATTTTAAATGGGAGTGTGGAGTGCATGTGTCTGAGACGGGCAGAGGGCCAATCGATGCGCATGGGTTGAATTGCTGATGTGAGATTGCAAGGGAACTTGCACTGCCTTCTGAAGATTCTCATTTAATGAGGTTTTCACACAGGAGAAGCTGGATACCAGAAAAAAAAAAAAACTGGGATGGGGGAAAGACCAACACGGTCCATTATGATCCAGGACACTTTGGATGTGTTCATGTCACATGATGCCTTTAGTAAACGGGAGACAGAAGCTCTGTTACTGTGACTGAAGGATTAAAATACTTATGGCAGGCCATGCATAAAGACATATTGTGTACTAGTGGACTGAGTTTACCTAAGCCCAGTCTTTAATTTCTATGTTGATACATTGGGAGTGCTTTCGGATGGTACACACCCCACGCACCCACACAGGCTTGGTGCAATATGTATGCATGAAGACTTCGTGGATCCCGGTCGGTCCCCAGTGGCACTTAGCCGCGATTCTTATGGAACTATTTTCGGCTAGGGGACCATGTGTGCGGTCAGTCAAATGATGACTTCCAGTAAATACCTGAACCCATGAACTGATCTGGGTGATTTGGGAATATGTTGGTCACCCAGATCGGGGCTATCAGGGGATGGAACTTTTGTGGGGTTTTATGTATTTTTAAGGTACTTTCGGGGTGTTTGGGAAATGTGTGTTTTTTGTGCTTGGAGATAATAGAGTTTAATACAGTGCTTGACTCAATTATCTCCCAGGCTCATGGGGGGGTGGATTATCTTGTTTTGTATGGGAGTGTCCTGGACCTGAGAGCCAATGTAATTGTGTGTATGTTTTTACTGTGTATGTCTAATCTCAGGTCGGGGGGGGAGGGGGTGCCCCTTGCATGGGGACCTGCATATAAGGCCAGTTGTAGCTGCCAATAAAAGGTATTCCAGCTTGTACTCCCAGAACTATGTGTCGTCTGGTTACTGGGAGGGGAAAGGGCTAATCATGAATCACTGTTCCAGTGTGGAGGATTCAAGCGGGGGAAAGACTGAGTCTCGTCCAGTGCCTGGGGGTGTCTAGAGAGAATTCCCCATTCGGCTCCAGGAGGGAGCGGTTCCAGGACCCCAGTCAAGCCACGGTGACTGAGGGCTAGAGTACTGAGGTTTGTCCCCTGTTCCAGCTAGGAAGCGGTCCTTGGCGGAGGTACCCAGATCACAGATGTGTTGTTTTTTTCTTAAGCTTTGCACAACATAAAACCTATAAATTCTGCATTAGCAATACGACGAGTATTGTTAAAACTTGTATTGCTTTGCCTCCTTGGTAAATCTTATCCACCAATGGACAAAACACTTACCAGAAATTGTCTCCATTCTTACACAAACTGCCTTACCCATATCTGGGGAAACAACATGTTCCCCAGTTTTTAAAGTGGTATAGAGTTTTTATCAACGGAGACTGACATCGAAGGTCTCATTAAAAGCGTCCAGAGAAGCTCTCGCCAGGTTTACTTTCAATCCTATAAACAAAGCTAAAGCGAATTGTAAAGTTTAGCAGGTCATTAACTTGCTGTTCCCATGCCACGCTCAAATAGAAAGACGGCAGCAAAGGCAGAAAAACAAACAGAGGTTTTATTACCTCTTTATATCATTTTATAACATTTGGAAATGATAAAGACATATGTTGAATGTTACACTCTGTCAACTGAAAAGAATGATGTGACCAATGCTAAAAAGAACTGGCAGAACTAATTATATTAGGATATGCCCGTTTAAAGGGGCAGTCCAAGCACCATGCCAACTTATGGTCATTGTGTCCATATTTCAGGTTTATAGAACTACAGCGAATTATCAAAAAAATCAAACAATGATAAGCCAGCCTTTTCTCCAAGACTTCAGAGTAAGAAGCTAAACACCCACCTCTGCTCACACAAATATTTGTAAACCAATGTGCTTGCTGTGTGGGAATTGCTATTCAGCTCTCTGCCTACTCTAACCAGTGAGAGAGTCTAAGCTGTAGTTGTGCGCATGCTTGGTCATGTGATCAGCACCTACACTGTACATTCAGGACCCCGATACATTGTAACCGTAGTATGACTATTGCCTCATCTGCCAGAACTTTTGAGGTGAGCATCTTTGTTTTTTGTATAATCCTTTTCATATAATGTTTATATTTATTTACTTTTTTAAATTCATGTCACTTCCAGCCCCAGTGCCCCTTTACGCTTAACGTATGTGCCAACAGAATTGAATGGCCTGCTATGAGACAATGTATTTGTACATGTATAGGAATTGTAATTAATTATTAGCCCGTCGGGCATATCCTAATATAATTAGTTCTGCCAGTTCTTTTTAGCATTGACAAATAAGTCAATGGGACCTGATGGAATACACCCAAAGCTATTAAAAGAGCTTAGTGGTGTACTAGCAAAACCATTAACAGATTTATTTAACCAATCATTGTTGTTAACAGGGAGTAGTCCCAGAAGATTGGAGATTAGCGAATGTGTGCCCATTTACAAGAAGGTGTAGGGAGGGAGTAGGGCAACTATAGGCCAGTAAGCCTTACTTCAGTAGTGGGGAAAGACAGTGGAAACCATGTTAAAGGATAGGATTGATACGAACGTAAAAACACATGGATTTCAAGAGATCCAGGGGCAACATGGGTTTACTTCCAGGAGATCATGCCAAACTAATCTTATTGATTTTTTTTGATAAGGTAACTAAAATAATAGACCAGGGTGGTGCAGTAGACATTGCTTACCTAGATTTCAGTAAGGCTTTTGACACTGTTGCACACAAAAGGCTTATCAATAAACTGCAATCTTTAAGTTTGGATTCCAATATTGTAGAATGGGTAAGGCAGTGGCTGAGTGACAGGCAACAGAGGGTTGTAGTTAATGGAATATATTCGAAGCTTGGACTTGTCACCAGTGGGGTACCTCAGGGATCTGTACTTGGACCCATTCTCTTTAATATTTTTATTAGTGATATTGCAGAAGATCTTGCTGGTAAGGTATGTCTTTTTGCTGATGATACTAAGATATGTAACAGGGTTGATGTTCCAGGAGGATAAGCCAAATGGCAAATGATTTAGGTAAACTAGAAAAATGGTCAGAATTGTGGCAACTGACATTTAATGTGGATAAGTGCAAGATAATGCACCTTGGATGTAAAAACCCAAGGGCAGAGTACAAAATATTTGATAGAGTCCTAACCTCAACATCTGAGGAAAGGGATTTAGGGGTGATTATTTCTGATGACTTAAAGGTAGGCAGACAATGTAATAGAGCAGCAGGAAATGCTAGCAGAATGCTTGGTTGTATAGGGAGAGGTATTAGCAGTAGAAAGAAGGAAGTGCTCATGCCATTGTACAGAACACTGGTAAGACCTCACTTGGAGTATTGTACACAGTACTGGAAACTGTATCTTTAGAAGGATATTGATACCTTAGAGAGGGTTCAGAGAAGGGCTACTAAACTGGTTCATGGATTACGGGATAAAACTTACCAGGAAAGGTTAAAGGATCTTAACATGTATAGCTTGGAGGAAAGACGAGACAGGGGGGATATGATAGAAACATTTAAATATATAAAAGGAATCAACACAGTAAAGGAGGAGACTATATTTAAAAGAAGAAAAACTACCACAACAAGAGGACATAGTCTTAAATTAGAGGGACAAAGGTTTAAAATAATATCAGGAAGTATTACTTTACTGAGAGGGTAGTGGATGCATGGAATAGCCTTCCAGCTGAAGTGGTAGAGGTTAACACAGTAAGGAGTTTAAGCATGCATGGGATAGGCATAAGGCTATCCTAACTATAAGATAAGGCTAGGGACTAATGAAAGTATTTAGAAAATTGGGCAGACTAGATGGGCCGAATGGTTCTTATCTGCCGTCACATTCTATGTTTCTATGTTTCTATGTTTCTAAGCTGTGTTTGACAACCAATGTAATTAATTGATTATCGATGTGTGAGATTTTTTTTCCAGTTCCAGGCTGGGGTGTAATATGTTCTGGTATTGCGCAGCACACCTGTCATGTTTCATAATAAGAGGGAAACAGTCTAATAAATGCTGCATATTAAAAAACAAACAAAAAACCTAAAGGGCTTATCCACTAAATATGAGAGTGAATTGGCAACTGATCAGTATTTAGTCCTGGAAATTCCAAGATTTGAAATAAATTTTCAATTTATCTGCACAAAATGTCATTGGTGCTGTGGTTCCTGGTAGAAGATTTTTTGGGGAATGAGCAAAACCATCTCCTCTTCTTTTCCCAGCACGCTCAGATGGCTGTTTTAAACGGTTATTATTATTATTATTATATTATTTTGAATGTCTGTAGTAAAAAAATGAATTATGTAAAGAATGTTGGCATCTCCTGGGAGAAGTTTTAACTCCATACCTGCTGTAGTGGTTATCCTGTCCCTCCCCCATGTAAGTAGTCATGGCATATGTTAGAACTGTTTGATTTCTTAGGTGGGGTCGCTTTGCACTGTAGTAGAAGTTGGCGTTTGCTCTCCTGAGCTAAGCCCTGCATGGTCTGTTGGTGGATGAGGAGAGGCAGGGAGTGGTGGCCGGCTGACCTCGGATAAGAAGTCAAATAATTCTAAAAGGGTTTGCCTAAATACACTGGGAGATCAAGAGGGCACTCCTGGAACCATAACCACGACCGTGCACATGGGGCGTTAAAACTTCCCCTCAGGACATGCTCACATTTACTGCACTCCAGACACAGACCCCCGTTAGGTGAGCTATGTAGGTTACATTACAGTTAGTTATACTGAGTGGGTTTACATTATTAAAGGGACACTCCAAGTACCACGACCACTTCAGTGAATTGAGTACAAAGTATTCAGTATTAAACACAGCACATACATACCGGCTAGATGCGTAGCCTCCTCGAGTCAGCATTGTTCAGACATACTCAGCCAGCCCAGAACAAGGGTTTATTGAACAAACTCAACAGTGCAAGTGGCAAGTTAAGTGACTAGATTGGCTGTTGCACTTCCTGGATTGGTGAGAACTCATAGCAGAAGCTGCACAGCCTGAGGATTTGCAGCAACATAGGGAGTTGAAAAGTACATACAGTAAACACATTGAGTAGGGAATGTGGGTTTTGGCAAGTGATGTATGAGATATAATTAACACTCATCTAACTCTTTTTGTACTTCATCACAAAAAGCTTCCAGCAACATCATTAAATTCCTGAGAACACTAAGGGGAAAAAAGGATCAGGCAATACAGATAATAAAATCCAACTAAGATTGACAGGAGCCAAATATTCAGAAAATAAATGTCCATAAATGATAGCAGCCAATATAGAATAGATTGCAAATATAACATACACATACAATTATAGTAGTACAGAGTTGTTCAGCGCAATCGAATCCAGTGATGAAAGCAAATTGCTAAAAGTTTCTCAAAATATCTCAAAATAAAGCCCACAGTCAGTAAATGTAGCAGTTGGGATCTGAATGCTGGCAGAGCAAATAATGTTGAAATTATATAACAAAAAAAGTGATCATGTTGTGATCGGACCTCTTGCTTAATTCTTATAATACTTAACAATTAGTGTATTTCAACATATTGTGAATTATTTACTAAATTGGAAATAATGGAATATTGACGACAGACGTGCAGTGTTTACGCCAAATTAGTGGAACTGAAAAACTTCCACCATAACTATTTTACAGCTTGGCAATTTATAGCCACGATTTGCAATTTTGTGTCTAATACTCTAGAGTTGCTAGTTTAATTATTAAACCCCACATAATCTCATCCAATTAAACCATTCTGGCAAATTTTGCTGAATAAAATCGAGTTTGTTGGCAAATTATTTGGAATGAACTCAGTGGTTATTTTATTTTTTTTGACTAAACAATGGATTATAGTGAAGTGAAAATAGAATGGGTGAAGTTCAGGATGAAACAACCAGCTGTGACTGGAGTGTTTTTGGAGAATTTTACAAATCGATTGTTTTTGCAGAAATGATTAAACGGTGTAATTCAGTTTTCAATTCACTGCAGTTTGATATCTAGTAATTAATCTACTTAGTCGTATCCAAAGAATTTATTTAGTTTCAATTATAAAGTAATGTGTTTTGCCCCCTTGCTCTGAAAGGGTTAAGTGACGTGGATGAAGCACTTTAAGCATTTAGGAAAAATAAAATGTCCCACTCACTGCGTTAAATCAACAGGCCTTAAAGGACCACTATAGTTACTATAGTCATCTGAAAGAAATGATCTGGTTGTGGTGTCCCTGTCCCCTTAATCCTGCATTGTAAAACATTGATGGCTTTTAGAAACGGCAATGTTTACATAGCAGGGTTAAGTCCATCTGTATGAAAGCCATTAGAGGTGCTTCCACTAGCCAAGTAAAACTCTGCCATGTGACTTGGAAGCCCATAGGAAAGCAATGATCCATGCTTTCCTATGGGGAAGATTAAATGCGTGAGGTTGCCGCATATGAGAGTTGGGTCCCCATTGGACTTGGCGGAGGAGGCCATGTGACATTGCGGGAGTAGAGGTGAGCAGAATTAGGGAAATAAAATTCCAATTTATACTGCAAATGGGCGGACACCTGAATAGAGCTAGGGAGAGGGACACTATAGCATTAGGATATTAATGAACCACATAAAAGGAAAGTAAACAGACTCACAAACTTAGTGATAACTGGTGAGTTTCATTGCCACAAATGTAAAGAGACAACAGAGTGATAGGTCAATACTTCTCCTCTGTATCAGCTAATGGACAAGTAGGAAACTTCCGTGTACTCTGCTATATCAGAGTACTCGTCCGATTATGTCGTCCGGAAATATTCTTTACAGCTCACTGGAGATAAAATAATAAAAAGTATAAAAGTACAATGTCTGTGGGAATGCAATCTGACGCGTTTCGAGTAGATTTCCATTCCTCAGAGATGGCAGCCTGAGGATCATGTTTGTAACTAGGCTTAATTTCCTTTTAGTTTCCATTACATACTGAGTGACAGTAGGTTTGCAATTGCAATTCTATGGTTTTAATTAACTTTATATAAAACTTATTGCTTTGTAAATTTGTTACAATTTGCATGCATTCTTTTCCCCTTTAGAGTAAACTTTAAATATTCCGTTGCGAATATGGGATGGGAGGAGTCTGCTGCTGCAGTGGGACTTGGTTAAATGATTTATTTTGCAGAGAGCAGGTCACTATAAAAGACAGGTAAGTTGGTTTAGTATGGGCAGTTGCCAGAAGAATGCTACACGCACAGACAATTTCTTGGCTCCACTGAGCATGCCTCCCACATTTGATTTTTTTTACAAAATAAAAAGCAAAATACACTTGCACCTTCGCTCCAAAATGTGGACTCCCACCTTTAAGAAGAAAACAACTGAAAGGAAAAATTCAGCTGTACGTTTCCCATAAACCTTTGCTGTGCAGTGGTTTATGGGTAACATATGTTTTCTGTGTGGGAATGAACAGCAAGCCAGGCCAGACAATTCTTATTCTTAAAAAGAAATTGTAAAAAATTAACAAGCGCTGTGCAAATAAATAGAAGCCAACGTTTTCCATCCTGTCGGTGGATATGTATAAGTGTGCCAGTCTGTGTGATAGTGTGTGAGTTTATATGTGAGTGTATATGAGAATATTTGCGTAGAATACATACTTTTAGGCTGTTGGGAGATCTGGGGATGAAATAACAAAACAAAAACCAATGCATAGCAAAAGCAAAAAGCTTTAGAGAGTCTTAAAACATAATCCAGGAATTTTAATTTTAATTTGTTTTTGCCTTGTTCTTTATCACCAGTATGATACAACAAAGATCAACCTCAAACAAAAATTAAACTTACATGATCGGAGATACTTTCTCAACAACAGAGCGGGGAAATCTAATCTACTAAGGGGACACTCTGCTGGGGGCATAGGGTGAGGAACATCTGCTGTAATAAGGGAGTTGACTTGGGAGGGGGGGTGGATTGGGTATACTGGTCAGATAGAAAAAGGGAGCTACTGAGGACATGACCTGGGGGGACCACTTCAACTCTCTGCTTGACCAGTCAGTCTGGATTCGGCGCTGGTCATTCTGTCGAAACGGCTGCTTGACCAGTCAGTCTGGATTCCGCGCTGGTCATTCTGTCGAAACGGCTGTGACCAAAGTATCCAACGATTTAATTGCTGCTAAATCTCGTGGCCATTACTCTAATCCTCCTTGATCTTTCTGCTGCCTTTGACACTGTTGATCATCAACATCTTCGCATTCTCCATAATTTTGGTCTACGGGATACTGCTCTCTCCTGGTGCTCCTCCTACCTCTCCCAGTGCTCTTTCAGTGTTTCTTTCTCTGACTCTGCCTCTTCTTCCCAACCACTCTCTGTCTGCGTCCCCCAAGGATCTGTCCTTGGTCCCCTACTGTTCTCTATCTACACTGCCTCCCATGGTAAACTCATCAGCTCCTTTGGCTTCCGTTAGCATTTCTATGCGGACGACACGCAAATCTACCTGTCCTCTCCTGATCTCTCTCTGCCCATCTTGACTTGTGTCTCTGACTGCCTCTCTTCTTTCCAAATGGATGGCTGCTCACTTCCTTAAACTCAACCTGTCCAAAACAGAACTTTTGGTCTGTCCTCCCTCAAGTGTTACTACTCCCGTGTCTCTCTCCCTCCAAGTCAACGGTGCTACCATCACCTCTACCTTGCAGGCTCGCTGCCTGGGTGTTCTTTTTGACTCCAACCTCTCCTTCACCCCTCATGTCCAATCAATCCTGTCGCTTCCATCTCAAAAACATAGCGCGCATCCGCCCCTATTAAACCCTGGATGCGGCTAAGCTGCTGGTCTATGCTCTTGTTCTCTCTTGCCTGGACTACTGCAATACTCTTCTCAGTGGTCTTACGTGTTCCCCAATTGCACCGCTGCAATCGATAATGAATGCGGCAGAGAGGCTCATTTTCCTGTCCACCCGCACCTCTCACACCTCCCCGCTCTGTTAGTCCCTGTAGTGGCTTCCAGTTAGATATAAGGCTCACTTTAAAATTCTGGTACTTGCTTACAAGTCCCTACATAATGCTGCTCCAACCTACCCATCCTCCCTAATACAAAAGTATGTCCCGTCGAGGCCCTACGCTCTGCCAAAGACCTACGTATATCCTCTGTCCGTACTTCCACCTCTAACGCTCGCCTCCAAGACTTTTCCAGGGCTGCATCTCTTCTGTGGAACTCCCTTCCCCTTAGAAATTTCACCCAGTCTCCATCTTTCTAAAAATCATTGAAAACTCACTTCATATCAATTAAGCGGTTAGCAGATTTTCATCCCCCACCCTCCATGACTCCTCTCCTGCAACTGTCAAAAATTACCTACTAAGCCCACAGTGAATACTTTTCTAACAACCTACTTCGTACCCCTACTTTTACCCTTTGTGTCACTATACCCCACTCCCTCTAGAATGTAAGCTCATGGAGCAGGGCCCTTCACTCCTCTTATCCTGTACGTCCAGTTGTCTGGTTACAATTACATGTCTGTTAGTCCATCCATTGTACAGCGCTACGGAATCTGATGGCACTATATAAATAATAAAATAATAATAATAACTATAAATTACACATATTGACAGGAAATGCAACCCAGGAGCAATTATTACCCATAGCTGTCCAAATAAATATGGCTGAGGTGGCAACCCTAGTGTGAGCATGACTTCAGGGGGTAGGGTACTGCTAGGCTGGGCAGAATATCTCATGTTTTCCTATTAATGAGGAACAGTCCCTATTTTAGGCTCTATTCCCCCTGTCCCTCTTTTCTATCCAAATGTCCCTCTTTTCTAGGAGCTCTGTATTGTTGATCTGTCTGAGTGTATAACAGGGCTCCACAGCAATAATACTCCCAGTAATGTGTCTGTGTGTATAACAGAGCTCCAAAGCAATAATACTCCCAGTATTGTCTGAGTGTATCACAGAGCTCCACAGCAATAATACTTCCAGTAATTTGTCTTTAAATGTGTTTAGATATCAGTCTGTGTAAATAAGATACATTGCTCTTGTTCTAAATTACATTTTAGTTGTATAAATTGTTATTAGCAAACCACCTAAAACTGCTCAGAACAGCCCCGCCCATGGTCACAGACCTACTCACACCCCTAATATTAAAGTGTCCCCCTTTATCAATTGAAGGTATGAGGCAGGTGGCAGCAGCTATATGTCCTTGGCCTCAGGCAAAAAAATATCTGGGAACGGTCCTGCATTACATGCCATTATAACATTTAGAGAAACGCTCCAGTAACTAATACAATTTTAAAGCATTTCATACATGTTGGCCTCATTAAAGGACCACTCCACACTTTATATAAAAAAATAAATTATATATATATATAGTGATGTCCCGAACGGTTCGCCGAACGGTTCGCCTCGGACGGCCTCTGACTTGGTCACCACGTGCACCGGGGTTAAACTAGGGTATTTTGTGCATGCTCAAATATTTAGTTTTGGCACACACACACACAAAAAATGTTTTGAAGAATTCAGCACCATAAGCCAGCCTCCCTAGCCACACCCTCTCATGTCAGAAAGACTTCCTTATCAAACGTGTGTACACAATCTCATCCCCAACAGCTGCTTCTAATTCATAATCTGGCTGTAGACAGAGAAACTATAAGCAGGAAATTATATCTTTGCTGTATGTCTCCCTGGGTGTCCTCTACTTCTAATGCAGGTTGTTTTATTGTATTTTTCTGGCGTGAGGGGATGTGGCTAAATAGGCCGACTTATGGCGCAGCATTCTGCAAAACATAATTTTTTTTTTTATGGAAAAACTCTAAAGATTTGAGCGTGCAGAAAAAAAAAATAAAAAAAAAATAGCCTAGTAATGAGGCCAAAACATATCAAATTCATTAAAGTTGTACTGATACCCGGAGTGTCCCTTTAATCGGTTAAGGTTTTTAAAAGAGCTAAAGTATAAATGGACCTATACTTCCCATGATGCACCACATTCACTCTGCCATTTTTTCATAATGTATCATGTTTTTTTTTTATTTCTATGAATTTCACTCAAAATGTTAACATGTTATTCAGGGTTTATATTAAAGATGATGCTGTTTTTAATCGTGTCAATATGGCATCACTATTTATGGAGTTTTGTTTTCATTTGATTCTTTAACAGCTATTTCACTTTAACAGTAAACATTTCTTGGGCTATTTTTACACAGTTATTACCAATAAATCTTCCATTAATTTTTTCTGTACGGTTTCAGGATACCTTTAAATCTACATTCTGTGCGGTTTGATTACAGTACAGCAACGATGCTCATATTGATGTTTCCATTTTTATCATGTTTTTTCCAATACTTCCTGTGCGTGCCTGGGTAGTTAATTAGTAATGTTCACTGATCTCATTATAAATTGATAGATGAAGGAACGTCCTTCATATTAATTAATTGATTGATTGACACACACTGGAATCCAGAACTAAATATATTTCTGCTTTTATATTTGCCCTTTTGCCACAATTCAAAAAATCCCCAATAAAAAGACTGTTTACATACAACAAATGTAATGCTAATAAAAAATTAATATTTCAATATTACGTACAAGATTCTTAATTTTTGGATAAAAACTGAGCAGAAAATGTTCTTCAAACCACAGTTTACATAATTTATATTTTATCCTAGCAAGATTAAAGGGACACTTCAGGCACTAATACAACTTTAATGCATTTGATAGGTTTTGGCCTCATTAGTATGCTGTGTTTTTTTGCAAGTCCAAATTTAGTGTTTGTGCAAAATAAATAAGTGTTTTGCCGAATACTGCACGATAAGCCTGGTAGTGATATCCTTACAATATGTCTCATTGGGTGTCCTTTCCTTTTAACGCAGGTTGTTTTGTAGTTCAGATCACTCAGTGCTGTTAATGACTGAGCAGTGTACATACATTCGATAAGGAAGTGTTTTTCTAGAGTGAGGGGTTGTGGCTTTGGAGGCGGGCTTATAGTGCAGCATTCCTCAAAACAGTTTTGCAGTAAAACATACAGTATCAAAGGCTTTAGTTGTGTTAGTTGCAAATTGTATTGGTGCTCAGTGTGCTACCATGTGATACAAAGTGACAGTAGTTACAGTAACAGTACTATAATAATTATTAAAACGATTAGAGTATTATTAAATTGGCAGACCTCTTTTTTTTTTTTTTAAATGCTCAAATAATTAAAATTATTTGGGGGGGAAATTAAATAGGCTATAATTGGTAATAATCAGATTGTTTCTTTCTTATTTGCTCTCAGTTAAAGCATTTTACATGTGGAAGTTGCAAAACACTGACACAAATCGTTTCTCAGTCATTTGCAATTTAATTCTCATCCTGGGATTTTTTATATAATTTCGTTCAAATTTCTCCTAAACCTTTTAACCTACAAGTACAATGAACGTGAGGGAAAAAGGAACAATCATAGCTAGCTTGGAAAAGTACATGGGACGGCTGTACAACGATAATAAAAGACACATGTTCTGTCTTAGTCACGTCACACAAGCTTCCCATGGGGATAATTCTGGAAACATGAAAGTTTCTTCCATTTGCCCCTATGTGTCAAACAACCAGAAAAAAAAAACAATAAATGCATTTTTGTTTTGTTTACCATAATTAAAGAACACTACAGTATTAGGAATCCAAGACTGTTTTCCTAGCGCTATAGTGTCCCACTGCCTTGGCTCCCCCACCCCTGCAAACCCTTTCTTTCACTTACCTGATCCCAGCGATAAGGTCCCTCGCTGCTGGACCAGTCTCCTCCTCCTGCAACGCTGATTTGAGAACCCAATGTGCATCCCCATGCATTATACCTTCCACATAGGAGAGCATTGAATCAGTGCTTTCCAATAGAGATTTTCAACACACTGGAGTTAAACTGTGTGTGAATCGAGGAAGCACCTCTAGTGGCTGCAATATTTTACATTGTTTGGGTAATAGAACAGGGACACTGAACCAACAGCAAGCCTGTACATCAAAGTGGCTGTACATCAAAGTGGCTTCAATAAGCCAAGTTGTTTTGGTGCCCTTTAATATACATTTGAAAGTATTTTATTCAATTATGTAAATTCCAAAGAGGTAATAGTTTTTTGTTTTTAATTCTTTATTTTGTTTTCTGTGCATAACGAGTAATCACAACGTTTGCTCCATGCCAGTACCATGTAAATAGTTAGTGATGGAGATAGTGAGGTAGTAAATACATATGGCATCTTTAATAGTTGCACGTTTTGGGCTAAGCAGTTGTAAGGGTCTGTCCAACTGTATGTACTAATTAACTAGTATGGCTTGCGTGCTATGTGGCATGGTTTGGGGTAACCTAGCCGTGGAGTTTTTGGAGTGGTGCCTTCTGGTATGTCATGATTTAATATAGCCGTCTATTTCTGTAGGCGAAGTTAGGAGTCATTCTGAGCATTATTTGGTGTCTGAGGCCGTGTCTAGACATAGTTTCTGTGACCCTGTGTGTGGACTCTTGTCAGGCTAATGTAGCCGTGGTTTGTTTTGGGCTAGCTGGGGGATCTGGGGGGGTGGGTCGGTGTCTAGGGATGTCAATTCGCAACCCGCGTGACGGGGTTAATCCTGACGCTTTGCCTGCTCGAGTTCAGCCTGGGGTGTCCCCTGTCCCATAGGGGCTCCAGGGAGGGGGAGACGGGGCGGCCTGGAGTATAGTGTGTCGTGTGTCACCAGAGGTTGCGTTTCATGTCTCGTCTGGGTAGGCTACTAATAGTTTTAATATATATACTATGCCATAATGTATTTTTTTGAAGGAGATGTGGCTTTAACGTTTTCTACAACTATGGTAAAGTTAACTCAGTGGGTGGGGATCCAATATGGAGTCCTGACGCAAGGGTTAAAGCCATCTGTTCTATACCCATCATTTCTCTCCCATAGATCCACCACTCCTAGCAGCAGGTGATGGGAGTAGGAGCAGGTGTTACAAGCAGGGTATGAGGTTAGGCCTTCCTCCATGTTACAGACCTGTGTCTTATCAGACTTTACCCAGGATTCTCAGCACAGAGAGCAAACATCCTGCTTTAGTTTACACTGCATTTTGTGTCCTCTGATGTACAACAACGTGATGTTTAATATCTAATAAAGGTCATTCAAAAAACTGAGAATTACAGACCTAGAAATGAACCCTGACGTGTCTGCCATTTAAATGTTTTATTTAGTTTACAACAGCCCATTAGTCCCTGCCTGTTAAAGAGTTTTATATTATGATCATCATTCTTTAGACCTTGTTTCACTATTATGTATTAAAAACCAACTTCCAACACGGAACCCCAGCTCCTAGAAACCAATATAGCAGAATATATTATAATATTAATAAAATAAAGAATGTTTTGTGCGTTTGCCCAGTTTAAGGCAAAAGACCCTTAGTTAGAATGCCTCGTTTGCCTCTGGAGAATAAACGGCTGTCAGTTAAGATATGTATGCGAGCAGCTATATTCAAACAATAATGTACTCTAGATAAACAATGATTTGACTGTTATAATGTACAAAAAAATAAAAATTGTAAAAAACCAAGACAAAGCTACCAGTTAGAAAACTGACAAGATTATTCAATAAAGTGAGAATTCAAAGTCAAATTCAAAACTGTGTTCCTAACATTACAGTGTCCCTTTGACCCCCAGCCTCTACTGGCAGAAAAATGAAGGGTTAATAACCTTTTTTACACTTGGCTGATTCTAGCGCCGAAGTTCCTCCTACTTCTCCAACCTAGTGCGCATGCGTAATTCCTAGAAGAAAGCCACTACAGGTAGTCCTAACCTTGCAATGTTTTGCAATACCAGCCTAAAATGATAGGGACATTGCACCCGGACCACGTCAATGAGATGTGACCCTTTAACATGGCTTGTCATTTCAACCCGATCTGTTCTTCTTTTCTGATCTATGTCTATTCAAAACATAAGGCAAAGTAGGTACTACATTTATCTTATAAAAGCACAAGATATTGGAATATGGATAAGCCTTAACCAATTAACCAATGGCAGCACACACCGAGTAAAGGGACCTCTCTATGTCCCAATAAAATGAAATGACATAAATAGATATAGGTTGTGCCTAGATAAAACAACAACAATGTATAAAGAACAAATATAAAATTAACAGATAAACCAGGATAAAATATAAAATAAATAGTCCTAATGTTCTTCTGATGATTTCAATTCCTATGTTGTGGAATCCATTCTTATAAGGTGCATATGAAGTAGTCGCTTTGTCTTATGTATTTTTCCTACAATCGGCAATTCTGACAAAGGGGAGCGCTCAAGGATAGTTTGACAAAGAAAGTGAAACTTGCCTTAAGCTCCACCGTTTGTCAAGAATGTTAAGTGCAGGAAAATACTCAGGACATTTTGTATTTCTATTATATTGTAAAGAAAATTAGAATTGAAAAGAAAATATTCAAATTAAAAAATTAAGATGAAAGAAAGAGGAAGAGAGAGGAAACTGTGAAAAGAGAAAGGTAAGTTTGGGGTGACAGAGCCACTTAGAGGACAAAAAAGTCACACTGGAAAAATTCACTAGTTCTGTTATGCTTCCAGTTCAGCAATTTGTTCCCCTAAAATTTGAAATTTTCTTTGAATTCTTTAGTAATTAAGCCAATAAGACTCCTAGTTTCTTGGTGAATGCAAAGTAAATTTCAAATTGAAAAGGACACTATAGTCATTAGAACCTGTACGGCTTAGTGTAATGGTTCTGGTGGCTATAGCTTGTCCGTGCAGTGTTTACATTGCTTCGTAGTAACACCTCTAGCGGCAGTCACTCAGACGCTCACTATGCGTCAGTCCAAGCGCTGAACATTCCCCATAGAGATGCATTAATTCAATAAATTTTTATGAGGAGATGCTGATTGGCGCAGCGCTGCATTTTGCGGCGCATGCACAATCGCCTCCCTACAAGAAAGCATTGCATTGGCTGAGGTCATCAATATTGATAATCTCAGTCATAAAGGCGGGACGTGGGAGAAACCTTTCCAGAGTGATCTGAGGGGGGCCTGAGGAGGTAAAAAGGTAGCTTAATACTATATAGTGTTGCTTGAAGGTCAAAATATCTGAAATGAAATCATTCTCTAAGTTAGCTATGCCTTCAGTTCACTTACTCCGGACTTAAATTATAAAATTCACTTTGAATTCTCTAAGTAGAAAATAACTCTTCCAGTATCAGTGAGCTGGAGAACTTTATGTTTTTCTATAAATACCACTGAAAAGAGGCTCTGAATTTATAGCTAAAAGCATCAAATAGATACTGAATAACAAGCATTGCAATATCTTAAATAATGTCTTCATGTAGCGATGGCAAAAACAAAAAGGGGATCAGAACGTTCACAGTTACATCATTGGTTCGACAGACTGTGATCACAAAGAAAGGATACTTTTATACAGTATATTCTTACTAATAGATATAGAATGCCAGTGATCTGAGAGCCGGACGCACCCAATAACCCAAGTGTAGGCCATTGGCCAACTCTGAGTGCACAGCCCTGATTACAATCAGCTAACCAGGCAACACGTTCATGAAATCAGAGAATCCTAATGTTATCGTTATCGCTCACCCCTGGAGGATACATTGCTTTAAACACATTGCTTTAAACACAACCTGTAATTACTGCGGCGATCCCAACTTAGGGACCATGCTTACTGCCAGTAAAGTAATGATGGTCACCATATAAACATGATTTCTTTATATCCAGGACTTCCTATTCTGTTCATTATTTACTGTGAGAAAATATCTATTACTTTTAAAAACTGTCCCGAATATTCCATTTGGCAATAGGAGTAAATGATAAAATATATTGATAATTAGGCAATATAGTAAATTTCAGTATGTGATTTATAGTCACTGTTACGGTGAACCATGCCTCTCAGTGGTCCTGTTTATGGGGGGACAGTCCCTATCCTGCGCCAAAATCCCTCTGTCTCTATTTTCTATCCTAATGAAAATATAGATCCGTATATTTGGTGTGTCTGAGTGTATAACAGAGCTCCACAGCAATAATACTCCCAGTAATGTGTCTGAGTGTATAACAGAGCTCCACAGCAATAATACTCCCAGTAATGTGTCTGAGTGTATAACAGAGCTCCATAGCAATAATATTCCCAGTAATGTGTCTGAGTGTATAACAGAGCTCCACAGCAATAATACTCCCAGTAATGTGTCTGAGTGTATAACAGAGCTCCACAGCAATAATACTCCCAGTAATGTGTCTGAGTGTATAACAGAGCTCCACAGCAATAATACTCCCAGTAATGTGTCTGAGTGTATACCAGAGCTCCACAGCAATAATACTCCCAGTAATGTGTCTGAGTGTATAACAGAGCTCCACAGCAATAATACTCCCAGTAATGTGTCACAGAGCTCCACAGTAATAATACTCCCAGTAATGTGTCTGAGTGTATAACAGAGCTCCACAGCAATAATACTCCCAGTAATGTGTCTGAGTGTATAACAGAGCTCCACAGCAATAATACTCCCAGTAATGTGTCTGAGTGTATAACAGAGCTCCACAGCAATAATACTCCCAGTAATGTGTCTGAGTGTATAACAGAGCTCCACAGCAATAATACTCCCAGTAATGTGTCTGAGTGTATAACATAGCTCCACAGTAATAATACTCCCAGTAATGTGTCTGAGTGTATAACAGAGCTCCACAGCAATAATACTCCCAGTAATGTGTCTGAGTGTATAACAGAGCTCCACAGCAATAATACTCCCAGTAATGTGTCGGAGTGTATAACAGAGCTCCACAGCAATAATACTCCCAGTCAGGGGTCAAGTCCTGGGGAAAAAGGTGTGGGAACTCACCCAAGATTCCCGCCTCCCCCACCCCCTTAAAAAAATTTTATTTTTTTTTTAAATTACACTCCTATGCATATAGTGCAGTGCAGGGTGTGTATAATGAAGGTAGTGTGTTTGTAGTGAATGCAGAGTATGAATAATAAATGTAGTGTGTTTGCAGTGAGTGCAGTGTGAATAATAATTGTAGTGTATTTGTAGTGAGTGTGAATAATAAGTGTGTTTTTAGTGAGTGCAGAGTGTGTATAATGAATGCAGTGTGTTTTTAGTGTAGTGAGTGCAGTGTGTATAATGAATGTAGTGTATTTGTAGTGAGTGCAGTGTGTATAATAAATGTAGTGTATTTGTAGTGAGTGCAGTGTGTATAATAAATGTAGTGTGTTTGTAGTGAATGCAGTGTGTATAGTGAATGTAGTGTTTTTGTAGTGAGTGCCGAGTGTGTATAATGAATGCAGAGTGTGTATAATGAATGTAGTGTGTTTGTAGTAAGTGCAAATTGTGTATAATGAATTTAGTGTGTTTGTAGTGAGTGCAGAGTGTGTACAATGAATGCAGTGTGTGTAGTGTGTTTGTAGTGAATGCAGAGGGTGTATAGTGAATGTAGTGTGTTTGTAGTGAGTGAAGAGTGTGTATAATGAATGCAGCGTGTGCTGGATGACGTGTGTGTGCGCGCTGGATGACGTGTGTGTGCGCGCTGGATGACGTGTGTGTGCGCGCTGGATGACGTGTGTGTGCGCGCTGGATGACGTGTGTGTGAGTGCTGGATGACGTGTGTGTGAGTGCTGGATGACGTGTGTGTGTGTGCTGAATGATGTGTGTGTGTGTGTGTGCTGAATGATGTGTGTGTGAGTGCTGGATGATGTGTGTGTGTGTGAGTGCTGGATGATGTGTGTGTGAGTGAGTGCTGGATGATGTCTGTGTGAGTGAGTGCTGGATGATGTCTGTGTGAGTGAGTGCTGGATGATGTGTGTGTGAGTGCTGGATGATGTGTGTTTGAGTGAGTGCTGGATGATGGGTGTGTGAGTGCTGGATGATGGGTGTGTGAGTGTGTTGAATGATGTGTGCTGGATGATGGGTATGTGTGTGTTGATGATGGGTATGTGTGTGCTGGATGATGGGTGTGTGAGTGCTGATGATGTGGGTTGTGTGTAAGGATGGGTGGAGTGCTGGATGATGGGTAAAGAGTTGGATGATGGGTGTGTGTGTGTGAGTGGCGTTGGATGATGGTGTGTGAGTACTGGATGATGGTGTGGAGTGCTGGATGATAGTGTGTGTGTGTGTGTGTGTGTGTGCTGGATGATGGGTGTGTGTGTGCTGGATGATGGGGTGTGTGTGAGTGCTGGATGATAGGTGTGTGTGTGTGTGTGTGTGCTGGATGATGGGTATGTGTGTGCTGGATGATGGGTGTGTGTGCTGGATGATGGGTGTGTAAGTGCTGGATGATGGGTGTGTGAGTGCTGGATGATGTGTGTGTGTGTGTGAGTGCTGGATGATGGGTGTGTGAGTACTGGATGATGGGTGTGTGGGAGTGCTGGATGATGGGTGTGTGAGTACCTGGATGATGGGTGTGTGAGTGCTGGATGATAGGTGTGTGTGTGTGTGCTGGATGATGGGTGTGAGTGCTGGATGATGTGTGTGTGTGTGTGTGCTGGATGATGGTGAGTGCTGGATGATGTGGGTGTGTGTGTGTGAGTGCTGGATGATGGGTGTGTGAGTGCTGGATGATGGGTGTGTGAGTGCTGGATTGTGTGTGTGTGTGCTGGATGATGGGTGTGTGAGTGCTGGATGATGTGTGTGTGTGTGCTGGATGATGGGTGTGTGAGTGCTGGATGATGTGTGGGGGGGGGGAGCATTTTTTTACACTTTATGTGTCTATATTTTTTTTTATTTTATCCCCCCCCTCCCTGCTTCTTACCTTGCCTGGTGGTCCGGTGGAGGGAGCCAGCCGCTGCACAGAGGGGCCATCACACGCTGTGTTCCCTCTCCAGCTCTAACTCTCGCGAGACTCGCCTGTGCGGAGCGTTGACATGGTAACAGCCGCGGGTCTCGCGAGAGTTATAGCTGGAGAGGGAACACAGCGTGTGCTGGCCCCTGTGTGCAGGTAGCAGGGCCGGTCCTGCAGGATCACTAGCGGGAACGGCGTTCCTACTTTGGAAAAAGTGCAGGAACGCCGTTCCCATGCGTTCCTGCAGGACTCGAGCCCTGCTCCCAGTAATGTGTCTGTGTGTATAACAGAGCTCCACAACAATAATACTGCCAGTAATGTGTCTCTGTATAACATAGCTCCACAGTAATAATACTCCCAGTAATGTGTCTGAGTGTATAACAGAGCTCCACGGCAATAATACTCCCAGTAATGTGTCTGAGTGTATAACAGAGCTCCACAGCAATAATACTCCCAGTAATGCGTATTTAAACTACAATCAATGAGTTTAGAAATCAGTCTGTGTAAATAAAATACATTGTTCTTGTTCTAAATTACATTTAAATTGTATAAATTGTTATTAGTAAGTCACCTAAAACTTCTCTTAGCCCCGCCCCTATCCACACCCCCACTTACACCCCTAAAATAAAAATGCCTGTCTGTGTCAATTTACAATGTTGGGAGCTACATGGTGGTTCATTCAGCATTGAGTTGTTAAAGTCAGCAAGAAAGACCGAATCAGGGGCGATAAACTGAAATCATGGAAAGGAGAAAGTATTTCACATCTTGCATAAACACACCCAAAATTAATGACAGAGTCAAACTGGTTTATCTCCAGACAATACCCTGATAAACCAGAGATAAACGGCTCAATATGTAACCAACGCTACAATGATCCCTCAAGGTAAAGGCTGGACAGAGCCGGCGTGTCATAAAGAGCGGAACCGTGGAAACACACACATATCCAACACAAAACTTAATAAAGGTTCCACAGCAACGGATCACTTCTGGCTTCAAACAGAGGATTTTGGGATGAGTGATATATGCCCCATATAATTATTCTTATTGGGGGTCAATAAGAGTCAATAACGGACATGGAAATAACAAATTCTAGACCAGAGATAGGACACCTTCAGCACTCCAGATGTTGTAGACTACATCCCCGTAGTGCACTTAAAGCCCTAATGCTGGTGAAGCATCGGGGGAGTTGAGAACCAAATTGGCAAATTTAGGAATCATTTTACTGTGAATTCATTTTAATCTCTACTTTTTTTTAAACCATTTTTTTTTAAAGAGATTTTCAATTCGCCACACCTCTCTTTTCAGTGAATAATCAACAGTATATTTTAATTTAAGATGTGAAAAAATTGTGGTTCAAGGCTACCTGATTCATGGTGTTTTCCTCAATAAATATAACTGATGTCTTCATCTTCATGCAATACAGGAAAGGTTCTTCCCTACCATTCTCTAACACAGGTCTAGATCAACCGTGAAGAACCCGTATACTCGTGAAGATGAAATTAAGAGAATAATTATCACCGACCGGCTGTCAGAAAATTAAGATTTAAATCAGTGATCTTTTTCCTGGTTCACAAAGTTTTAAACTGACTTTTTAACCCAAATTTTACTATGAAAGGCAATGTTGCCATCTATAATTTAACAAGTAATCCAGCCTGTGTATCTGGGCTACAGCTATTAACATGGGGCTGTTTTGTGGGATTTAGATGCCAATGAAAAAAATATAAATTCAAGAATTAAAAAGCAGTTGGAGGACATTTACAGAGTTATTTACTATAGTTAGAATTCAAAGTGAATTCAAATTCACGTCCAGATTAAATAACCATGTTAGTGTCCGTGCAAATGCTCAGGTCTAAACAAGACTGCCACCAAGGTGATTAAGACAGACACTGAAGGATCAGCACTTTCTCCAGATAATTCTTGGCATTAACCAAAAATGTAATTCTCTATGTTTAAGCTTTACTTTTGATGTTATTTGCTAGACCAGGAATTGCACAGAATTTAGATGGCAATTTGAACATTTTAGGTCAAGAGCTGTAAAAATTGATGAGAGTGATACTTGTGATGTAAATTTTGTGGTTCCTCAACGATTTCCAACTGAATCGATAGCCCCATTAGCATACTAATGATCGGTGAATAATGATGAAAATACTGTCTGTCTATCTTAAAGGGACACTATAGGCACCCAGGCCTTTTCATCTCATTGAAGTGGTCTAAGTGTATTATTCCTGTTTCTTTAACCCTTAGAGAAACTAAACAACACTTTCTAATTTTTCACAGAGTTAAACTCTGTGAAATGATGCTGGACGTCCTCACGCTTTGCATGAGAACATCCAACAGCATTGATTCAATGCTTTCCTATGAGGAAAACCTAATGAGCGTGGCCCTAGGTTTCCCCCTCGCAATGATGTCGGAGGAGGTAGAGATGGAGCCAGCATAGAAAGACCTCAGTGCTGGAATAAGATAAGTAAAATAAATATACTTTTTAACCCTTCATGACAGTAGCAGGGGAGGAGGGGGGGGCGGCGGGGACTATGAGATAGTATAGTTTTAGGAATACATCTTTGTGGACCTAACACCATAGTGTTCCTTTAATGTTTAATGTTTATGGCTCAGACTGCAAGAAAACATGTACAGAATGCATAAGAAGTGATCAGTGCTCACACAGTACACAAATCATTCCAACACCTAGTTTATAACATTCTGGGGAAATGATCACCGCATACAGCAACTGAGATAAGCCCATCAGTGCTTATTAGTATGTAAAAAACTTGCACCCACAGAAATCAGTGATAGGAACTAGACCCAGCTGCAGGCTCAAACACAGAAAATCTAGTACCCCCCATCCATACCACCCTGTCTATACCATCCGTTCCACGCTTACTATACCATCCGTACCACCCTGACTATACCATCCGTACCACCCCGACTATACCATCCGTACCACCCCGACTATACCATCCGTACCACCCCGACTATACCGTCCGTTCCACCCCGACTATACCGTCCGTTCCACCCCGACTATACCGTCCGTTCCACCCCGACTATACCGTCCGTTCCACCCTCACTATACCGTCCGTTCCACCCTCACTATACCGTCCGTTCCACCCTCACTATACCGTCCGTTCCACCCTCACTATACCGTCCGTTCCACCCTCACTATACCGTCCGTTCCACCCTGACTATACCGTCGGTACCACCCTGACTATAACATCTGTACCACCCTGACTATACCATCTGTTCCACCCTGACTATACCGTCCGTTCCACCCTGACTATACCGTCCGTTCCACCCTGACTATACCGTCCGTTCCACCCTGACTATGCGTTCCACCCTGACTATACCGTCCGTTCCACCCTGACTATACCGTCGGTACCACCCTGACTATACCAGCCGTACCACCCTGACTATACCAGCCGTACCACCCTCACTATACCATCCGTTCCACCCTCACTATACCATCCTTTCCACCCTCACGATACCGTCCGTTCCACCCTCACGATACCGTCCGTTCCACCCTCACTATACCATCCGTTCCACCCTCACTATACCATCCGTTCCACCCTCACTATACCGTCCGTTCCACCCTCACTATACCATCCGTTCCACCCTCACTATACCGTCTGTTCCACCCTGACTATACCATCCGTTCCACCATGACTAAACCATCTGTATCACCCTGAATATACTAGCCATACCACCCTGACTATACGATTTATACCACCCTGACTATACGATTTATACCACTTTGACTAGACCACAACACTATACCATCCCATCTGTATCATACTCTTCATATCACCCTGATTATACCACAATTCATACTACCTGTACCACCCGGATTATACTATTCATAACACCACATTCATATCACCCTATTTATAGCACCCTGATCATACTTCCCGGTCTACACCATGCTATCCATCTCACCATATTTATAGCACCCCATCCATACTATCTTAGTAATACCATCTCGTCAAAATTACCTTGTCCATATCACCCAACTTGTACAACCATAATCACACCATCCTATTATACCAATCTGTCATGCCATCCTAGTTACACCACTACCATTCTTTTCCCTGTTTATAATTCACTGTTACCTTCATGCTGGTGTGACTGGTCTGCGTCTCGGCCTCTGTGCAGCTGTGCTGCCCTGGATCCTTGCGTTCCTTTCGTGAGCCAGTTCGAGTGGCAGGTGGGTAGCGGCTCTGATAAGCGAGCACAGAAGGTATGGTGTCCGCTGCGTCTGTCTTGATGAAGAGTCCATGCAAAGTGGCCGCAGTGCCCTGAGATATGGTGGTTGTCTGGTGTGGGGAGTTGGACTCGTCTGAGTCCCTGCAGTAGATCACCCCACTCTGAGATACATGAATACTGGGAGCGCAGCCCATCCCTGTGATGGGAGCCAGCAGGTGACAATACGGCACCCTCCAGGGATGCTCTGCTCGGTGCCCACTTAGCTTGATCCTGCAGTCAGACTTACCAACTACCGGGCTATGGCAGAGATCAGTGTCAGATCATAGGACATCACTATCTGAGCCAGTCTGACATACAGTATAACCTGTGCTAAGCTACAGGCCTGGCAGCTCTACCTTGCCACCTGTGCCAACCTATAGGTCTGGAACCTTTACCACGCCACCTGAGCCAACAGTTGCATATAATAACTATAACACTGTAACAATACTCTGTGAACCAGCATAACACAACACAGATACATGTCACCAAATTACTCTCCAAGGAACCTACCTTCCCAACTCCACACTCAGTGTAACCAAATTACTCTCCAAGGAACCTACCTTTCCAGCTCCATATAATTTGTATCAATACAGATAGACAATATCTCCTGGATACAATGTCTGACTGCTACCTGCTAAAACCACAATAGTAGAAATGGAGGATTTCACTGACAGATCAGTGGCCCAGGCTGTTATGCCACACTCTGCCCTATGCCAAAAAGAAGGATTGGATCCCGCTCTAGGTGGCAACCATTACCAGTCTATATACCAGCCTGTGCCAACCAGTGATACAATAACAGTGAATTAGGTGAGCTAATTAAAGCACAGTGTGAGGATTCCTGAGAAATGCTCTGTATGGACATTGGCCCCCCTCTAATCCTGTACAATGAGTACCCCCCCATCAGCTGCTCATACCTGGGAGCCTTAACACTGCAGAGCCTGCTCTCCCTGCATCCTGCATCTAGATGGCTGGGAAATAAACATGTAGCTCTGCAATAAACCTGTTCTGCAATGTCAGAGCTCTGCAATAAACCTGCTCTGCAATGTCAGAGCTCTGCAATAAACGTGCTGTGCAGCGCTGTAATGAATGCACCCTGCAGTAAATGATTTCTGCAATGTACGTGCTCTGCAGTGGATGTGCTTTGAGCTCTGCAGTGGATGTGCTCTGCAATGTTTGAGCTCTGCAGTGGATGTGCTCTGTGCTCTGCAATGTTTGAGCTCTGCAGTGGATGTGCTCTGTAATGTTTGAGCTCTGCAATGGATGTGCTCTGTGCTCTGCAATGTTTGAGCTCTGCAGTGGATGTGCTCTGTAATGTTTGAGCTCTGCAATGGATGTGCTCTGTGCTCTGAAATGTTTGAGCTCTGCAGTGGATGTGCTCTGTGCTCTGCAGTAGATGCGTTGTGCTGTGCCCATAGGAAGCAGGTCTAGTCCAGCGCTCAGTAGATCAGACAGATCCTGTAAGATGCCGATTCTCTCTGCTCACTGATTCATCCAGCAGATCATTGGCAGCCAGTGTGCGATTCAGGCTACTCCCATCACACACAGCTTTGCCCCCTCCACCATCAGGTCCCCAGCACGGAAAGGGAGGGGGGGGATCTGTGCGTAGAATACGGTGAATCCCTAATGGTGCCTTGACAGAGAGCTCCTGCTCACACACAGCCTGGATCAGCTGGCAGCCTCTTCCTCCTCCTCCTCCTCCCTGTCAATACAGCCTCCCCATCCCAGACTGTCAATGCAGCCTCCTCCTCCCTGTCAATGCAGCCTCCCCATCCCAGACTGTCAATGCAGCCTCCTCCTCCCTGTCAATGCAGCCTCCCCATCCCAGACTGTCAATGCAGCCTCCTCCTCCTTGTCAATGCAGCCTCCCCATCCCAGACTGTCAAGGCAGCCTCCCCACCCCTGTCACTACAGCCTCTCCTTCCCAGACTGTCAATGCAGCCTCCCCCTCCCAGACTGTCAATACAGCCTCCCCATCCCAGACTGTCAATACAGCCTCCCCATCCCAGACTGTCAATACAGCCTCCCCCTCCCAGACTGTCAATACAGCCTCCCCATCCCAGACTGTCAAGGCAGCCTCCCCATCCCTGACTGTCAATGCAGCCTCCTCCTCCCTGTCAATGCAGCCTCCCCATCCCAGACTGTCAATGCAGCCTCCCCATCCCTCCCTGTCAATGCAGCCTCCCCATCCCAGACTGTCAATGCAGCCTCCTCTTCCCAGACTGTCAATGCAGCCTCTCCCTCCCAGACTGTCAATGCAGTCTCCCCCTCCCAGACTGTCAATGCAGCCTCCCCATCCCTGTCAGTACAGCCTATCCCTCCCAGACTGTCAATGCAGCCTCCTCCTCCCTGTCAATGCAGCCTCCCCACCCCTGTCAGTACAGCCTCTACCTCCCAGACTGTCAGTGTAGCCTCCCCATAAATGATGGTCAATGCAGCCTCCCCATCCCAGACGGTCAATGCAGCCTCCCCATCCCACCCCTGACAATGCAGCCTCCCCATCCCAGACGGTCAATGCAGCCTCCCCATCTCAGACGTCAATGCACCCTCCCCATCCCTAACCGTCAATGCAGCCTCCCCCTCCCAGACTGTCAATGCAGCCTCCTCCTCCCTGTCAATGCAGCCTCCCCATCCCTGACTGTCAATGCAGCCTCATTCTCCCTGTCAGTACAGCCTCTCCCTCCCAGACTGTCAATGCAGCCTCCCCATGCCTGATGGTCAATGCAGCCTCCCCATCCCAGACGGTCAATGCAGCCTCCCCCTCCCAGACTGCCAATGCAGCCTCCTCCTCCCTGTCAATGCAGCCTCCCCATCCCTGACTGTCAATGCAGCCTCCTCCTCCCTGTCAATGCAGCCTCCCCATCCCTGACTGTCAATGCATCTTCCCCCTCCCAGACTGTCAATGCAACCTCCTCCTCCCTGTCAATGCAGCCTCCCCATCCCAGACTGTCAATGCAGCCTCCTCCTCCCTGTCAATGCAGCCTCCCCATCCCTGACTGTCAATGCAGCCTCCCCCTCCCAGACTGGCAATGCAGCCTCCTCCTCCCTGTCAATGCAGCATCCCCATCTCTGACTGTCAATGCAGCCTCCTCCTCCCTGTCAGTACAGCCTCCCCATCCCTGAATGTCAATGCAGCCTCCTCCTCCCTGTCAATGCAGCCTCTCCATCTCTGACTGTCAGTGCAGCCTCCTCCTCCCTGTCAGTACAGCCTCTCCCTCCCAGACTGTCAATGCAGCCTCCTCCCTGTCAATGCAGCCTCCCCCTCCCAGACTGTCAATGCAGCCTCCTCCTCCCTGTCAGTACAGCCTCCCCATCGCTGACTGTCAATGCAGCCTCCTTCCTGTCAATGCAGCCTCCTCCTTGCTTATCACTGCAGCCTCCCCCTTCTAGACTTTCAATGCAGCCTCCCTCTCTGACTGTCAGTACAGCCTCCCCATCCCAGACTGTCAATGCAGCCTCCCCCTCCATGACTATCAATGCAGCCTCCTCCCTCCCTGCAAATGCAGACTCCTCCCTGGTTGTTAATGCAGCCACCCTCTCTGCCCTTGAATGCAGCCTCCCACCTGACTGTCAATGGTGCCTCCCCCTGACTATCAGTGCAGCCTCCTCCCTGCCTGCTAATGAGCTGGGCAGGGCCCAGCCCAGCCCTGCCCAGCTCATTGCAGCCTCCCTTTCTGCATTTTAATGCAGCCTGCCTGTCACTGCAGCCTCCCCCTGCCTGTCAACGGTGCCTCCTCCCTGACTATCGGTGCAGCCTCCTCCCTGACTATCGGTGCAGCCTCCTCCTTGACTATCAGTGCAGTTGCCTCCCTGACTATCGGTGCAGCCTCCTCCATGATTATCGGTGCAGCCTCCTCCCTGACTATCTGTGCAGCCTCCTCCCTGACTATCGGTGCAGCCTCCTCCCTGACTATCGGTGCAGCCTCCTACCTGACTATCGGTGCAGCCTCCCTTCCCTGACTATCAGTGCATCGGTGCAGCCTCCTCCCTGGATATCGGTGCAGCTGCCTCCCTGACTATCGGTGCAGCCTCCTCCATGATTATCGGTGCAGCCTCCTCCCTGATTATCGGTGCAGCCTCCTCCCTGCCTATCTGTGCAGCCTCCCCTGACTATCGGTGCAGCCTCTCCCTGATATCGGTGCAGTTGCTCTCCCTGACTATCGGTGCAGCCTCCTCCATGATTATCGGTGCAGCCTCCTCCCTGACTATCTGTGCAGCCTCCTCCCTGACTATCGGTGCAGCCTCCTCCCTGACTATCGGTGCAGCCTCCTACCTGACTATCGGTGCAGCCTCCCTTCCCTGACTATCAGTGCAGCCTCCCTTCCCTGACTATCAGTGCAGCCTCCTCCCTGGATATCGGTGCAGCTGCCTCCTTGACTATCGGTGCAGCCTCCTCCCTGATTATCGGTGCAGCCTCCTCCCTGATTATCTGTGCAGCCTCCTCCCTGCCTGCAAAAACTCCCCCCCCAGCCTCTCATTGGAGTCTCCCTTTCTGCCTTTGAATGCAGCCTGTCTGTCAGTGCAGCCTCCCCAATCCTCTCTGCCTGCTAATGCTGCTGCCTTGTCCTGGGAGAATGCAGCAAGGTATTGTTTCATTTTACATTTGCCTGAGCAGCAATGGCGGGTGTAATTTGCAGAGAGTGTCAGCTGACCATGTTCAGCCTATCACAGCGCCCATTGCTGGTATGGGTCGGTATGGTTACAAGGAAGTGCATGCCTTAGCCACACCTCCAGTGGGAAGCCAGAGACCTTCATTCAGTGTTAAATAGCGCGACATGGTTTAAAGGGACACTACAGGCACCCAGACCACTTCAGCTCATTGAAGTAGTCTGGGTGCTGTGACCCTTTTGCACTTAGTGCTGCAATGTTAAACATATTAGTTCCAGACAACAGCAATGTTTAAATTGCAGCTCTAAGTCTGCCCTCTGTGGCTGTCTAACAGACAGCCACTAGAGGGCTTCCAGAATTCAAACGGACCTCCAGCGTCAGATTTTCCCCATAGGAAAGCATTGAATAATGCTTTCCTATGGGGAGGTATAATGCGCGCGTGGCCATTGCCGTGCATGCACATTAGGTCTCCCCCGCCGGCTGATGTCAACAGGGGAGGAGCGTAGGTGGAGCCTGACCCAGCGCCAAAGGATATCGGCGCTGGATTCAGGTAAGAGGCTGAAGGGGTTTTAACCTCTTCAGCGACGAGGGAGGGAGGGACCTATTAACCCTATAGGATCCCTAAAACACTGAATGGAGGGACAGCACCAATTCAATGAGATGAAATAGTTATAGTGTCTACAGTGTCCCTTTAATTCATTTCACAATCAGCTCCATGTCTACAACTCCCATCACAGTGCACAGCCCCACACATTTCTGTTGCCATCATTCACATCCTGTACAAATCATAGAACATATACAGCTCTAGCGAGACCCATCATACACACACCGATAAACCTCACACCACATCTATAGCCCTACATAAGTACAACTCCTATCACTCACATACAGCCCCAATCACTGCATTTTCAACGTTCATCATTCACATAATGATAGATCACAAATGTACATATTTCATGTTTACAAGACTGTAATTCCCTGTACTTTGCCTCAGTTAGAGGGGGCTTTACATGATATTAGTAAAAGGACAGATTTAAGGGGGTTGATCCAACGTTGACCTTACAGACTTAATACTTAGACGGTCTTTATCACAGCATTTAACTTGTGGGCTTAAGTTGAACAATAGATATTTACGTCGCTATATCACAAACAGAAAATGTTTTAATCCTGCTGCCGAATATGTCATCGTTCACACTCCTCTAACTGACACAGTGTCACTGTGAATGAAATGCCATATATATTACATATATTTTATTTAGTGCTCTAATCATATGATTTTTTTTTTTTCCATTACACGGCTGGCATATCGACAATAAGGCTGTGTCTGGCAGTACTACCAAACTCTCTCAGGTACAATCTCGGGACCAATTAAATACCCTCACCATAAAATTGTCAATGGATCTCACACATTATTGCATTGTCTGTAGGGATACACAACTGGATTTATCTGTTATGAGAAAGGGCTATATGACAGTAATATAGAATATTCCGATTAGTACAGCCCGCTACTTTACCAAGCTGGTTCCCTACAATGAATTGTGATTGTTTAAGCCTGTGGACAATGTTGGGTAGAGAAAGAAGGGGTACTTAGAAGGACTCGGAAGAGACTCAGGTGGACAGTAGGTTGAGTAGACAATGGTTATGAGACTAAAATAGATGGGGCTAAAATTCAAGAAGACCAAGGGGTCAAAGCACTATATGGGTGGAGCAGAGTGGAATGCCAGGAGCAAGCTGGGTGACTGGTAGACAGGGAGACAAGGTATTTAAATTGGTTCTGAGCCCCAAGCCCCAAGATTTCTACACCATGCTCCAAATTATTATGCAAATTATATTTTTCTCATTTATCTAAATAATAAATGTAAATAACAGTCAGCATAATTCTCATGTTATCAACTATTAAGAGTACAATTCAAATTTTATTGAACAAATCTCCTGATGATAACAGTATTTTTTTAAACATAAAAAAACTTACAATACACTGTTCCAAATTATTACACACAGTAAGTTTCAAAACATTCTATAGGTTGTAAAGAACTGAAAATGGTAATTTGTTGTGTTTGCAGCATATTTGCTGAAATCAAAAGCTATTTCAATCAAACTTAGAACAACATTTTAACTTTTTAAGTTTTTGGACAGTTTCTGCTTGAATTTGTTTGCAAGATGTCAGAATAGCCTCCCAGAGCTGCTGTTTGGATGTAAACTGCCTCCCACCCTCATAGATCTTTTGCTTGAGGATGCTCCAAAGGTACTCAATAGGATTGAGGTCAGGGGAGGATAGAGGCCACACCATGACTTTCTTTCCTCTTATCCCCATAGCAGCCATTGATGCAGAGGTATTCTTTGCAGCATGAGATGGTGCATTGTCATGCATGAAGATGATTTTATTATGGAAAATCATCTTCATGTACCAGGGAAGAAAGTGGTTAGTCAGAAACTCCACATACTTTGCAGAGGTCATCTTTACACCTTCGGGGACCCTAAAGGGGACGACAAGCTTTCTTCCCATGATTCTGGCCCAAAACATGACTCCACCACCGCCTTGCTGATGTCGCAGCCATGTTGGAACAGGGTGGACGTCCACCAACAATCCACTACTCCATCCATCTGGACCATCCAGGGTTGCACGGCACTCATCAGTGAACAGGACTGTTTGAAAACTAGTCTTCATGTATTTTTCTGCCCAATGCAGCTGTTTCTGCTTGTGGTGGCCGAATAGGAGGTTTATGCACAGTTGAGGTACCAGCAGCTTCAAATATCTGTTTGCTGCTATGTAATGGTATTTTAGCAGCTGCTCTCTTGATCCATTGCATGGATCTGGCAGAAATCTTCCTCAAGGTGCCTTTATCTGCACAAACCCGTCTGTGTTCTGAATCAGCCACAAATCTCTAAATAGTGCGATGATCACGCTTACGTTTTCGTGAAATATCTAATGTTTTCATACCTCGTACAAGGCATTGAACTATTTCACTCTTTTCGGCAGCAGAGAGATCCTTTTTCTTCCCCATATTGCATGAAAATGGTTCTCTGCTTAATAATGTGGAACACCCTCCTTTAGTAGTTTTTAATTAAATTGGGCTCACCTGGCAATCTAATTATCACAGGTGTCCGTGATTGTTTTCAGTGGTCAAAAGAGCCCTGAGACACAATGCCATCCATGAGTTAAACTGAAAAACAAAATATTTAATCTTTGTGACACTTAAATAGAATTTGCATAATAATTTGGAACAGGGTGTAATAAGGTGAGTTTTGTTCTCTAATATGACCATCAACAAACATGTTCATAGGTTCCTTTCAGAGCTACATTAAATAGTTAAATGGAGTGATGTTACCTAGTCTAGACTGAACTGGTCTTAAATAATTGAAGACTACTTAGATACTGACAGTCTTGTTTTAAATAAGAACATTTAACCAAGAAAGGTACGATTAGCTTTTGATAGTTTTCAAGTACATCATGGAGTCTTGATGGGTATTTGATGATCACTAGGAGTACGCACGTGTGGACTGTGATTGGCATAACTCGTACAGTTATCCTAAAATTGTACAATCTGTATAAAGGGTCCTATGGCTTTCAATAACACTACTTAATTACACATAGAGTGAATCAGGTTCTCTGTCCCAGATATTAATCTCAAAAGTTCTTGAAACACAGTTAGATATATGATTGCCCTTCTGAGTGAGAAATGAGAACTGTGGGCTTTCTATCTTTACACAAATAGTGTAATAATCTCTGGCTATAAATCTTTAATTGCTTCTCATGTCGATTGGAAGACATAATAAAGTTTGCAGTCTTTTAGCCATTATCCACCAAGTAAAAGGTTTAGATAAATAATGTAGCTAAAATCTATGGCAACTTGGGGCGGGGCCCGGCCATCATGGCGGAGAGACATTCTTGCATGGGCTCCCGCATAATCTTGAGCAAAACAGCTACAAAAAGCCTGTATATGCCCTATCTGGGACAACAGTGGCATCCAACTTACCCCTCATGACAGAGGGCATACTGCATGGCGAACAGCGGTCCGATAGGAGCTTACTTATCCAGTGTCCAAACTTGCGGCCTGGTGCACATCTGATGAGAGAAGCGGATGATCTCTTGTCCCGGAGGTGCCCTGCAGCAGTCGAAGGTGCACACATGCCCCGTTACCCCCCCCCCTGGACTGAAAGGGATAATCCTGGTCCCCTTGTTGGAGGCTACCCTGAAGTTATTGGAGCGTGGGGTAGGAAAGCACAAGCAGTCACCTCACGGTGATTCCTCTAAGATGGCGGTCGCCGCAAGAATCGATGGTCCCAGCGAGATCCAGCTCAATTCCCAGGTCAAACTGGACAGAATATTTGCTGAGTTCTGGTGCAAGTTGGAGCATAAACTGCACAAACCTGCAGCTCAGAAGGGCCTGAGATGACGTCTGAGAGCGCAGAACACATCCCTCATGGCTAAGGTGACACGGAGATGGTCGCTGGGGCAGTCTACGGCTGAAGCCTGGTCAGTGCCAGAAGAACAGAAAGGAGTTCAGTCTTTGCTCTATGTCTGTCCTTGCCTTCACACTACTGGAAATGAAGACATGCAAGAGGCTGGAAAATGTTCTGCCCACAGTGGGCATAGGATGAAGCAGGCTTAGGGATAGAACACTTTTTCACTCCTGGTTACCTGATACTACTACTAATATTTGCAGAGAGACTTACCTTTTCTATTGTCTGACCATTTATCTAATTTAATTTTGCTTTATTCTTGTTCTTTTGCCCTGCATACCTCATGCCACCTATCTCTAATATCTTAGTGCCACTATGAGGGCCTCCTACGGGGACTAACGTGACATGCCAATCGTCACTAGACATGTGCAATTCGTTTCGGTCCGAATATGAATTTGGATGAATTTCGGGCAATTCGGACATTTGGGTACTTCCAAATAGCCGAAGTGCTGAATTGCCGAGGTCCCGAAGTTCAGAAATTACCGAATTTCCGAAGTGTCGAGGTGCCGAATACGAACAACAACCACCCAGAATACGGTTTCAATTAAGAGGTGTCTGCGGTTAACCACAACGTTCTAATTGAGGCCAATAGGTTAACCAGCAGCACACTTCTCTTCTGGGTGGCCGGCCGTTCGGCAGTTTGTTCGGGAGATTAAAAAAATAAACGAACGGGGAAGTACGGGCAGGCAATTACATGAATCCACACGAATCAAATGGGATAGCAATATAGTTCTAAGACAGAGGGATCTGTCACAGGGGCCCTAAATACTAATAAGGGGGGGGGGACCTAATGTCCTCCCCCCTGGCCCCCACCCCTGAGCGGCGGGTGGGGGCTCTAAATACCAATAGGGGGGGACCTATTGTCTTCCCCCCGGCCCCCACCCCTGAGCGTTGGGTGGGGGCCCTAAATAAAAATGTTACCCTAAAAATAATGAGGGGGGACAATTTAAATAAGTACCTGTAAAAAAATAAAAATAAACTTACCATTTGATGTTTTCTTTCTTCTAAAATCTTCTTTTTTCAGCCCCAAAAAAGGCCAAATAAAAATCCATAATAACTGACGCAATTAAAAAAAAAAAAAAAAACGAGCGCCAAACAAAAAAAAATCCATCTTCATCTGGCGAGGGCCCTGCGCAGACTGAGCTCTGCAGGGTGGGGGAAGGCTTATAAAGCCTTGCCCCGCCCTGCAATTAGGCTGAGAACACTCTGATTGGTGGATTTAAGCCATCCAATCAAAGTGCTCTGACAGGTAAATGAAGAGACTGACAGGTAAGTCTCTACATTTACCTGTCACAGCACTCTGATTGGTTGGTTTGAAATCCACCAATCAGAGTGCTCTGTGTCATTTTACACAGCGTGGGAAAGTTCTTTCCCACGCTGTGTAATTTGACTAATAACTCTCTGATTGGTGGATTAAGATACCAATCAGAGAGTTATGAGTCAAATTACACAGTGTCAAAGTGCCGAAGTTACGAAGTTACAAAGTGTTGAAGTGCCGAATTGCCGAAGTCCCGAATTGCAAAAGTCCAGAATTTCGGAATGCCAATCCGAACCGAAAAATTTTCCCTTGCACATGCCTAATCGTCACTTATGTTGCATTTATTATAAAAAATTGTGCTATTACTATGCATGCCATGTTCATGTTTTTTGTTGTTATTACTGGGCTTGCTAATGCTGTCGTGGCATTGCGACTATGCATGTTACTATTTGCACAGCAAAAATAAAGATTTGAAAAAATAAATATATGGCAACTTGTCCATATCTCTGCTGATCACAACAAAGAACCGGGAACATGCAAAAATGCATCATCTTCAGGCGCCCTTAGATATCATATTGGCTAAAGTCTTCCAAAGCAGAGGAACTGAAATTTTTTTGGCAGCGGGGGAGGGGTTATGATATGTAAACTTGGCTTTACTCCAAGAGCATCGTACCTGTCAAACCAATGGTTGATTTAGGATGGAACCTAAAAATACACAGCCATGAGGCACAGTCAAAGCAGAGCTCATTAGAACGCAGTAATTACAGGGGAGGTCTCCTGTGACTGTCAGGATTACTAGTTGATCCAGCACGTAGAATTGTGTCACACAGATGACTAATAGGTAACGTATTACCGGGCCTTAGAATGGCCGGACTTAACGTACCAAAGAATAGTCAGGATACTTGCCGAGGTCAGGGGATACAGAAAGAGACACAACGATAAGAGAAAGCCAGAAGTCAGGGATACCAGAATATAGAGAAGTCAATAAACAAAGCCAAAGTCAAAAACCAGAAGAAACTAGAATCAGGGACGCGCTCTCGGACAACCACAAGGGAAACCACGACAGGGCACTGAGCAGGATGAGAACTGGATTTGTCACACACTTTGACAAAGACCTGGAGGTCGAAACGCGTTAGTGCTGTGGACTTTTTCACTATATAGTATTTTTATTATTTTCATTTATATGTTGTTTTAATCATAGTAAAGTTTATATATTTTAACCCATTGGACATCCTGAAAATTATTTGAAGGACCAGAAAGGAGTAATCCTGGTGGAGAAAGCTGGAATAAGCTTATTATTCATCTGCTATTGAAGCCAGAGCCAGCTCTATGTGGCTCTGTGTCTGTGAGTGACCCAATACCTTTGAATTGATTATTCCTACTTTATATAACAGTATTATACTATGTCTGTTTTTACTGTCTTTATTATAGGATAATCAGGAGGTGATTTACTCACTACAGTAAATATACAGTAAAGTATTGTATATGCTATTTGCACCCCCCTATATTCTCTCTTTCTCACTTTGTATTTGAGTGCCATTTGAGTGATTTTGGGCACTGGGGGTTGTTGCTATTGAAGGTGTGAAGCGCCAATCCACCAATCTTTCTTGCTGAGGATGAGAACTGGGCCTAAATACCCCTCCTCTAGATCTGATAGGCTGTAACCGGCCTTTGACCCCAAAGGCAGTTACCAGGTTCCCATTTGCATAATTGCTGCTCAGCATTAACCCTTCTGTGGATTAGGTTGCTGCTCGGCACAACTTTTCCTGTGCGGACAGTAAATGCCATTAACCACATTTTTATAAGTGGATGAATACGTGACAGTGACATAACTAATTATACCGCAGTTTCTGAGACCAGGAAGCATGGTTCATAGGAGTTTACACACTACACTTGTTGAAGGTTTTTTTTTAAAGCAATACAAATAAAGGTCCGGGTACAAGTACCCTCTTCAAGCAGACTATAACAGAATCAAAGGTAAGGCAACGTTTCGGCTCTGCTAATGAGCCTTTATCAAGCCTGGTGTTCTTCCCACCATACTTATTCCTGGTTCAGAAATTGCAGAGAATTCAAAGTGTATTTTAACTTTCATCTAGTCATTGTGTTAGCAGTTTTGCTAGTAAATGTATAGATTGGATGAAAAAACTATTTAAAAATAGGTCTTTCTTCCAGCTGTCAATCAATTATTAAGTATTGATTGACACGGAGATGAGAAGAGACCTCCCACAGGGGCTCCTTCTGCTCTGCATGCACAACAACCACAGCGCATGTTCTGTGGTTACTATGGAAACTACCCAGCCTAGATTTTGAAACTTACTTTGAGTTCTCACTGTTGTGAATAACATATTTCTTCCAACACTTACCCTTATGCAGTAATCTGCATTGGATATTTTCTAATATTAACATTAAACTATTGATATGGGATTCCCCAATTTCTGTTCTCAATATTTAATAATCAAAGAGATAGACCTAACTCTCTGGGCTACATGTGAGAACCTTAGTAAATTGAGAACACGCACCATGCTTACATGAAATGTATACACAGGAAGAATAGCGTATCTAAGCTTGGAAGATACTGTAATTATCTGAGCATTGCCAGATGTGACCAGTGGGATCTGTCAGCAGTAATGGGATTTCCCGAATCCCTGATTGTTACTCTGTCACACTGCGCTGAGTGTGTTTAAATGTACAAACATTGCACAGATATAAAATAAATTACATAAACAAGGGGAGGAGTTATAAAGGCCTCGTTTAACTAAACTTGGAAGATGTCTAAATTATAGAAGCATGCTATAAATGACAAATCATTTCTGATATTTTACAGTGTTAATGTAATACAGTGTATTTTCTGGTAACATTCAACATAACTTGTACCATTTATGGTACGTTTTTCAATCCAGGTTTCTAACTCACATACAAGGTAAATACAATCAGTTGAAAGATTGAAAAGAAACAAAAATTGGTAACAAATAGATGACTATGAGATATTTACAAATAAAAATGTGTAAATGTAAAATGTAGTTTAGAATAAGAACTTATCATGTATCTTATTTACACAGACTGATATCTAAACACATTTATTGTTAGGGAGCTCTGTTATACACTCAGACACATTACTGGGAGTATTATTGCTGTGGAGCTCTGTTATACACTCAGACACATTACTGGGAGTATTATTGCTGTGGAGCTCTTTTATACACTCAGACACATTACTGGGAGTATTATTGCTGTGGAGCTCTGTTATACACTCAGACACATTACTGGGAGTATTATTGCTGTGGAGCTCTGTTATACACTCAGACACATTACTGGGAGTATTATTGCTGTGGAGCTCTGTTATACACTCAGACACATTACTGGGAGTATTATTGCTGTGGAGCTCTGTTATACACTCAGACACATTACTGGGAGTATTATTGCTGTGGAGCTCTGTTATACACTCAGACACATTACTGGGAGTCTTATTGCTGTGGAGCTCTGTTATACACTCAGACACATTACTGGGAGTCTTATTGCTGTGGAGCTCTGTTATACACTCAGACACATTACTGGGAGTGTAGCGGATGGTATTACGGCTGTCCTAAAAGACTGTGTTAAAACTGCAATTCGTGCATTTATCTTCCTGTATAGTTAAAAGTGTATGTAGTATTTGTATGATTGTTCGGTAGTTTCATCCGTATCCCATACGAATGAAAACTACCGAACCAGTAGACCACCCCAGAGAGAAGTGTGCACCTTATTAGGCTTCACACTTCTCTAACCGCAGGTTAATTGGTACTTTGTGCATGTATTTGGGTGGCTGCCGTTCGGCATACGAACACGTGGCGGTGGCCATCTTACGCACGAAAACCTCTGCGGTGTTTGGGGGTCAAGTGTCTGGAACTCAAATCGGCCACTCAATTACCCGAACACCGCTGAGACCTCCAGAGCTCCGTAACTCACGAACGGAGAGGCTAATCAGCCCCCCGTTCGGTGAGTTAAAAGTACCGAACAAGGGGATTCATGCGAATACAAGGTTAATAGTGGATGTCATGTATTTATGTGTATTTTACCTTCCGAACAGAGACCGACCGCAGGGCCAAAACACATGGAACCCTTTTTGGCATCAACCTCGTGTGTGTCAAATTGTCCCTTCCACCTAACTCCCGGAACCCTGGTCTGATCTGGGTGAAGTTTGGATATGTTGGTCACCCAGATCAGGGCTACCAGGGGGTGCCACTTAGCCCATTGTACCTAACTGTTTTGGGGTACATCCAGAACTCGGGGAAAACTACAGCATGTTTAATGGGATTATGTGTCACACTGAGGGGAGGAGATGTGTGGGAGGTAACTGTGACATTTTTGGCTACTCTCCTAATTATGGTGAATCCCTCCCTTGCATGGGAGAATGCTTTATAAGGAGGTTGTGTGAATTAAAAGTCAGTTCTGCTCCTGATGCTGTGTGTCGTCCAGTCATTGGGATTGATGTTGGGATATTGTTGGATTGTTTTGCCTGCTGAAAGCCTTGCCTTATGGATTTATAATACTTGTTCCTGAGCCTCACTGGGATCTTAAGTGGAGATAACCTGTGGAATATCAGCTCTCCGCTACAGGGAGTATTATTGCTGTGGAGCTCTGTTATACACACAGACACATTACTGGGAGCATTATTGATGTGGAGCTCTGTTATACACTCAGACACATTACTGGGAGTTTTATTGCTGTGGAGCTCTGTTATACACTCAGACACATTACTGGGAGTATTATTGCTGTGGAGCTCTGTTACACACTCAGACACGTTACTAGGAGTATTATTGCTGTGGAGCTCTGTTACACACTCAGACACATGACTGGGAGTATTATTGCTGTGGAGCTCTGTTATACACTCAGACACATTACTGGGAGTATTATTGCTGTGGAGCTCTGTTATACACTCAGACACATTATTGGGAGTATTATTGCTGTGGAGCTCTGTTATACACTCAGACACATTACTGGGAGTATTATTGCTGTGGAGCTCTGTTATCCACACAGACACACTGTAGCGGATTAGTAGTATTATCCACGATATCTCCGCTGGTAGACAGAATCAAGCAGGCACAAAGCACGTAAAATAAAGGTAGCGTAGTTACAATCCCTTCCTCCCAAGAACTAGACGACACATAGCTTGGAGGTCAACTGAGGTTTTATTTTCAGGTCACGGTATTTATGGGATTCCCCATGCAAGGGGTTTCCCTACTGACATTTCAGGGGTGGTACAGTAGGGGACTACATGGGGAACTGACCAACACATACATTTTTCCCATCATGCACTGCTGGACGAGAGGGATACTCCCACTAGAATATACCGTTAATGGGATTATCCCTCCGTGCAGCAGAACTTACATTTTACATTAAAATGTATAATTTTACTAATATTCACTTGTTTTACACGAATGGACATTCGGTAGATAGCTGGAGGCTGAGCGCATAGTTTGTGAAAATACCGCTCAGCTCCCAGTCTAACTAACCGAACGCCGCACGAAATACACATTATTTCTAAAGTAGGTTTAAAATACCGATTATTATAAGGGGAATAAACTACCGAACTGCCGGGGTTCCCGAACGGCCTGGAAGTCCAGCGGTGTTCACGCCGTCGAGTAGCCGTTTTTAGTTCCAGGCGCTCGACGGCAAAACACTGCTGGGCTAACAAAAGAATCAAGATGGCCGACCGCCGCGTGGTCGGTAGTCGAACGACAGCCACCTAAAAACATGTTTAATTACCGATTGCAACAAAGTTGCAATCGGTTAATGGGCGACACACGACCGCCTGTGTGTGGTCGTGCATTCGGTAAGTTATTCGTTTCACGAACAGTGTTTAAGCCACTGTTCGTGAAGCTATAGTATGAATGCTGGGGTTTTCCTACCGAATGCTGGGGTTTTCCATACGAATGCCCTCATTCGCCTGAAATACCAATAGAATCCTGCACTGATCTCTATGGCTTTAGCAAGAATACAAAACTACTGATACATTAATAGTCTCTAGTGGCTAGTTTTGCCACACACACCAACAATAGAGAGCTCCTAGAAAAGAGGAGCAGTAGGATAGAAATAGGGACTATCCCTCCTAAATAACACTCGGAAGGTATGATGTACTTCCCAAGTAACTCAGAAAGAGGAAGATCATCACAGCGGACCCTGTCATCCCAGTAGAAACATCAGCAACCATTTGTGTATACTTCCCTCGACTTTGTCTGTTCTGTGCATGGAATCTGTTTGGAATATGTACAGTTCTTCACTTCCTTTCCCATTATATACATTCATAGCTTCAAACAGTGCCAGATTTAAGGATTCATTCCAATACGAGAATCCTGTCCTGACATCTTGGTTTTGTTCTCTGGAGTCGGCTTCTGGGGACATTACAGAGATGTCCGCACTACGTGCAGTGTGTGCGAATCATCGCACGTACGTTGTGACTGGGAAAGCTGAACTCAGAACGCTCAGCCCATATTGTCTCCGAGTCAAACGTGTGTGCAAACGTGCATTTTTGTGGCTTCACTGTAAACTGAAAAGTTTGCTTCACAAGTCAGTCTTTTTGTTTGAAATTAAAAATAGAAAAAAAAAAAACACAATGTTGCACTGTTTAAATATTTTTGTGAAATGTATTAAAGGAGTGGCCCTTTGTTTGTACTAGAATTCGTCAAAGCTTTTTAATTATTACTGTTTTTAATTGACGGGGGGATCCATTATGCAGTGCTTATGGTATTTATCAATATATATAAATATTCCCAGACGCCGTAAACAATTATCTGAGTCATTACCAGATCCGTTCAGTTTACATATTGTCACTGCACAGCTCTTCATTAAATGTAAAACCAGTGGTTTCATTCCTCTATGCATCTATGCTGCGTATATGGCATGAATTCAAGTAAGTCACTGACCCCTTTTATGTTGCATGTCCCACATATAAATAAACCTCATTTAGTTATATAAATATTAATGATTTTAAGAGGGTATGTTTTGTGTATTTCCATAACTCATCTAATAAAGAGACACACATTGGTTTTAATTGCGCACTGGTTAGAGAGACTGGTCTGACTGTGTCTCTTACTGATGTGGCGTTCTTTGAATATTGACAATAGGACAATATGGTGTCATTATATATTTATATTGAGATGGAGGTGTCTGTACTGAGGGTCGCTGATATTGGGGCTGACAGGGGCTCGAGGCCCAAGCAGAGACATGAAAAAGCCCACAGTCTATTTTTTGCACCATTTGATTGTTAACAGCAGCAGGAAATGCTAGCAGAATGCTTGGTTGTATAGGCAGAGGGAAAGCTGCCTTCAACATGGATGCTTTCCAGGAAGTAGGGTCTGGGAGGGAGGATCTGCCGGAGATTGGCAGGGATGTGTCAGCTGACCGGAGTTCGCCGCGAACCGCGGCGAACCGCGGCGAACCGCGGCGAACCGTTCACGGCAAATTCGCGAACAGTTCGCGACATCACAAATCCCCAGATAGCTTAGATCTGAGCATACATTATACCAAATGGCGCTCAGATCCTAAACACACAGTTCAATCGCCATGGAGCCAAAGTATTTCACATTGTCTTACGGTATACGAATGGGCTCCATGGGATGGCTATCTTGGGTAAGTAATTTTGTGCAGAAAAGTACAGAACGGACCGGTGTTTGTATGCTGGAAGACAGAGAAGGGAGGTCGGCTGTTTCAGCGGTGTTCGGGAGAAATAGTGTCCGTTTTCAGTTCCAGGAAATCATCGATGAACACCGCTGATTATTCGTGCGTCCAAGATGGCCGCCGCCTCGTGGTCGGCATACGAACGACGACCACCCGGCATACCGTTGATAATTAGGAGGTGTCGGCAGTTAACCACAACATTCTAATGAGGCCAAGAGGTTAACCAGCAGCACACTTCCAGGCTGGGTGGCCGGCCGTTCGGCAGTTTGTTCATGAGTTTAGGAAATAAACGAATGAGGGGTACGGACATGCAATTAACCGAAAAACAGACGAACCCAGCGGGTTATAGCCACAGTTCCAAGACAGAGGGATCTGTCACACTGATGTCTTGTGCGTTCAATGCCAATTTGCATGGGGCAGAAAGATGGTAACATAAAACTTACGTATTAGATAGTTTCAGCCAACAAAGTATAAGCAGACTGGACAAGTATGAAAAGCTACGAGAAAACATGACATGAAGGAGTAATTTCTCATTCTTCTTCCTCGACAGTCAGAACATAGTAACTGTTTCCCAATGAATCCCAGCTCTACAGATGGTACATTTACATATCATGTGGGAACCGATGTGTTTAAAAGCAGTTTCCACTAAACATGTTTTTAACATAACTTGAAAAGTCAACAAATGTTTCCAGTGTCGCTCGGAGTATGGGAATTGGGAAACAGGAAATGAAAAGCTTGAATGATGAATTTGTGGGACTCGTTATTTTATCTTTCCCCTGAGTTATAAAAAACTCAATGAACTGGTTGAAAGCACAATCATATGGAACTAGTATATTAGCCCTTGTTCTGTCGGAAACACATCTTACATTTTATTGGATTCATTTAGATTTTAGGTTTTAATGGATTACACATAGGTCTATATGTGTGATTAGAGTGTTGGGGGTAGGAGTAGACCATACGTTTATTCTTTATTGTTCATGAAACCATGTCACCAGCACATTCAATTTTCTGGTATTCCAGGAATTTCACTGGACTTGACATTAATAAGAGTAAAGGAATAATGTTAATAACTGACTTTTCTTTAAGGTCTGGAAGAGTTATCCAGGCTGGAGTTCACAGCTTGTTTCATCTGTAATTCTATATAATAACAACCATAATCATACTTTGGTGTAGTTGTAGAGAAAATCACATTACCAGTTCCCTTTTCCCCTACCTTAGTAAGTGCTACTCATTTACTGAGGTGAAGAGTTCAGTGAAGGGAATCATGGGACATTTAGAATTTGCATGAGATGCCAGGACATGCCTGGGCATTCAAATAAATCTAAACATATAAAAAAATGAGGTGAAATAATAAAAGTAAATGCAGAAATGCACGGCTCTTATTCTGCAGTTGAGCGCCTCCATCTTAGGGCCGTGTCAATCAATGTTATTTTTCTCATTGTCTCTGCAATTATTTGAAATCCATGTCATCAGTGTATTTCTGTGCATTTTTATAACAAAAGATTAAAAGGTTAAACAATAGAGACTATTTTCACTGCTTCTTTGCTCATTCTTTTCAAGTTTGACAATATTAGAGGATGGAACCGTAAATGGGGAATGTTTGTGTGGGACAAACTGTTTAAAAATAATTTTACAAAATCTGTGGGTTTCCTAGTCTAAAGCCCCCACTTGTGCTGCAGCCAAATCTCTATTAATGCTTTTCTTATGTGTGTGAATGCAAATGGATTGTAATGTGTGTGAATGTAGATACATTGTAATGGATGTGAATGTAAATGTGTAAATGGATTGCAGTGTGTGTGAATGTAGATGTTTGCAATGTGTGTGAATGTAGATGGATTGTAATGTGTGTTAATGTAAATAGATTGCAGTGTGTGTGAATGGAGATGGTTTGCAATGTGTGTGAATGGAGATGGATTGTAATGTGTGTGAATGTAAATAGATTGCAGTGTGTGTGAATGGAGATGGATTGTAATGTGTGTGAATGTTGATGGATTGCAGTGTGTCTGAATGTAAATTGATTGAAATGTGTGTGAATGTTGATGGATTGTAATGTGTCTGAATGTAGATAGTGTGTGTGAATGTAGATGGATGGTAATGCGTGAGAATGTCGATGGATTCCAGTGTGTCTGAATGTAGATGAATTGTAATGTATGTGAATGTTGATGCATTGTAACATGTGTGAATGTTGATGGATTGCAGTGTGTCTGAATGTTGATGGATTGTAACGTGTGTGAATGTTGATGGATTGCAGTGTGTGTGAATGTTGATGGATTGCAATGTGTGTGAATGTAGATGGATTGTAATGTGTGTGAATGTAGATGAATTGCAGTGTGTGTGAATGTTGATGGATTGCAATGTGTGTGAATGTAGATGGATTGCAATGTGTGTGAATGTAGATGGATTGCAATGTGTGTTTAATGTTAATGGATTGCAATGTGTGTGAATGTAGATAAATATCTGAGTGTTGCTAGTGTGTGTTTCTGAATGCATTTTATCCTTCATGACCTCCATGTCCCATATGTGTGTCTCTGCATTCTCCTTGTTCTCCATTTCTTTATCCCTGCTATCTTTCCCAACTTCTGTCACTTTCTCACTCCCACCTATGTCTCTCTCATCACCTTTATGTCTCTCTTACCCCTTCCACACTTGTTGTTTGACCCTCCCTCAATTTTCCTTCACTTGTGTTTATTCCTCATGCTCCATGCCTCCACAAACATTGCCCTATATGCCCCCATGTCCCTCGTATGTCTCTATCTTCCATTCTTTCCATGTGTCTTTATTGTATTATTACAGCTTATTATAATCATACAGCTTATTGTATTATTACAGCTTATTGTATCATTACTTCTTAGTCAGTTATTACAGTTAATTGTTTTATTACAGTTTACAGTATCATTACAGCTTATTGTATTATTACAGCTTGTTGTATCATTACAGCTTATTGTATTATTACAGCTTGTTGTATCATTACAGCTTATTGTATTATTACAGTTATTACAGCTTATTGTATGTGCACCATTATTGTATTATGCTGCATTGAATCTTTGGTTGACATCTTTCCAGACATCTTTCAACCTTATGGTCCTCTCGGCACTTAAAGTCCGCCCCCCTTCGTCAGCCTGATGTAGAACTTCACTTGCTCATTATCAGTGTAAATGTGTTCAGCAATGACAGGACGCACTGTGCTGAGACCATTGACATGCAAAGTACATAGTACTTCAAGTGCTCCTTGAACCTCTTAAGGACCAAACTTCTGGAATAAAAGGGAATCATGACGCGTTACACATGTCATGTGTCCTTAAGGGGTTAAAACATGTTTTAGCATTTGGGAACACAGAGGGAAATCCTACCCCAGTCTGTTCATCCTCTAGTAGGTACATGGTTATAGGATCACTATAGCGTTAGGAATGAAACCATGCTATAGTGCCCTAGTTTATAGCTAGGTAAGCCCTCTCTCCCCATTTGCATTAAAAATATATTTTTAAAAATGTACTTCCCTTTTTCCAGCACTGAGGCTTCCCTGGCGCTGCTGACCTCTCCACCTCCCATGATATCATCGAGGAGGTGCCACTTCCTGGTTGCCAATTACAAAATCCAGGAATTTATGTTGCGCATGCACAATGAGGGCCACACACACATCCAGTGCTTCGGAATCCAATGTCAGTCAGTCATTAAAGTTGCAACGGCAGCAGCTTTATTGGGGCAAAAGCAGCAACGATTCGACCCTACGGGATCTTTATCCAGTACGTCTCTATTACATTGGCAACGTCATGTGACCCTCAAGGTAAACATTGCAGTTTCAGCAAAACAGTGATGTTTTACCAGAAAATGGCCTGGGTGGCTTTAGTTGTCCTTTAGCTAAATGAAATCTGAGTGACCTATTATCATATTCCTAGGCAAATAATGAAATATCATGCAATGCCTCCTTATTGCTGAAAGGGGGGTGGAAATACACCTCTCACTCCATGGGCCTAACACTGAGCCCCTAAGGAGGCCACCAAACATGAACTGTGAATAAGTTTATTTTAGGTCGGTTAATATTAACCAAATAGAACAATGACTTCCTTTCTCTACAGCATTGTAGCTCAATGTCACTCATTCACTTAGATTTGTTACAGGGTAAACAGCCAGCTCTGTTTGTTCTATTGATGATCAGAGGTTCATGCAGGGCCAGATTAAGAGCCCAGTGGGCCTGGTGCTGACAATTATGATGGGCCTAATTACAAAATCTTATCAACCAAAACCACTAAAACAGTCATACCTCTCAAGCATCATATATCTGGTGGAGATGGTGCTGGAGGGAAAACGCACAGGAGATAGCTATAAGAAACACATCCTCTATGCTAATCCTATGCTTTCATATTTCAAGTAAATTCATACCCCCTAACAGCAGTGTCCAGTAAAGAAGGAAGTCTATGGACGGGGTAAAAGGGTGGGCCACTGACGCAAATCACATAACCAGAAAAGGGGCATGTCTGTGTCCCCATGTCTCCCAGTCCCTTAGTGTCTGTGTCCCCATGTCTCCCAGTGTCCCCATGTCACTAGGGGACATTGAGAGACATTGGGACACTGGGTGACTTTGAGACACGAGGGGACACTGGGAGACATGGGGCACTGAGACACTGTTATACATAGGGGACACTGTGATACATAGGGGACACTGGAGACTTGACAAAGACCTGGGTACAGGTCAAAAAATTGAGGTGTCCAATAAACCTGCTTAAATCTATCACAGTGAGTGCCTGAGATTTTTTCTTTTATACTAGGGGACACTGAGACACTGGGAGACATGGGGGCAATGGGAGACATTGGGACACAGACACTGGGAGACTAAGGGACTTTGGGAGACTAGGAAACACTGAGACACTAGGGACACTGGCACACTACAGACACTGAGAGACACCAGGGACACTGGGAGACATGGATACACTGAGATACTAGGGACACTGGCTGGGAGACATGGGGACACTGGGAGTGCCCCATGTCTCCCAGGTCTCAAAGTCGCCCAGTGTCCCCATGTCTCCCTGTGTCCCCCAGTGTCCCCATGTCTCTCAGTGTCCCCATGTTGCCCAGTGTCCCCTAGTGTTTGTATCCCCATGTCTTCCAGTGTCCCTTAGAGTCTGTGTCCCCATGTCTCCCAGTGTCCCCATGTCACTAAGACACTAGGAGAAACTTAGAGACATTGGAACCTTGTGAGACACTAGGACACTGGGAGAGACATGGGGACACTGAGATACATGGGGACACTAGGAGACTAGGGGACTCTGGGAGACTAGGGACACAGACACTAGGGACATTGAGAGACAACAGGGACACTGGAAGACATGGGGACAGTGAGACACTAGGGACACTGGCTGGGAGACATGAAGACACTGAGAGATGAGGGGCCACTGGGAGACATGGGGCCACTGTGTCGCTAGTGTTTCAGGGTCCCCATGTCTCCCAGTGTCCCAATGTCTCAGTTTCGCCAAGTCTCTCACCATCCCCATGTCTCACACTTTCCCCTGCTGTCTCAGTGTCCCCAGGTCTCCAATGCTTCCTAGTGTCTCAGTGTCACCAAGTGTCCCTATGTCTCCCAGTGTCCCCAAGTCTCTCACCGTCCCATCTCTCACAGTTTCCCCTAGTGTCTGTGTCCCCAGGTCTCCAGGGCCCCCTAGTGTCTCAGTGTCACTTAGTGTCTCCTAGTGTCCCCATGTCTCCCTGCAGCCTTTCCCCCCCAACCCTCACTTACCTGAGCTGTTGGCTGTCTCTGCAGGCTCTGAGATGCTGTCTGGAGTCTCTGTGCAGAGCTGCTCCCCCTGCGAATCAGTGAGTAGAGAGAGGCGGGGAGGGAGATGCTGTAACTTCTTATCCCTCTCCACTCACACAGCGACCCCTACTGGCCAGCGCTGGTATTGCTGGTATGCCAGCTAGGCATCCTCAAATACCTGAGAAATACCTGGCAACCCTGAGAGTAGTATGTAAAAAAAACCTTCTTTTTAAAAAATCAATGGGCCTATCAATGGGCTTGGGCCTGGAGCTGCAGCTCCATCAGCCCCTATGTTAATCCGGCCCTTGGTTCAGGATCAAATCTAACTGCTTTACTAGAGGTGAAACAGCCTGGTGCTGTGCATAAACATATAAATCTACCTTACTTGTTGTTATCCTTACACTGTATCCATCCTTACACTGTATCTGTCATTATCTGAAGGCCTCTATGCCAACCAATGAGTGACAGGAGAGAGCAGGAGAACTCCCCTACAGAAGATTCTCATGCTCTCTATCAAAGCAACTTCAGAGCATGCGCTGTAGTTATTTTTCTATCTTCAGGCAAAAAAAAATCTCAAACTTTACTTAAAAAACATTGGAACAGGTTGATAGATATCACTCCATCCTGACTCCAACTCCCTGATAGTGTGAGTGTATTCCCAAGCAATGCCAGTCGGGTAGCATGCGGTAGTCATTGATGGCTGCACTGGGTGTATGGTAAGTAGCAGCCGAATAGCTGAATTACCAATTCATTAAGAACTTTAGCTCTATGATAAATTAGATATTCATTGCTTAAGGAGGTGCTTTCTGTTAATGACCCGGTATGAGAAACCTGGTATGAGAGGTTCACTTCTGGGGTTTTTTAAGATTCCAATTTGGAACCGAATCAGAATAACAAATAAGTCTTGAAAATAGGCCAATCAGTGTGCTCCAAAATATATACATAATATATAATTATGTATCTATTTTACAGTACACAGATAGGAATATTTTTTAACTATTTGGTGAGAAAAAGTAATCAATAGAAGGGAATATAGAAGGAACCATAAAAAAATAAAATAAAAAATAAAATCTATATTTATTAATTACAATTATTTATATAGAGCTAACATATTCCACATGTAAACAATAGGTAAACAGGACAGACACTAAATTCTTACAAAACACGATTGACATATTGGAACAGCAGGTGAAGAGGGCCCTGCCCAAACAAATTATATATCCAATACATAAATATGTAAATATAGATTTATTTTTTTACAGTTCCTTATTTTCTCCCTCTGTTGGTCACTTCTTACTTAATATGTGAATAAAATCAACATTTAGTGTTGGTCCCCTAGCCATCAATCATCTATATTTCCATTCAACACACAATGTCGAACACGTTCAGGTCGGCTCATGACCACAAATTTCACTCGTGGCATTTTTAATGTGGTGGTTCGTATTCTCGAAATTTTTTTTGTATTTTCAGGTGGTTCGTAATTTCTGGTCGGAGTTTAGGAATTTGGATAGAAACAATCTCTTAGTTAATAATGTGATACAAAGAGATGCCGAAGGAGTTGGGGTCTGGTTTACAAGAGGTTACAACCTCAGCAAATCAGCTATATAACCATAAATATTCACATCTAATTATTCACTGGGCTGGGAAGTATGAACAAATTATGGGGGCCCTAATTTCCCTACAAATCCCTGTTTAGTAAATTAACCTGAAATTCTCAGGGTTATTTACTGACGTGAGAATTCAATGTAGATTTCATATTTAAAGTCAAAAAAGTCGAACTGGAAAAATTAAGTTCTGCTACTTTGTACTTAAATTTGAAATTCACTTTAAATTATCACTTGAGTAAATAACCCTGTAGGTTCTCAATTCACTGCAGCTCACTGTTTAGTAAATAAACCTTAACGAGAACTCAATGTTTCAGTGGAGGATAGATAGATAGATCGATAGATAGATAGATCGATAGATTGATAGATAGATAGATAGATAGATAGATAGATAGATAGATAGATTGATAGACCTCAGAAGCTCTACAGATCCTGTTCCTCATACTAAACCTTTTTAAACAATATAAATATTACCAAAAATCAACGTCCAAGTGTTTGAAGTGAAGACCTATGTCTGCAAAATAATGGTATCAAAAATGATAAAATCAGATTGCCTCGTTAGCGTAATTGAGGGAATCTCAGCAGGTAATTACGAGAATCCCAGGCAAAGATCATGTCTGATTATACAAGCGCTGGCTGTGTCCCGAAGTGCTGCCAGTCTGAGTGATGTTACCTACGTCTGTTCTGTTGGCTCGACAAAAAGAAATGTTTTGTCAACAGAACAAATGACTTTCTTGCTTTATTTAATCTGTCACTATTCCTAAACTTAGGCTGTCATATAGGACGTTATTTCCTAAGAGAGAGAGTGAGAGTGTGTGTGTTAGCCTCCCTGACTATGGACAGGGTAACATGACCTCTGATTATCAAAGTTAGTCACAGTGACATTAGGGAGCAGATACATTGTTAATGTTTTGTGATTTAATGCTGATCTTTTTATGGGAATTCCTGCACATCTACATGTAGAAGAAGGAGGTGAGAGGAACTTACTTGTGATCTCTTTCCCTAGTAAGTCTGTAAACCTGACAGGGTGGTATTTAAATATTTGTTGCAGTATTTGACGTGATCCCTGCATGATGCCGGACCTGGGTTATGATCGGAGCCTGATAAGCTCATTTATGCAATTTCCACAGAGGTTTAAACTGCTCCACTAATTGAATTCTTCATAGCTACAGACATCAGTTGTGCCGTTACACTCTTGAAGAAACAGTCCAGACAGATAAAGAACTTTAATTTATAAAAGTGCCTATTTTAAATTCCATACCCGGGGCATACATTTCACAGGTGTCTATGTTTTACCTGTGTGTGGATGGTTGAATATCTTACCAGCCTAGGCAGCCTTATCCATATACTCATCATCCATTGGTATTTATCACTTATTGGCTGGTCCGCCTGTCCCTGAAATTGGGGGTTACTCTTATAGGCCATCATAGACAGCACTGAGAAGCTTGGAGCGATGACTCACATTTCTTTGGATAGTTTGCCAGTAAAACAGGATGTTGTCATTAATTATAAAGACACTGTAGCCACTGTAACCGCCCCATCTAATTGAAGTGGTTATAATTTCTAGTGTCCCCTGTTGCTATCCTTTAATTCACAGTTAAACTGGTTTTAATGTTTGTAATGTTTTTAAGCTAAACAAGTGTCCCCAGAAGCGTCATCTCCTCTATTCTGCTTGGTCTAATGAGGAAGAATGAGCCTATACTTTCCAATTCTGGCCTCTTAACAATTGGGAAGCCAGAGGAAGGGGGTAGTGGGGGTGGTCTACTGATGCAATAGTGTAACTAGCTCTGCCCCCAAAGGGCAGATCTGCACAGATAAGGGGTGGGTCTACCTGAATTACTGGCAGGTCAGCCTGGTGTGAATGCAAGATCGGCTGCCTGCCAATCATTTTAAGACAGCCCACTGAGGCCCTACAGGGGGCACTGTTTCAGTGCTTAGTGCACATGCTTGAGCATGTCTAACGATGTACTCAAGCTATGCTTGTTGGTGACAGTTACCTGGTGTCCCCAAAAATTGGACACCAGGGAGCTAAGTTGGGACGATGGGACAGAACCAGTAAATAGGAATAGTTGGTAGGCCTATTAGCCTGAGCAGCAATGGCTTGCTTTGAGCCTATCACAGCTCACATTATTGGTATGAATTATTATGTCTAGAAGGAAGTGTATAATCTCTGTCGTAGCTACACCAGGGAAGCCAGGGACCCTCATTAAGTGTCAAACTACTTGAAAAGGGAAGGCCAGCCCCAGAGGACTCCAGACACTATAATCAATTCAATGAGATGAAATAGTTATAGTGCCTACAGTGAGTATTTAAAGGGATACTCGGTCCTAAGGTACTTTAGCATCCTGAATTGCTTTATGTGTGAAGAATCTGCCCTTGTTTTTTTTTTTAAATTTAACAAAAAGTGCAGATTTCAGTAGAAATGCGTGCTTTTATAAAGGTACCTTATCATATCCCAGGCTGTCCTTCAGACATGTTACTATTTGGTAGTTTAGGTGCAGATTTATAGAAATACAGTGAACCTATAATAGGGGAACAGAAAATTGCATAAGTCTAATACCGTTTATGTGATCACCCCCCATGTGCTTGATAAATTGCACTCACAAACCACAGATTAATGCAGGCATTGTACAAGATCCCAATTACTGTAATACAGTGTGGCCCCAGAGCACCTGCCTTGCAAAGACCTCTCATTGAGCTACAGTGGGAAGTCTGTGATTGGACAGCCACAGAAAGTCTGGGCAGGGTTAGAAGGGGAGGGCTTATAAAGGCTGCAGACAAGAGACATTTTCATTTTGTTTTTGTCCAAATAAATAAAAAAATACTATTTGATAAATTTTAAAAATCACTATTTAGCAAATACATTCATGCATTTAATTATGCATTTTTTCATTGGGTAATATTTACAACTCACTAAAGCTGCACATCTCATGGCTCCATTTTTTGTAAACCCTCCCTTGCTAACCCTGCCTAGACTTTCTGTGGCTGTGGCTACAGTTAATATATACAAACTTTTCAGCCAATCAGGGTACAGCACAGACAACAAATAAACAAGACTGTGTGGTTTTTGTGATAATTCACACTATTGTTAAGAACTCCCTCCAGGTTACTCACTGAACCCAAATTGCAGCAAATGGCAAACGTTGTGACTATAACTGAGTTGGAGAATTGTTTTAAAATCAGCTATTATTCCCTAAATGTTTCTGTTCAGATAACAATTTGATAAAATCCATCTTAGTGAATACACAATGTGTGCTTATTGAGTGGATAGACGGAGGATAAACTGCTTACGTATGAGAACGGTAGCTGTAACAACCAGACGCCTGAATTTAATTGCCAAAATCATACATTATAGAGGGACAGTTCCAAAATAGAATAAAAATGTATGTGTAAAAAGGTGCTTAAAATTCTATTGATTCCTGTATATAGAAATTCAAACTAAAGTGTATCCTTTCGCACACCAAACTAAACAATAACAAAACTGTTGGTTAGTGAAACGCGTAAAATTAGGTATACATATTCAACCAGTCAATAAGGAAAGATAATGGAGATCCAGTCCGAAAATATATTTTATTTCATCATATTAAACATTTTAATATATCAACATCTCAGTCTGAATCCATATAATGAAAAAAACATATTCAGTTCCTAGGTATAAAGGTGAATGTCTAAATAAAGTGCTTAAAATCACATTAACTTTAAACAAGAAAAAAACCTCTAGGTTCTACTATGAATAAAAGTAAGATAATTACTCTAAATATGATAAACTGTCTGACAAAAACAATCTAAAGAAGTTTGTATAAAAAGTATCAATTGCTAAGAAAGTCAGAGCAGGAATTTACATGGCATCTATTCATTTATAAAATATTTTACGAGGAAGGATACATTGAGATTTCTCTCGTTTTCAAGTACGTCCTGGGTCCACAAATCATTGCATTGTTACATTAGGTACAACCAAATACAAAAACAATATTAATACACAATATATACAAAATTTAACATAGAACAGGTTGGAAATATATAATCAACCATGACAGGTGCATTCTGTTTTGAGATATGTAGAGAGGGATCTCTTAAAGGACTTCAGGCTTGGGGAAGATTTGAAAGTGTGCTATAATACATCAAACAAGTAAAAAGAGGAAAAGGGCTCGCGGGAGTGAAAACCCCAAAAGGGCTAAATACTGTCCTATTCAGTGCCTTTGAGGGCTCCCCACCATAATCCCCACACCCATCACACCCATGGGAGAAAAAAAAGTCCCATATACAAGACTCCAGAGTGCCTGATAAGAGCAGTTTTTGCTCTAATTCATGTGAGTTGGCACCTCGGAAGGTTTCGACACAGAGTGCGTATATATTATATATTAGCCATCAGCACTATTGTATGTTCCTATTATTTGTCATTTTGTTGGAGATCCATATATACGGAGTGTAACACAGAGGGATACACCTTCAGAATTCCTTTACATTGTTGCTAATCTGACAATTCATGTACATTCCCACCCTGAGACGTTAAAACTCCTGTACATTCCCACCCTGATACATTAAAACTCCTGTATATTGCCATCCTGAGACGGTAAAACTCCTGTACATTCCCATTGTGAGATGTTAAAACTCCTGTAAATTCCCACACTGAGACATTAAAACTCCTGTATATTCCCATTGTGAGACGTTAAAACTCTGTACATTTCCATCCTGAGATGTTTAAACTCATGTACATTCTCATCCTGAGACATGAAAACTCCTGTACATTCCCATTCTGAGACATTAAAACTCCTGTACTTTCCCATCCTGAGACGTTAAAACTCCGGTACATTCCCATCCTGAGACGTTAAAACTCCTGTACATTTCCATCCTGAGAGGGTAAAACTCCTGTACATTCCCATCCTGAGACGATAAAACTCCTGTACTTTCCCATCCTTAGACGTTAAAACTCCTGTACTTTCCCATCCTGAGATGTTAAAACTCCTGTACATTCCCATCCTGAGATGGTAAAACTCCTGTACATTCCCATTCTGAGACATTAAAACTCCTGTACATTCCCATCCTGAGACGTTAAAACTCTGTACATTTCCATCCTGCGACATTAAAACTCCTGTACTTTCCCATCCTGAGACGTTAAAACTCCTGTACATTTCCATCCTGAGACATTAAAACTCCTGTACATTTCCATCCCGAGAGGGTAAAACTCCTGTACATTCCCATCCTGAGATGTTAAAACTCCTGTACATTCCCATTCTGAGACATTAAAACTCCTGTACATTCCCATCCTGAGATGTTAAAACTCTGTACATTTCCATCCTGCGACATTAAAAGTCCTGTACTTTCCCATCCTGAGACATTAAAACTCCTGTACTTTCCCATCCTTAGACGTTAAAACTCCTGTACATTCCCATCCTGAGATGGTAAAACTCCTGTACATTCCCATCCTGAGAGGGTAAAACTCCTGTACTTTCCCATCCTGAGACGATAAAACTCCTGTACTTTCCCATCCTTAGACGTTAAAACTCCTGTACATTCCCATCCTGAGATGGTAAAACTCCTGTACATTCCCATCCTGAGACATTAAAACTCCTGTACATTTCCATCCCGAGAGGGTAAAACTCCTGTACATTCCCATCCTGAGACAATAAAACTCCTGTACTTTCCCATCCTGAGACGATAAAACTCCTGTACATTCCCATCCTGAGACGTTAAAACTCCTGTACATTCCCATCCTGAGACACAACACAGTTACTGAACTCTTTCGTACTGTGAGAGAATCAGAGCAAGTCAGAGGAAGGTGGTGTTGTTTTAGAGATACTTGGTGGAGGCATGTGAAGAATTCATGAACAATTACATTTTAGTGAAAATGCCAGGAATTGGCAGGGAATTTAATTATTTTGCCACAAAAAAAAAAAAAGGTACAAAACTTTTTTTTTTTTTATATTTTGTCTCAAGATTTGCTATCCACTTCTCAGTCCCCCAAAAATCCCAGCCTGATGTATAACCCTTTGTAAGATCCTACATGTACGTACTGATTTTAAAGTGTTGATTTTTAGACTTTTGCACTGCAAACTTTTTGTTTCGTCTGAATGAATTGGAACGAACATAATTGTCATTGAGTCCAAAACAAACGTCTTCGATTAGAAGATCCATTTAGACCGAAATTCATCCATTATTTTCATTTAGTTTTTTTCCATTCGGATTAACCCCTTAAGAACCAAACTTCTGGAATAAAAGGGAATCATGACATGTCACACATGTCATGTGTCCTTAAGGGGTTAAATAAATGCTGGTGTTTCATTGGTTTAAATAAGTCCCTAATTTGGTATCCTTCTTTCTTCCTTATGTGGTATTGCCATATTTAAGGGTACCAATACAGGGAGGGAGCAGTGTCTAGTAGATCACTCCCTATTTTAAGAATTCCTAAATATGTCAATTCCACATAAGGAAGAATACCAAATTAGGGAGCTGTTTAGTAGATAGCTACATAATTTGGTACTCTTATGTGGGATTGCCATATTTATGGGAGCAAATTAGAAATCTATCTACCAAACACAACAGCTACCTGATTTGGTAGTGGAGCCCTTAATTATGGTAATCCCAAAATAATGATACCAGCTTAATGAATTTAAAAGAATGAATTAATGTAAGAATTGTGCATTGAATATTTTAGCTAATTGTGTGATTAATACAATTAGTTTTAGGGGAGCGCCAAATTGAATAAAAACAAAAATTAAAAGTATATAAAGATGAGAAAAGGGTACAGAAAATAGGAAACCTAACGACCTATTATATACAATATATATAAAAACACACACATTTACCACAATTTTAGTATTTTTCAATATATACCAAACTTAGTTTTTTATCTAACGATAGTATTAGAAGGATACTACACTGATAAGTAGTATACCTAGAGAATAAGGGGAACTGTATGTGTTTTTATATAATTGTGTGAATAGTTCATTATACTGTTATGCCATTTTTAAGTTCATTACTTGGCCGAATGGGTAAATTAGCGGATTTCATATTTTTGAGAACAAATGATTTTACACGAGAAACCTTTGACATTTCAAACGTATTTGGTAAGAAAGCAACACAATAATAGAAAATTTTACTTTCTAACAAACTTAAACAAATGTTTCTATCTTTTGTTTAAACCATTTTTTATTTTTTTTTTATTTTCAGACAGTACAAATACAATTTATACCTTTAAATAATTACAAAGCCATTAAAGTATTTATGGCTCCCTAACTATAATGTAATTAACAAGATCAAGATTAAAGAAATAATTTAAAGTATTTATGAAAATCTACCATTTATCTCAGCATATAATCAGAATTATAGCAGGCTCTTATTTACAGCTCAAAATAGTATAGACATAAACTATTTAATGCACAAAATGTGAATGCCCTGTACCATCTTAAGGATATCAAAGGTACACTACACTCCAGACCCTAATGCACATCAAATTGCTCAAGTGCTTTATGTGTGATGTGTGTCCTCTTTTTTTCTCATTTTACAAAAAGCTTACATTTCAATAGAAATTGGCTATTTTTTTAAATGGACCTTATTACACCCCTCTGGTCTTGTTACTCCTGGTTTATTTAGCTCAGTGAAGCTAAACTCCAGAGGCAACAATTGCCCAGAACACCTGCCTTGTAAAGACTTCTCATTGAGCTTTATTAGGAAGTCTGTGATTGGACAGTTACAGAAATTCTGGGCGGGGTTAGAGAGGGAGGGATTGTAAAGACTGCAGACTAGAGATCTGCAGCTTCTGGAACCTGTTTTTTGATATTCCCCAATGACAACATGCATAATTAAATACATCAATGTTTTCATTGGTGTTTGTCTACTAAACAGTGATTTAAAAACATTGTTAGTGGAGTATCATAATTATTTCCACGTATGTTTCCAACTCTGTCATAAAGTATCAGTCTTAACAGAGATATTAACAGACTCTTGCTATCCTTGACAGTTGGAGAGTACTCAGAATGGGTTTGATAATTTATCATCTATTCACATAGGATGCACACCAATATATAAAATAATATACTTTAATTATTTCTCAAATGACCACAATTTATTTTCAATCTTGATACTCCAGAAAACTTAAATTTATTCGATTCTATTAAAGACTTACAGTTTTTGAATAAATCTGATTGTATCCCCTATCTCTTAATTTATTGTTAAAACCAAACATATCCGTCTCTTCCATTAGCGAGGATGTTGCTTTGACTCCTCCGTTTTTGCTCTTCGAACTTGACAACAGCTTTGACGCTTGTGTGAAATTCACTACGCTTTAACCCTGAGTCATTTATCACAACACCCTGGCCATTATCACATCTATAGAGTGACCGCATAGTTGTATACTGGGAATACTAATACCCAACGATTGCCCGTTTCACAGGCAGGCTTAAAGAACAGTTGAGCCATGCAAGCAGTGAATATCAGAACGAGGAAGGGGCTCTTTAATATAACATATAGTCCTATCTATATACCTTTTGACATTCAAACTTGGTTTGCTCCATTTTCCTGATGGATCAGCATGAGTGAGCGCTGCGGGGGCTGCGGGGCGCAGGCAACCAATCAGAGAAGGAGCGCCCATTCATACGGGCTTTCTCCCTTTCTCCTGATTGGGTGGCGAAACCCCTCTCCTCCCTGAGCGCTGATTGGCGCAATTTGATTGGTGCCCTTTACATTGATAATGTCCCTGGTTCCTATTTCATACAATCTGTCCCACAAGAGCAATAAAAAACTGAGGCAAAAAATGCTTTCACAGCAACAAACAGAGAAAGAAAGCGAACAACACACAAAAACAAAAACAAAAACAGACAGCGAATTGCACAACAATAACAAAAACAGAGACAGCAAACAGCACAACAATAACAAAAACAGACAGCGAAAAATAATAACAAAAACAGAGACAATGAATAGCACAACAATTACAAAAACAGAGACCGCAAACAACACAATAACAAAAACAGAGACAGCGAATAGCACATCAATAACAAAAACAGAAAAAGTCAATAGCACAACAATAACAAAAACAGAGACAGCGAACAACAATAAAAAAACAGAGACAGCGAATAGCACAACAATAACAAAAACAGAGACAGCGAACAACAATAAAAAAACAGAGACAGCGAATAGCACAACAATAACAAAAACAGAGACAGTGAACAACAGCAAAAACACAGCCAGCGAATAGCACAACAATAACAAAAACAGAGACCGTGAATAGCACAACAATAACAAAAACAAAGACAGCGAGCAACACAACAATAACAAAAACAGATATAGAAAGTGTGACAACAGCAACAGAAACAGTGACACCTAACAATGACAAACAGAGAGAGCAAACATCATAATAACAAAAACAGCGACAGAGAATACCACAAGAGTGAAAAAATAAAGACAGTGAACACCACTTCAGCGACACACATAGAGATAGAAAAGACCACAACAGTGATAAACACAGGGGCATTGAATGTC
>OW240916.1:318447633-318458043 GCA_933207985.1 Pelobates cultripes | reverse complement strand
CATCTAAAAGGAAGAAGTCGGGTTGGGAAATTCCGGAAATGAGCTCTGAATCATCTTCTGATGAGTAGAGTAATCTTCCAAAGATTCCAGTGCTTCCTCTGGCTAGGAATACTGCTTTCAGGAACAGTATCTATCTGCATAAACTTCAAGGAAGTCTATATCCTCATGGATTTGGAGACTTCTCCTTAAGGTTTGCAGGAAAAGAGAAAGCTTAAGTATTTTCCTATTCACCCTTCTGTACAGCAGTTGATGCTTAGAAACTGGAGACTGGCCAAGAAAGCTTTTAGTATCCAAGCATTTAAACATACCTGATAAGCAACCAGAGACCATTCCTAAAGTGGATATACCAATAGGTTAACAAATTTAAACCTATTTAGTTTAGAAAAACGTCGCCTGAGAGGGGATATGATAACATTATACAAATATATTCGGGGCCAATACAAACCATTGTGTGGAAATCTATTCACAAACCGGACTTTACATGGGACACGAGGCCATGCGTTTAGACTGGAAGAAAGAAGATTTCGCCTAAGGCAAAGGAAAGGTTTTTTTACTGTAGAACAATCAGGATGTGGAATTCTCTGCCTGAGGAAGTGGTTTTATCAGAGTCCATACAGATGTTCAAACGGCTACTAGATGCATACTTGCAAGAACAGAATATTCAAGGATATAATCTTTCAATGTAGGGTAATAACTGCTTGATCCAAGGTTAAATCTGACTGCCATTCTGGGGTCAAGAAGGAATTTTTTTCCTAGCTTGTTGCAAAATTGTGCTTCAAACTGGGTTTTTTTGCCTTCTTTTGGATCAACAGCAAAAAACAAATGTGAGGAAGGCTGAACTTGATGGACGCAAGTCTCTTTTCAGCTATGTAACTATGTAACTATGTAATAGCATAGCTGCCTATTGGGGATTCCAGTGGGCTCCAGGATTCGATAGACAAACGAGCAGAATCTAACTTAAAGAAGCTTTATTCCACTGCAGTAGCCCAGAGTAAGGCTCTCATTTCAGGTTGTTCAAGTAGCCAAAGCTCAAAGATGTTGGCTGGATACTTTGGAGAACGTTTATATGGGTGAATCCAGAGATCCTGTTTTTTGGGGTTTTTTTTTTTACTTTTGAGGTACGTGAAGATGGCTGGGAAATTTTTGGCTGACTCTTCATCAGAAGCAGGGACATTTTAAGCACAAATGATGGGGCTCTCTAATGTCACCAGGTGTGCAGGATGGCTCAGAAGTTGGTCAGCTGACAATGCTTCTAAAAATTCATTGTGTGATTTCCCCTATGAACAAGGTACATTCTTCAACAAAAACAGATGTTCTTACAAAGGTTCCTTTCATAGGTTCTCCTATAAGAAGAATCAAAGGCCATTTTCCTTTCAGGATAAGGGAAAGAGGATCTTTCTAGGGAAAAAAAAAAGATTATGACTCCATTCCAGTAGATGGCAGACTTCTGTTATTCAAAGCAGTATGGCAGCAGACAGTTGGGTCTGGTCAGGGGTTTAAAGAGGTTACAGTATACAACTTCTCAAATTTCCTCCTTTGTTCAACAATACATTCCCCAGATATTGCTTCCGTTCTTCTCCAAGAGGTCTTATGGCAGAAAAAATGTGATAGAAATTTTACCAAAAGGAGAAGAATTCAAAGGTCCTTATTCAAGAATATTTTTGATAAATAGCCAGATGGTACTTTTTATCCAATTCTAGATTTAAATTTCATAAACCGGTTCATGCTACATAAAATATTTCGCATGGAAAACCTCTTCTCTGCATCACATAATTCGACCGGGTTCATGGCTATGTTCCATCTATATGCAAGATGCCTATCTGCACATACCCATAGCAGCAAACGGCAGAAGGTTTTTAAGATTTGCCATACAAGATCAGGATCAGCTTCTGCATTTCCATTTCAGGGCCTTGACTTTAGCCTTCAGCTCCAAGACTCTTTTCCAAGTTACTCGTGGTTATAACATCAGAATTGCGGAAAAAAGGTCTTCACATCATACCGTACCTGGATGACTGGTTACTCCTAGTGTCTTCAGAGCTACAACTCTTAAAAGACATCAGGAAGGCTACCATCACCTTCCAAAAACATGGTTGGATTATAAACAAGGACCAGTCCGCATTAACCCCATCTCGTTCTATCCTTTTTCTGGGTCTCATTTTAGACTCTATTCAAATGAAGAATTTCCTTCCAGAGGAGACAATAAACAAAATAAAGGTCACTATTATCAGCTCACTGTTGTAGTGCACTGCCTCTAATCTGGAGGGAAAAGTTTGAACTCCTTTCTCACATAATTTGGTACTCTTATGTGGGATTGCCATATTTATGGGAGCAAATTAGAAATCTATCTACCAAACACAACAGCTACCTGATTTGGTAGTGGAGCCCTTAATTATGGTAATCCCAAAATAATGATACCAGCTTAATGAATTTAAAAGAATGAATTAATGTAAGAATTGTGCATTGAATATTTTAGCTAATTGTGTGATTAATACAATTAGTTTTAGGGGAGCGCCAAATTGAATAAAAACAAAAATTAAAAGTATATAAAGATGAGAAAAGGGTACAGAAAATAGGAAACCTAACGACCTATTATATACAATATATATAAAAACACACACATTTACCACAATTTTAGTATTTTTCAATATATACCAAACTTAGTTTTTTATCTAACGATAGTATTAGAAGGATACTACACTGATAAGTAGTATACCTAGAGAATAAGGGGAACTGTATGTGTTTTTATATAATTGTGTGAATAGTTCATTATACTGTTATGCCATTTTTAAGTTCATTACTTGGCCGAATGGGTAAATTAGCGGATTTCATATTTTTGAGAACAAATGATTTTACACGAGAAACCTTTGACATTTCAAACGTATTTGGTAAGAAAGCAACACAATAATAGAAAATTTTACTTTCTAACAAACTTAAACAAATGTTTCTATCTTTTGTTTAAACCATTTTTTATTTTTTTTTTATTTTCAGACAGTACAAATACAATTTATACCTTTAAATAATTACAAAGCCATTAAAGTATTTATGGCTCCCTAACTATAATGTAATTAACAAGATCAAGATTAAAGAAATAATTTAAAGTATTTATGAAAATCTACCATTTATCTCAGCATATAATCAGAATTATAGCAGGCTCTTATTTACAGCTCAAAATAGTATAGACATAAACTATTTAATGCACAAAATGTGAATGCCCTGTACCATCTTAAGGATATCAAAGGTACACTACACTCCAGACCCTAATGCACATCAAATTGCTCAAGTGCTTTATGTGTGATGTGTGTCCTCTTTTTTTCTCATTTTACAAAAAGCTTACATTTCAATAGAAATTGGCTATTTTTTTAAATGGACCTTATTACACCCCTCTGGTCTTGTTACTCCTGGTTTATTTAGCTCAGTGAAGCTAAACTCCAGAGGCAACAATTGCCCAGAACACCTGCCTTGTAAAGACTTCTCATTGAGCTTTATTAGGAAGTCTGTGATTGGACAGTTACAGAAATTCTGGGCGGGGTTAGAGAGGGAGGGATTGTAAAGACTGCAGACTAGAGATCTGCAGCTTCTGGAACCTGTTTTTTGATATTCCCCAATGACAACATGCATAATTAAATACATCAATGTTTTCATTGGTGTTTGTCTACTAAACAGTGATTTAAAAACATTGTTAGTGGAGTATCATAATTATTTCCACGTATGTTTCCAACTCTGTCATAAAGTATCAGTCTTAACAGAGATATTAACAGACTCTTGCTATCCTTGACAGTTGGAGAGTACTCAGAATGGGTTTGATAATTTATCATCTATTCACATAGGATGCACACCAATATATAAAATAATATACTTTAATTATTTCTCAAATGACCACAATTTATTTTCAATCTTGATACTCCAGAAAACTTAAATTTATTCGATTCTATTAAAGACTTACAGTTTTTGAATAAATCTGATTGTATCCCCTATCTCTTAATTTATTGTTAAAACCAAACATATCCGTCTCTTCCATTAGCGAGGATGTTGCTTTGACTCCTCCGTTTTTGCTCTTCGAACTTGACAACAGCTTTGACGCTTGTGTGAAATTCACTACGCTTTAACCCTGAGTCATTTATCACAACACCCTGGCCATTATCACATCTATAGAGTGACCGCATAGTTGTATACTGGGAATACTAATACCCAACGATTGCCCGTTTCACAGGCAGGCTTAAAGAACAGTTGAGCCATGCAAGCAGTGAATATCAGAACGAGGAAGGGGCTCTTTAATATAACATATAGTCCTATCTATATACCTTTTGACATTCAAACTTGGTTTGCTCCATTTTCCTGATGGATCAGCATGAGTGAGCGCTGCGGGGGCTGCGGGGCGCAGGCAACCAATCAGAGAAGGAGCGCCCATTCATACGGGCTTTCTCCCTTTCTCCTGATTGGGTGGCGAAACCCCTCTCCTCCCTGAGCGCTGATTGGCGCAATTTGATTGGTGCCCTTTACATTGATAATGTCCCTGGTTCCTATTTCATACAATCTGTCCCACAAGAGCAATAAAAAACTGAGGCAAAAAATGCTTTCACAGCAACAAACAGAGAAAGAAAGCGAACAACACACAAAAACAAAAACAAAAACAGACAGCGAATTGCACAACAATAACAAAAACAGAGACAGCAAACAGCACAACAATAACAAAAACAGACAGCGAAAAATAATAACAAAAACAGAGACAATGAATAGCACAACAATTACAAAAACAGAGACCGCAAACAACACAATAACAAAAACAGAGACAGCGAATAGCACATCAATAACAAAAACAGAAAAAGTCAATAGCACAACAATAACAAAAACAGAGACAGCGAACAACAATAAAAAAACAGAGACAGCGAATAGCACAACAATAACAAAAACAGAGACAGCGAACAACAATAAAAAAACAGAGACAGCGAATAGCACAACAATAACAAAAACAGAGACAGTGAACAACAGCAAAAACACAGCCAGCGAATAGCACAACAATAACAAAAACAGAGACCGTGAATAGCACAACAATAACAAAAACAAAGACAGCGAGCAACACAACAATAACAAAAACAGATATAGAAAGTGTGACAACAGCAACAGAAACAGTGACACCTAACAATGACAAACAGAGAGAGCAAACATCATAATAACAAAAACAGCGACAGAGAATACCACAAGAGTGAAAAAATAAAGACAGTGAACACCACTTCAGCGACACACATAGAGATAGAAAAGACCACAACAGTGATAAACACAGGGGCATTGAATGTCACAAAAGAGACAACCACAGAGACAGCAAACATCATAACGTTGAAAAAAACAAACGGAGACTGTGAATATAGCAACAGCAATAAATTGCAATCCTGGGTTGTATTACTGTAGAAGACTGAAGAGGGTGCAACTAAAAATAAAGACTGGCAAAGATGGGCACTAAGAGAGGGCAATAGTGAGTGTAATAAGGTAAATACTGGTAAGAATAATAAGAGTGGAGAAGGATTAAGTAGTATAGGAGCCTAGGGAGGGTCCTAATATATGGGACTGAAAAGAATAAGAGAGGCGAAGACGATAAGTAATATAGAGGACTTGGGAGAGCGATATGATTATTATTAATATTTTTACAATGCTATCCACTCAGACTCCTTTTTCTGCCATTGTTGGGGAGAGCTGGAATGGAGCCTCATCCTTGGAGACCAGTATGGAGCTGGGATCTCTCTCTACACTTGTTGCACAGATGGACAGTTCCATTATTACCCACTCTTTACTAATTACTTCACATCCCAGTGTGCGACAGAGCTGATCAAAATCTCTGTGCATCAAGTCCACAGAGCGACCCATTAAGCTCCATCACCCATGATGCTACGTCACTGAGTAAGCAGATGAAAGGCGAGTGCTCACATTGTGTTGGTGTCGCAGACTTGTGACGCCAGAACAATAATTTCGGTAAGAAAAGGGAGATCTCGGATTTTTCTAACCAGCACAAGCTGTGGTGGCTCATTAGGAAACATTTTGGTTACTCAGTGGGCAAGACTGACCCAGCCAATCTATTGACTAAACTTTTTAGTTAGGTAAGATGGTACCCTACGTCTGTCATGAAAACGCTACTTCAATTCCTAGCAGCAGTTGGGCGTAAGTCCATTTTCACACATTGGATTTATACATACCCAAGTTTTTAATTAACTTAAGAACTTATTTTACTATGACTGTTCAGAGACAACCTTGCATAGAACATATAAACCAAACAATGTTTTCAAAATAGTCATCCATTGTTCCCTATCTGCTAGCATACTTAAGGCATAACCTAAGGACCACCTTCTAGAGAACTGAACCCTTAACTGCACCATAATTCGGGCGAGAGGTGTGGGGGGTAAACACATCCCAACCAATCTTCAGAAATATTGTTGACTCACAACAACACTTTGAGTAGGATGACAATTACCCATTTAAATTTTGTTCCACTCAAACTGGAACTCTGTAATTCACCAACTACCAGCTATATCTAATGTCCATCCAACTCATTGTTTACTAAGCCAATATTTATTATAAAAGTATTATTATGTATTACGGCTCTGCTGTTATCTAATTTATTTATACATTGTAATTTCGCGGTCACATACCTGTGCATCTCTTTCATATATTTGTCATTAACACTTCGAATTATGACATTTTTACTGACTAAGCAATATTGGGGACAGACAACAAGTACCAACTCACTGAAAACCGTGGGGGTTCGGTATACTTCAGCTGCTTTCAAAGCATCCATTCTGGCTCTTTCTTAATTTGTGCATATCTACTGACATGAGTGTGCCAAACAAATTCAGCTCTGTACCTGTACCTTTATTTCTAATATTGGTGCTGTAGAATAGTAATTTGGGAATAATTTGTTTTTCATAAAATCTACCTTCAATTTACCACCAGAAATTGTTTACGTGCAGATGTACAAAGAATACAGGCTTAGTTTTATACACATGGAAATAATTTTTTGTGCAATAAAAAATTCTAAAAATGTAAAAATAGTTAACGAATATTGCTGATGAGGTAAGTCAAAACACACTTATCTTTATGGCACTTTCATATTCAGGCTGATATTGCCCATGATCCTCTATGTGAGAGGTCATGTGCTCTTAAGCATTCCTTGCATACTGTTGCAAGTAGCTATATGTACATGTGTCTATATAGTTCATTTAATTTGCATGGCATGCCCTGGAAGTGCCCCGAAAGCTCGGCGTGCTGTGCAATTTTCAAAAAAATAAAACTACAACCCCTAGTTAACTTATAGCTGGTTATGGGATTCTGCAAAAATCTCTGTAGTGACAATTACAAAGTATATAATGACTTAAGATTGCACTAATTTCTCCAATAATTAAATGGGTTACAAAGTGTGTGGCTGAAACATTTATTGCAAAGAATAAAATCAGAATATAATAATAATAATAATAATAATAATAATTTGCCTGTTTAGGACAGTAAGTTGGTAGAAAGGGAAACTGTTTAACCCCGTAAGGACACATGACATGCGTGACATGTCATTATTCCCTTTTATTCCAGAAGTTTGGTCCTTAAGGGGTTAAACAAACATGGACAGTTTAAGAGAGGACGGAATGAACAGGGAAAAGGAGAGTCAAAAAAGTCATAGAAATTGTGTAAATTTATAATACTGTTAGTGTATATGTTATATCGTTCACATGGGAAAAAAAGAGGAAACGGAAAATAAATAAAGTGTAAAGTAAAAAAGTAAAAATAAAATAAACATTTAACTATTACAGTAGCTGATGACACAGTGAGTCCCCAGCCTAATCCTGCAGAGCTAACGCTTGAGCTAACCTGGCACTGTGACTGTCTCAACTGTTTGCTCAAGAAAGCATGAGATTTCAGGAATGTATCCACACACTGTTAAAACACATGGGCTAACATTAACACTACGGCTGCCAGAGAGACACTCAACACAGGCAACTCTGTATCTCCCTCATGCTATCGTAGGGTTAATCCATCATCTCCCTCTAAGGCTACAGAGACAACGTGTATCTATCCCATGTCACTTTACAGCATCAGGCGGACTGTTAATGAAGAACAAAATACTAAAAACAAAAACATGATAATAATAATAATAATAATAATAATAATAATAAAAGGCTTTGCCTACCTCCTCCGGCCCCTGGTCACAGCTTTCCTGGAGGCTCATGCTTATGTACAGTTATACCTATAGAGAGCCAAGGTACATGCTGTCAGCACAGCTTGAGTCTACTCAGCCCCAGAGCAGCAGGTTGGGACATTATACATTGTGACAAGTCACTTCTTGATGTCCCCAGTCGGAGGCGTGTCACACCTTTCATAAAATGACCCCAGCCCCCTCACACTGTGAGACACAGCTCCTCCCCAGCCCTGTCTGCTTTAAGGACGGGGCTCTGCTGTTATTTTCTCCCTGTAGTGCACTTGTAGAGCAAGGCAGGGGCTCTGCCAAGTTCCCCAGGGAAGCAGGATAGATAAAACTCTGTCGTTCCATTATAAGACAAAACTCAACAGTCACTGGTGACAATGTCCCCAACAAAAGGAACTTAACCGTGCAACCGATTTCCCTATCTGCGATATGTGTATACGACGTGTGGATCCCAGCGCAGCACTTACATAAAAAGGACTGAAAGGAGCTGGGAGACATAAAATGCCCTGTTTCAGTTTACTATAGAAATATCATTAAATACCGTCCAGGAGAGTAAGTCCCACTAATTCTGTCCAGAACAAGACATATAGAGTATGTCCCAGTGCTGCCCTGAGATTAGAGACCCCACACCATATCGAAAAGTGCAAAATAATACACAGGATAACAGGAACATAATATACATACAGTTCTGTAAAAGTGGATACTATTTTCCTCAACACTAAAAGACATTTAAAGGGTTTATTCACTAAATATCAAATAGTCAAATTGTGATTGTGGCTTTTTTTTCCAATTTGGACTTTTGTTTTCTAAATTTTGCTATTTGTTTTTAATGCGCTCATTGAACAAACTGTTTGTCTTGTTTTTGTAACTAAGCGAGATGAATATTAATCAATACGCTGGTGGCAGCACCGACTCGCTTGCCATGTACCCCGGGTGCAGTAGTGATGGTAATAATAGAGACAATCTATTGCTGCCGAATGCTGATACTAAATGGTTTGATAAGACACCATCGACTTCACATACTCTTTACACCATAAGCACTACACTGAGATCTAGGCGTTATGATCCCTAAAGTGCTCCTTCAAGAATAAGTTTTGGCCTGGAATTCAGAGTGCTTTATTATCTCATAAAGAAATAGTTAGAATATATGATTGTGCCGTTTTGGACCATTTGATTTATTTTTTTGGTTATATAATAATACTGGAATTATGGAGAGATTGAGAAGAAATGGATACACGTGAACCCAAAATGTCTAAACTGGAAACAATCTCCAAGTTATCTGATTTTAAACTCATCTCAGTTTAGTGAATACATTCAGTTTGTCCTTACCCAAGTCAGCAGACATTCTTTGGATGCCCAGGGCAAACAGTTGTATGACTGCGCCCTTCTTCACACCAATGAATCAATCTCTGTGAATCAGCAACATCTTGCAAATGTAGGAATCTATTTCCTAGTATACAAACCTAATGCCTTCATTCCATAGTGCGGAACCTCTCCTTTAAACATTGCAGCAAAGTAGGACAGATATAACTGTTTTGTTTCACGTTATAAACATAAAAAATAAACCATGTTAGTTGTTATACATGTATGTAAAAAATCATTTAGCACAGAGGATATCTTATTTTATTTTGAATGGTAGTTCCAATGTGGGCCCCTTGTTCACTTTACCTAAATCCTACATCTTGGCATCCTTGTGGTTCATGACATGATCAGCATCGTCCCCTTCACCTGGGGAAGGTACCAGGTCAGATCAACATTATTGACAAATAACCCAGAAGTCACATCGTGTATGGAGCAATTTCTAGGCATGGCCTCAATTTTGATGCTTAACCTTGGAGTCAGGACACAGATTCCCTTAGCTGTGTGTGGAAATGACACCAATATTCTCTGTGATCACAACAAGACCTGGGATGGCCCCACCTTTCACTTAGACTTTGGGGATGTGGCTCCTGGATGGCCTGTAAACTGCAGAGCACCCCTAACTCAGTGCTCAGTTATTCTGTAGCTCCCTGTCCTAACAACCTGCATTCTGTTCCTGCTCTATTTGCTGCCCTGCTCTGTTCCAGTGTCCAATTCCTGACTTCCCTCCTGTTATATTGGACTCCTCGATCCCTGACTTTTGGCCTGTCTTTTGGTTCTTCAACTCTCTGATGCCCGCCCGAACAATTGGCTTTGGACGGACTCTGTTTTTTTTCTCACTTCTGACAAGGCCAAAAGAGGCAGAAATGATC
>OW240916.1:318434534-318447533 GCA_933207985.1 Pelobates cultripes | reverse complement strand
ATTTGTTTTGCTGAATTGATACCATAGAAGAGACCTTTATTCCTCTTGTGGATGGGATCGGTCTGACACATGGCACAGCTTCCCACTGTAAAGGAACAAGCTAAAATTTGTTTCTGATCTGAGCTGGGACTTAACAACATGCAAACCACAGTGTTTTAGCCTGTGCTCTCACAAATTCTGTTTTCACAAGTATTGTGTAGGTCCCCCTCATGCTGCCACAACAGCTCTGACACATGGAGGCGTGGACTCCACAAGGCCTCTGAACATGTCCTGTGGTATCTGGCACCAAGACATTAGCAGCAGATCCTTCAAGTCCTAGAAGTTGAGAGATGGGGCCTCCATGGATCAGATTTGTTGTTTCAGCACATCCCACAGATGCTCAATTGGATTGAGATCTCTGGAATTTGGACATCGAACCCTTTGTCATGTTCCTCAAGCCATTTCTGAACAAATTTTGCAGTGTAGCAGGGTACATTATTCTGCTGAAAGAGGCCACTGCTATCAGGGAACACCACTGCCATGAAGGGATGTACATGGTCTGCAACAATCCCTATGCAGGTAATATGTGTCAAAGTAACATCCACATGAATGCCAAGACCCAAGATTTACCAGCAGAACATTTCCCAGAGCAAAACGCTGCTTCCACTGGCCTGCCTTCTTCTGATAGTTTATCCTGCTGCCATCTCTTCCCCTGGTAAATGATGCACCCAGCCATCCACTGGTTCTAAAAGAAAATGTGATTCATCAGACCAGACAACCTTCTTTCATTGCTCCGTGGTCTGATGCTCAAGTTCCCATTAAAGGTGCTTGTAGTGGTGGGAAGGGGTCTTCATGGGCACTCTGACCGGTCTGTGGTCATACAGTTCCATACGAAGCAAACTGTGATGCACTGTGTGTTATGACACCTTTCTATCAGGTACAGCATTTCATTTTTCAGGAATTTGAGCTACAGTAGCTCTTTTGTGTGATTGGACCAGACAGGCTAGCTTTTGCTCCCCACATGCGCTCATGACCCTGACACTTGTATACCGGTTGTCCTTCCTGGCACAACTTTTGGTACTACAATCTGCATACTCGGAACACCCCACAAGACATGCCGTTTTGGAGATGCTCTGACCCAGTTGTCTAGCCATCACTGTTTGACTCTTGTCAAAGTCACTCAGATAGATTTGTTTGGCCATTTTTCTTGCTTCCAACACCTGACATTCAAGAACGGACTGTTCACTTGCTGCCTAATATATCCCACCCCATTGTAATATAATCAATGTTATTCATTTCACCTGTCAGTGGCTTTAATGTTGTATCTGATCAGTGTGTGTGTGTCAGGTTCTATAAAAAATAAAAATTAAAAAAAAATAAAGTTAAATTAAAATTAACCCCTTCCCTGAAAAATTGATCACTGACTACAGTGATCAATTGGCAGGGATTACAATTTACTGTCATCTGAGGGTTAATTCTTTTTTTTTTAACCCTCAGGAGTTAAATTTATGTTATTAATTAATTTAAATATTTTACAATTATATATTTAGCTTGCTGGGGTGGGGGGAAGTTAGTGGGGAATTGGGGGATTTGGTGTTAGGCTAACTAGGGGTTAACATTAAAAAAGTTTTAAAATAAGCTTTAAAAAGTTAAAAATTAAGTTAAAAAAAGTTTTAAGAACGTTTAAGTAAAAAAAAAAAAAACACCCCCCTTTACCAAGGCCAAATAAAAATTAACCCCTTCCCTGCCAGTCGATCACTGCCTACAGCTATCAAAATACAGATCACAGTATTATACTGTGATCTAATAATTTTTAACCCCTGAGGATTAACTTTTATTTATTTATTTTGTTTTTTCAATTTGACAATTTTTATTTGTTTTTGGGATACAGAAGGAAAAAAGGGGGAGGGGAGAAGCTGTTGGTACATTATCAAAGACTTCTCAACAATACAATAAATGCATTTGTCACATCTTTGGTTCATGTTATTTTTTTTAATTTTTTTGGGATACAGAAGAGAGAGGGTAAGGAGGGGAACAACAGCCACACTTTGTTTGAGTTCAACTTGTCATTACTTATGTTATACACTTTAGGCGTATTTAGGCCTTTTTGGTGAACGACCTTTCGTGTGTAGGGGAGGAGGGAAGGGGGGGGGGATGGAGGGGTACACAAAGAAATTGAGAATTAGGGGAGAGGTATGAGGGGAGCAGACACGATCTGTTTACTTGTTTTATTTCCTAGTTGTATTAATAACCAGTGTCACCTATTTGACCTGTTTTCTTTTTTTCCTATTATCGCTGGGATGTAACGATTCCAAGGTCTCTCGGTGACCTTTCTCTATTGTCAATTGTTTAACTTTTGTGATCCCTCCTTTCTTTCCTTGTGGTTGTGGTCATGCATAGAGGTGCACCTGTGTTCGTGTCCATAAAACTAAAACTATGTACATGTGGGTGAACAAGCCTGGTGCGGGTGGCTGTCTCTTCTTTCTCTAACTTTTGTGGTACCCTTTCTCTGTGGGGGTGTTTCATTTTGTCCCAAGAACTAGTCCTTCTATTTTATTTATTTATTTTTCCCCCTACTCCCTCTCCACTCCCATCGCAGTTACCCACTTTGTGTGGGCCAAGATGGCGTATTTGTTGGTTGGGTTTTGTCTGCTCAGTCCCCTTTCATACACCAAATTTGTGGCTATTTGCTGAAGTAGGGCCTCCCTAGTGGGTCCTTGCGTTTGTTTCCATGCTCTAGTTATTAGGGTGTTGGCCGCTGCTAGAATATGAAACAGTAACCGGGAGTTTCTTGTATTGTGTTCTTCTAAACCCATGAACAGGAGTCCACATTCTGGTGTTATTGTGACCTCACTACCTAGTGCCCTTGTCGCTATTTCCTCCACCTCCCCCCAGTATTTGGTTATGCTTGTGCATTTCCACCATATGTTGTACATCGATCTCTTCTCTTCTCTGCATCTCCAGCATATGTTGGAAGTGTTCGGGTAGATTTTTGCCAACCTCTCAGGCACCATGTACCAGCGGTACTGTATTTTGTGCATTTGCTCCAAGTGAGACGCACAGTTCGTCCTGTTTTTGTGTGTCAAAACTGCTTTTCCCCATTGTTGTTCAATAAAGGTTTTCCCTTTGTCTGTTTGCCATGTCGTTTTAAACTTGTCTAGGATATTTGTAGGTTGCTGGATTAACAGATTGTGTAGGGTGGATAATAGTCTCCTGGGCTGTTTTGTGGTGCATCTCCATTGTGACCTAAAAGTGTCCCATATTTTAAATAAGAGTCGTGTAGTGGGCGGCCCATCATGGTGCACTTTCCTATGTGTATGGGGTATCCAGAATAGATAACTCAGGCCCTTGGGACATGCCCAAGAAGCCTCCATATCCACCCACTGTGGCACCTCCTCCTTTGCGTGGGCCTGTATGACCATGGTCAGGATAGCCGCTTTGTAATATTGTTTAATGTCTGGCATCCCCAAGCCCCCTTGCGCCTGTTGTTTGTTCAGTACTTTAGCTGCCACCCTGGCTTTTTGGTATGCCCATATGAAGCCCGTTATAAGTTTCTGCAGTTTATCTAGGTATGTTTTTGGTACATGGATTTGTAGGGTTCTTATCAAGTATTGAAATTTTGGCAACACTATCATTTTAACTGTAGCCATCCTGCCCAGTCACGACAGGAACTTCCCCTCCCACTCCTTCAGGGTATTCGATATACTCTTCAGCAGTGGGTCATAGTTTGCTGCTAGTAGGTTTGTTGGGTTTTTTGTGATTTTGATCCCTAAGAATGTTAAGTGGTCCTGTCTCCAGTCTAGCGTGAAAGATTTCTGTAGAAGCTCCAACCTATTTTTTGAAATTCCCTCTCCCATGGCTTGTGTTTTTGTGATGTTTAGCTTATAGTAGCAATGATTTCCATGTAGTAGGTTCGGGAGAGAGATTTGGGGTTGGGTGAGTGTTAGTAAATGTCGTCTGCAAATAGATTGGTTGTGTATTCCCGTTCTTTGATCGTGATGCCATGTATGTTCAGGTTGGCTCTTATCCTTGCCACCAGGGGTTCTAGGGCTAATACATATAACTGGGGAGATAAGGGACACCCCTGCCTATTGCAGTTTGTTAGTTTTATGGGCTCTGAGAGGAATCCTGAGTTTAGCACCTGGGCCCCAGGGGAGTTATACAGAGCTTCTACCATCGACGCAAACCCCTCTGGGATATCAAACTTTTGCAACACCGCGCGGAGGAATCGCTAGTTTAGGCGATCAAAAGCCTTCTCCATGTCTAAGGAGACCAATAGGCCCCCTTGTTCCTTTCTGCTGAGATGATGTAAGATATTAAGCCCTTTTCTCGTATTGTCAGACCCTTGTCTCCCTTTGATGAAGCCTACTTGGTCATTGTGTATGATAGTTGGCAATATTGCCCCCAATTAACAGGCCTCGCACCACTGGTTTGTGGACCATCCAGATCGTTGGGGATGAGACGTCCGGTGTCTCATTTTCCGCAAAATGCTGCTTCAATTGGGTGGATAACTTGGCCACGAACTGTGGGTTATGGAGAAGGGAGTCATTAATTCTCCAGGGGCTACGATGCTTGAAGTCATATAAATCTTTCATTTCCAGGAGTCCTGGAGCGTGATCGGACCATGTGATTTGTGCTATTTCACAGGTCTTGATCTGGTTAAGGTGGAGACCCGAGAGTAGGAACCCATCTATTCTGGAATATGAGTTATGAACGTGTGAGAAGTGTGTTATGCTTTTTCCGAGGGGTGCGTAATTCTCCATGTGTCGTAGTAGTTGTAATTGTGTAAAAGGGTCTGGAGGGCTTTACTTTGGCGCCTGAGGGTCCTGTATCTACCACTAGATCTGTGTATGGTTGTGTCCATAATTGGGTCAAAAATGTGATTAAAGTCTCCGCAGACCAGTGTTATTCCTTGTCTTATTGATGTCAAGGTTTGACATATTTTGTGCAACAAATTCCTCTGGTTTTGTTTTGGCGCGTATATGTTTTATTATATTGTATAGTCCATGTCATTGAGTGTTCCTACTATCACCACATATCTGCCCAGAGGGTCCACGTGTTGCTATTTTAGGGAGAAGGATATATGTTTTCTTATCAAAATAGAGGTGCCCTTGGACTTCGTTGGGGAGGCGGAATGAAACTGATGTGGGTACTCCATAGCTAATAACTTTGGGTGGTCATTTGTGCGGAAGTGGGTCTCCTGCAGGCAGACCACATCTGCTCCTTGATTCTGTAGTTCTCGGGTTAGTAAATGTCTTTTTGCCGGGATATTCAGTCCCCTTACATTATGTGTGTATACTTTCATGTAGGGTCTAGCATGAATGGTTGTGCTGCATATTGTGAATGTCTGTTTGTCGCGGGGTGACCAACTCCTCCCAGTGCTATCAAGCGGAGTTGGCCAATCCCTTGGGTCTGTGTGGCATTTCCACAGGTACTTTGGCTTAAGTTAGGACTTATTTTTTACCCGTTTTCCATTGGAGGCACGTGTCCTATCGGTGTTGTTAATGGGGCCACCCACCCGGTCCCTAACATAGTCCCCAGCGTCATGGGCAACCGGCCACGTGCCGCTGAGTACGACAGCATAAAAACATACACAAACAGTAAAGACAGTATATACAAGATTAAACTTTGCCCTGCTTATGGCTAGGCACTCCATCCAAGTGCCTTGGGGGTAGAAGCTCTCTGCTCCTAAGCCTGGGACATCATGCGCTTCGCACTGTCCTTTTCAGCTATGGCAATCAATTTGCTTATGTTTTTTTGCATTTAACCAGTGTAACAATCGGTGTTCCGTGTTTGGTTACCGGGGTACATTGCAGTGTTTCTCTCTGGGATCCCAATCCCCTCCCAATTCCCCCCTTATTTTTCTAGACAATTATAACTACCCTAGAGGCTGTGTCCAGCTCCAGTTTCATTAGTTAACAGTTTGGGATTGTAACTGTATTTGGACAATTGATTAAGTAAAACAATTACATTGATTGTAACTTAAGAAGAAATACTGTGTTAATACTTGCGGCTCGTCTCAGAATGCTCTATTAAGTCTTCTCCGACACCATGCCCATACAGTCTAGGAATGCTTAGCTCTTTTCCAGTCCAGTACCAGCCTTTTCGGTTCCTTTGGCTTGTTGTTTTGGGGTTCATTTTCAATGCCCCATTCTCTCAATAAGCGGGCGCCTTCCTCCGGAGTGGAAAGTATTTTGGTTTTGCCGTCTCTGCGCCAGCAACTTGACTGGATACCCCCAGCGATACACGATCCGCTGCTCCCTGAGTGCTGCGGTGATGTCATGAAATTCTCTTCTTTTCTTGAGCGTAAACGCTGAGATGTCTGCAAACAGCATGATGCCCCGGTATTTCTCCGGCAGGTCTTTGTGAGTTCTGCTGCTTCTCAATATGGCCTCCTTGGCGTGGTGATAGTGCATGCGCACCAAGATGTCCCTGGGTGCATCCGATGGGAGAAATTTGGGCCTCACTGTCCTGTGGATTCGATCAAACAGGAGCATGTCTTGCGGTATGTCAGGCATCCTCAGGTACTCTGTGACATGCACTGTTAAGTCGTTTATGCCCACAGTCTCTGCTACTCCTCTCAGCCACAATTGTTTCGGCGGCTTCTATCCTCCATATCCGCCTGCTTTACCTCTTGTGCTGTGATGCACTCCGCCATTTGCGCCAGCGTATCCGCCATGTCATTATATGCCTCCTCACCGTCGGCCATTTTTTCTTCGAGCCATGAGGCTCTTTTCCAGTCTGGTACCAGCCTTTTCGGTTCCTTTGGCTTGTTGTTTTGGGGTTCATTTTCAATGCCCCATTCTCTCAATAAGCGGACGCCTTCCTCTGCAGTGGAAATTATTATGGTTTTGCCGTCTCTCTGCACCAGCAACTTGACTGGATACCCCCAGCGATACAAGATCCGCTGGTCTCTGAGCGTTGCGGTGATGTCATGAAATTCTCTTCTTTTCTTGAGCGTAAACGCTGAGATGTCTGCAAACAGCATGATGCTCCGGTTCAGAGAAACTGCTATGTTTATGTTAGGGTTAATCCAGCCTCTAGTGGCTGCCTCTTGTATTAGTGAAAAATGATCCCACGCTAAGGTTCAAAATATGCCTTTTCAAATACTCGGGGATGTGTTCTTTAAGAAATAGTATGCCTTTATGGTGTAGTTGTAGTATGTAGCCTGCTCAAGTGCTCCAAAGTGGGACACGGACGCATCAAAAATCCTCCATGAAAATTCACACTTAAAAACCTGAATTTGTCACGTCTCTTTTACAGCACTGTAACTTCACAAAATAGTGTCTAGGTCATACATTGGGCATATTGTTTTACTCAGAAGTCTTAGCTGGGCATAATTTGGGGGGTTTGAACTTGTGGCACATATGAAATGGCACATATAAAATATACAAAATGCCCAGCAAAAATGTAATCCGGATGTAAAAAAAGGCCCACAATTATTTTTTACCACATACTTTGGCATAAATTGGTGAAAAAATGGGGGCATGTTAAGACACAATATGCACCTTATGAGATACGCTGGAGTGTCTTCTTTTACAAATGGTAGGCCTTTGTAGGGTTTTTGAACAGTAAAACTGCTATAATACCCCAAATGGAAGCTAAGGCTCATTAAATCCATCTCTCAAAATTCGACTGTGAATACTGAAAAGGACAGGTATCCTGTATGGCACTGTAACTTCACGAAATAGTGGCAAAGACATACAATGGGGGTGTCATTTTACTCAGCAGATGTAACTGAACACAAAATAAAACTTTGTACAGGAATAGAACACACCAACTTTACAAAATACACATGACAGGCGCACAGTCGGATTTGCCGCCATATGCGCTAACCTTACCCCAACCCCCATTAAAACACGGACACAGGTTATATTGTTGGAAATAATTTGTCCACAGCTTTATTAAATTATTAATAAATAATTAAGGAATAACAAATGGGGTCATTGCCAACAAATCTTAATAATGTTAACCTCCCCCATATACATAACATACCCCTAGCAATGACCCCACAATAATAACAATAGATAACAATATAAATAACATGTTAACACAGAAACTGGCCGTCCAATTTGACCACATTTCCACCAGGTTAAATTGTAGGGGTGTACCGAGACACCGCTACCCACCATATCCATTGTAGGGGTGTACCAAGACACCACTACCCACCATATCCATTGTAGGGGTGTACCAAGACACCGCTACCCACCAGTTCCAGTGTAGGGTGTACCAAGACACCACCACACCCCCAGGTTCGGAGCCACCGACGGGCTCGAACCTACCAACCACGTGCAACACTGCCCAATCCACACTAAACCTCAGGATGCCCACTTTCTCCTCCATCTACCCTCCGATTTAACCAGGCCATTCCCCGCCGCTGTGAAAAAACGGGAAATCAACTAACCTAACCAAATACAGGGAGGGTGGGAGGGACAACTGACAGGTAAGCTTAGGTTCAGTTAAAATGGCCACTTCATATAATGGCTGGTATAAATACTCCCCTTATGGCTCCGCCTTCCCCAGCATGCTAGCTGTCACTAAATTCCTGTGGCTGCTATGCCTACCTCCTGGCTCTGTCAAGGCCTATTCCTCTTAGCTGCGCTGATCCATGGGCTACATGACAGGCGCACAGTCGGATTTGCCGCCATATGCGCTAACCTTACCCCAACCCCCATTAAAACACGGACACAGGTTATATTGTTGGAAATAATTTGTCCACAGCTTTATTAAATTATTAATAAATAATTAAGGAATAACAAATGGGGTCATTGCCAACAAATCTTAATAATGTTAACCTCCCCCATATACATAACATACCCCTAGCAATGACCCCACAATAATAACAATAGATAACAATATAAATAACATGTTAACACAGAAACTGGCCGTCCAATTTGACCACATTTCCACCAGGTTAAATTGTAGGGGTGTACCGAGACACCGCTACCCACCATATCCATTGTAGGGGTGTACCAAGACACCGCTACCCACCATATCCAGTGTAGGGTGTACCAAGACACCACCACACCCCCAGGTTCGGAGCCACCGACGGGCTCGAACCTACCAACCACGTGCAACACTGCCCAATCCACACTAAACCTCAGGATGCCCACTTTCTCCTCCATCTACCCTCCGATTTAACCAGGCCATTCCCCGCCACAGCTCAGGACTTGACACCTAAAGCTCCTGAGCGACCCCCACCACACCGGAATAAGGCCTGTTGAATGCCTTCCTGAAGGCCCAATTTAAACAGATCACACCTTACATCCGAAACTGTACCCCATCCCACCTGGAGTACCCAGGGAGCTTTCCTCCCAATTCGTTGTGTCTCACTGTTACCGCCCCCACATCTGATAAATACCGCCATCAATTTTTTATTAAGTCGTCCTCGACACCGGGCTACCAAGGCCGGGTACGTAGTATGTCTCCAATGTAACCAAGGAACCATCTCGGACCGCACCACCACCACACCCGTGGCCAGCTCCCATAGCTGGTCCACCTCCCTCTGCCTCCACCTGATCAATTCCTTTTCCGGGACCATGCCAATATCCAGAATGTCCTGGAAAGTACCCTTTGTTACCTCCCGGAAAAATTTCTTCCCTAATGTCTTGCCACCAAAATCCCTGAAAAGCAAAACCACTCCTGCTCCACCAATTTCAAAGGAAAGCCCAGTTACGTTTGAACTGAAACGCTGCTCCCATCTGTGCCCCTTAGATATAAGAATGACCCACCAACCATGTCACCAAACCTGAAACGAAAGTAATTAGCGACACGGCATAGCCCCAAACACAAACCCATACGTCCATAGCCATTAAACCAAATAGACTGGCCTGAAACAGGACTTAAACCATACCGACTCCCACCTGCCTAAACGTTTCCCTAGGTCCTCACTTAAAACCAGGTGGGGTGCCTCTGTTACCGCCATCACCTGGGAAGAATGGGTCCCAAAGTGCCCGGGATCCAAACCCAACATTGTCAAACCCCTTCGAACAAACACCTGCAGGAATTGAATCGTGACAGCACCGATCTGTCCCCTTTTACCAGTAAGCCACCCGGGATGTCCGGGCAAAGCTCCAAGTAGCATGATGCGCTTAACACCGGGCGTACCCCTGACCCCGGCAGGGAATATAGCTTTACCAAACCTCCTTTACCAGACACATTCGTTCTTAAACAACCCTACTGAATAGTTACCTTAACCGACTAAGGTTCGACAACCAAGTGTAGAACTCCCCAACACCTGCCCGAAGGCACTCACCAGTTCCCCAATCCAAATTGCCCCAAGCCTCCGAGAAGGCCACCGCAAGCAAACTCACTGCAAAAGTAGGGTAATACACCACCAGGCGTTGCGTTACCCAAGGAAACCCGCCGCCCGGCACCGACATATTTCATATCTCTCCGTAAGACCCGCGATGCCTGACGGACGTAACAACGTTCCGTCACTTCCTCCCAATCAGTTAGTTTAAACCCTAATGACAATGCCACCATGCTCCTGTCCATTGCTGATGGAGCTAACGCTGAACAAACAAACGGCTTAGGAACCACAGCAAGGTATCCCTTCGCCCCTCCTTTGACTGGGCCCCCACAGTGAAACCAACCGCCTTGTCCCACATATCTCAGACGTTCACATAGGCAGTCCCTGTGCCATAGGATTCTGTATCGATCCTCCAAGCATGGCGTCTCGAGCTGCCACATTTCCTCCAGACTGGACAGTTCCTCCTCCCGCGCCCCCTGGGGCCGCCATTCGCAGCTTGTCCCCTTGTGCGCGAGCCAAGTAACCAGCCCCTACCTTCCGCCAACCAGGCACGTGGCGTGCCTGCACCCGATACCTGAACAGTGATACGAATCGCCGCCATCGGCGAACCTCCTGAACCGAGGACCCGGCTGGATGGTAAACCACACGAACCCCGCCGTATTGTGCGTGAATTATGACTTTTCATCCCTTAATCCTTCACCTTTTAGAGCCACAGCCACTCCCAATTGAAATAACTCAAAAGATGCCAACGTCGAATAAGAGGACTTACCTTTCATGCCTCCCACCACCGCTCTGCGCACCACCTGCCTTCCAGGTATGCCCTGGAATCTATGTTCCCAGAGGTATCTGTGAACAACTCGATACCACCCGCAAAGGCTCCACAAGTAGCCTTCGCCATGAAATGGCTACCGACCCAGTCCTCGCGACTAACCCGACATGCAACTTGAAACTGCCTTATGAACAACTGCGATTTCTCAGTGACCTTCTTGGACCTGCAAACCTTCAGCCTGAACTCCCGAAGTGCAGTCAACTGAACCCCAGGCAATCAACACTCTCCTACCACCGAAACAATTTCCAGTCCAAGCAAAGACGTGCGGTAGGATTCCCGTGACCGTAAGGTATGTCCACAACGGCCCGGCCCAGCCGAGCCCACACAGCAAGCTATCTTACAGATAATGTACTAAGGAACCCCTTTCTGATTCCTTTTTCACCTCCCACTCCCAGACGGATCCAACTTCCCGAGTAGGAACATGAATGGAACTGCCCCTTGGCAAGTAGAGGTTACCAATAGGAACCTGCAAACATGCAACCCAAAAGATGGAAGTGTCGCCAATAATCGAACGCGTCCTGTTCCCCCAAACCAACTCGACGGCAAGGCCGAATGATGCCAACGATACAGAACAGTTCCGCGGCGATGTCCTCATTTACCGATGCCCCTTTTGGGTGCGATAAGTTTTGTATTGGACAGAATTTGCCCGCCCATTTCTAGGGGACCACCCCCCATGGAGACACCCACAGGTCCGCTAATGGCGCGGAAGTTCCCTCATGGACTTGATATTCGCCCACCACTTTTCCTGGTCCCTCGACTTTGAATGGAATAGCGTAAACCCCCTCAACAATCTCAGCCATAAAACTAGCGCATTCATGGGAGGCTTACTGTCTTAGCCACAGCAGCAATGCACTGATCATCACTGGTGCCGCTCCGAGCCGCAACCGCGGGGCTGAAGCCCTGCCGAGTACCCTTCCTGCCTTAGGTTTTCCTCTTTTGACGCGTCAGTTGACACCGTGACTCCCACCGCCTTCGGAACACCCGTATCGAAGCCTACCCGACGGTCCCCAGTTGTACTGACCTTTCTTCTGTCCAGTCAGCACAGCACCTCCTGGGGGTGCGCCGTCAGCCCCCGGAAAGAGCGCATTTCCTGCACTATCATTAGGAACCACCCCTTTTAAATCAATGAACTCCTCGAGCGGAAGACAGGAATTATTTTTTTTTTAAATCCCCTTTATCAAATCTTATCCTCCACCTTCAAGTGCCCCCCAATGTCCCCGCGAAGGACACGTGCCCATTTTGTTGCACCACGCCTGGAATATTGCCACACATCTAACTGTTCTCCTGCCCCGTCAGATGTCCCCGGTACCGGTACACCGTATTCCCCTTCCCTTACCCGGCACGCCGTCACCACCACCCTTACTTCGGCCTCCCGACTGCGCTCTGGTGACCCCACCCTTCGGCACTGCGGGGACGGCCCCTTCTTTCCTTGATCATGACTCTAAAATGATTTATGCAATTTAAAAAAGTGTGGTGTGTTTATTGACTCACCGCCCGAACCCCCGTCTGCGCTGTCCTTCCATCCACCTTGCCAGGCTCTGGAGTATCCGGTGAATGACGACTCCTGTCCGCGCTGGTCCAGCCTCAAGCCTGTAGAAGTAACACTCCTCGACCTGCTTCTCCATCCCTCTGCTGCTGTGCCTGTCATTGTCGTTGCGCTGCTCCCTGCCGTACTCACACCTGCTGATGCTCCTCCTGTGTTCCTGCTCCTGAGAACACCCCCCAGGGGGCTCCCGCTTGCCCTTGTGCCTTACGTCCATTTCCACCCGTCCATGTCCTCTCTTCTGCCCTCTGCTTGCAGTACCTGGCCTCTCCCAGGCCGCCTCATCCACTTGTGGCCCCTTTAATTAATCCTGGTTGCTGGCCTTCCCCTCCATAGCTGCTCTGCTGTGCCTGTGAAGACTCCGCCTGCTGCTTTCACTATCCCCTTCCTTCACCT
>OW240916.1:318409715-318429811 GCA_933207985.1 Pelobates cultripes | reverse complement strand
AATCATCTTTTCAACTTAAATATTTTTTAGCCACCAAACTCTATATCATTAGGCTTGACATGGTTACACTTAAAAGACCATTGAAGACAGCCAGTAAACTTAATCTCAATTAAGTGGTCTGGGTGCAGTGTCCCTGTCCCTTTAAGCCTGCAATGTAAAAGAGGTTTGAAGAAAGTACAATGTTTACACTGCAGGGCTTAATCCGCCTCTAGTGATCGTCATACTGACAGCCATGTCATGTGACATGGATAGCCCGTTGGAAAACATTGATTGGAGAAGCTTTGTTGTGCATGCTCCCCGATGAGGAGCATTGGATTGGACATTAATGGAGGAGGACTTGCCTACTCCATGACATCAAGGGAGGCGAAGATGTAGGCAGCTTTTCAAATAGATTTGTAGTCCTAATGCTTTAGTGTTCCTTTGAAGCCATGTCCTAATTAATAAGATATATACAGTGGTGGGATTCAGCCGGTTCGCACCGTTTCACATGAACCTGTTTCTAAAACGTAACTAGTTCGCTGAATCGGTGTATCAACACCGGGAGGGAGCCCGGAGGCTTGCCCTGTATGACGCTGGGTGCAAGGCCTTTCTGCGCAGTCTGCCAGAAAGGCAGAGTCCATCCACCGGCACACTGGAGGCAGAAAGGTGGCACAGAGAGGCTAAGAGCAGAGGTATGGCATGGAAGGGCTGGTGGCAGAGACATGGCACAGATAACCTAATGGCAGAGAGATGGCACAGAGAGGCTAATGGCAGAGACAAGGCACAGAGAGGCTAATGGCAGAGAGATGGCACGGAGAGGCTGGTGGCAGAAACATGGCACAGAGAGGCTAAAGGCAGAGAGATGGCACGGAGAGGCTAGAGGCAGAGAGATGACACGGAGAGGCTAGAGGCAGAGAGATGGCACGGAGAGGCTGGTGGCAGAGGCATGGCACAGAGAAGCTAATGGCAGAGACATAGCACAGAGAGGCTGGTGACAGAGACATGGCACAGAAAGGCTAAAGGCAGAGACATGACACAGAGAGGCTGGTGGCAGAGACATGTCAGAGAGAGGATAATGGCAGAGACATGGCAGAGAGAGGCTGGTGGCAGAGACATGGCACCGTTTCACATGAACCTGTTTCTAAAATGTAACTAGTTCGCTGAATCGGTGTATCAACACTGGGAGGGAGCCCGGAGGCTTGCCCTGTATGACGCTGGGTGCAAGGCCTTTCTGCGTAGTCTGCCAGAAAGGCAGAGTCCATCCACCGGCACACTGGAGGCAGAAAGGTGGCACAGAGAGGCTAAGAGCAGAGGTATGGCATGGAAGGGCTGGTGGCAGAGACATGGCACAGATAACCTAATGGCAGAGAGATGGCACAGAGAGGCTAATGGCAGAGACATGGCACAGAGAGGCTAATGGCAGAGAGATGGCACGGAGAGGCTGGTGGCAGAAACATGGCACAGAGAGGCTAAAGGCAGAGAGATGGCACGGAGAGGCTAGAGGCAGAGAGATGGCACGGAGAGGCTGGTGGCAGAGACATGGCACAGAGAAGCTAATGGCAGAGACATAGCACAGAGAGGCTGGTGGCAGAGACATGGCACAGAAAGGCTAAGGGCAGAGACATGGCACAGAGAGGCTGGTGGCAGAGACATGTCAGAGAGAGGCTAATGGCAGAGACATGGCACAGAGAGGCTGGTGGCAGAGACATGGCACAGAGAAGCTAATGGCAGAGAGATGGCAGAGAGATGGCACGGAGAGGCTGGTGGCAGAGACATGGCACAGAGAAGCTAATGGCAGAGACATAGCACAGAAAGGCTAAGGGCAGAGACATGGCACAGAGAGGCTGGTGGCAGAGACATGTCAGAGAGAGGCTAATGGCAGAGACATGGCACAGAGAGGCTGGTGGCAGAGACATGGCACAGAGAAGCTAATGGCAGAGAGATGGCAGAGACATGGCACAGAGAGGCTGGTGGCAGAGACATGGCAAGTAGAGGCTAATGGCAGAAACATGTCACAGAGAGGATGGTGGCAGAGAGATGGCAAAGAGAGGGACTAATGGCAGAGACATGGCACAGAAAGGCTAATGGCAGAGACATGGCACAGAGAGGCTAATGGCAGAGATATGGCACAGAAAGGTTGGTGGCAGAGACATGGCACAGAGAGGCTAATGGCAGAGAGATGGCAGAGACATGGCACAGAGAGGCTGGTGGCAGAGACATGGCACAGAGAGGCTAATGGCAGAAACATGGCACAGAGAGGATGGTGGCAGAGAGATGGCACAGAGAGGGACTAATGGCAGAGACATGGCACAGAAAGGCTAATGGCAGAGACATGGCACAGAGAGGCTAATGGCAGAGATATGGCACAGAGAAGCGAATGGCAGAGACATGGCACAGAGAGGCGAATGGAAGAGACATGGCACAGAGAGGCTGGTACAAATATATTATATACAAATTTTATGAATTTACTGCTCTTTGGCAGTTTATGTATTTAAAATGTAATGGCATGATATACCTAATATTGTATTTACTTTATATTGGCTTGAAATACAATGTTTATGTGTTTAATGCATTAAAGGAACACTATAGTCACCTAAATTACTATAGCTAAATAAAGCAGTTTTAGTGTATAATTTCACTGCTCAATTCACTGTCATTTAGGAGTTAAATCACTTTGTTTCTGTTTATGCAGCCCTAGCCACACCTCCCCTGGCTATGATTGACATAGCCTGCATGAAAAAACAAACTGGTTTCACTTTCAATCAGATGTAATTTACCTTAAATAATTGTATCTCAATATCTAAATTGAACTTTAATCACATACAGGAGGCTCTTGCAGGGTCTAGCAAGCTATTAACATAGCAGGGGATAAGAAAATCTTAATTAAACAGAATTTGCAATAAAGAAAGCCTAAATAGGGCTCTCTTTACAGGAAGTGTTTATGGAAGGCTGTGCAAGTCACATGCAGGGAGGTGTGACTAGGGTTCATAAACAAAGGAATTTAACTAATAAATGGCAGAGGATTGAGCAGTGAGGCTGCAGGGGCATGTTCTATACACCAAAACTGCTTCATTAAGCTAAAGTTGTTCAGGTGACTATAATGTCCCTTTAAGAGCATTCTCTTGCCACATAGGGTGTTTTTCAAATAAAGTTCATTCAATTTCTCCCATCTATCTAATACAGATAAAAGATAACCAGAATATATGAGCGCACACAAGTAAAAAATAGGAGCAAATAAAAAAAAAGAGATAAGAAAAATGTGAATTGTAGTTGATGCATTTAAACGGATGGTTTAATCTGTATAAGGCCAAGATGGTTAGATGAAATTTTAATATATTAATCTAGTTTTTCTAAAGTCTATGGCCTAGATTTAATATTTTGAATAAGCCTTTCAAATTATTTAATATTTTGGGGATAAACCATTTAAAATGTTTTTTAGTTTATTTTTTTTTAAATATTAAAATGTCATAAACAAAATATATTACAATTTAATTTTTTCATAAAAATGATATTAAATGTTTATCCAAAAATATTAAATCATTTGAAAAGCATATCCATCAATATTAAATAGGGACCTATGTGGGATGTATAAGAGCTATAGCAATGCATATTACACCCCTGTCTACGTGCTCGCTATAGCTCTGTAGGAGGGCAGACAAGCATGCACTCTTGATATCGATGTGGGAAGCAAGGCAGGTCCGTACTGATGTTGGCAACGTGAGAGCAATAAGTCACCACTTTAGATTGCAATGAAGGGGGGGCTGCTGTGAATTTCGGTAGAAATGGAGGGGCGAAGGACAGGTCATTGTGTTTCATAGAGATATTATGGGAATCTGAAAATGTGCTGTGTAATTATGAGACGTCCGTGGGAGAGATGAAAAGTATATTACTGACTGATTGTTGAGTGATGCACTGCCAGTTTGTCATTAGATTTGTTGCCAAACTGTTCCTTCAGCTACATGCTGGACACATGTTAAATGTCCGTGCTTCTCTTATAAAAAAAAATGACAGTGCAAATAACTAATATGACACCCCTAGGCGTGCTCAGCACAGTGTTTGCTCAAGAGAAAATGACCAGAATGGGCACGGAGGATAAGTTATGTTTTGGCAGGATAATTTTTCCTCAGTTTAAAATTTTGCTCAGGATGTCTGACGTGTGACGGTTTAGTTCAGCCAAATATTGTCCATGGGAATATATTCTGGGACACATTTAGACAAACCAAAAAGGGTGCAAAAATGGGCCAATGAGTGTACTGCAAAATACAGTTTTATTTAAAATTATTCATAAGTCATTATATGTTGTATTTTCAATTGAATTTGGGGAAACCACTTAAAGCATTCGTTGTGTTGAGCTATTTCAATGGCTTGCAATGGTTCATTGCAAACAGCTGAATGTCTGTAAATTTTAGAATAACCCTGATTTTCAAAGGAGGTTGAATAAATTTGATTAAAACTGTATGCAGGTACTCCTCACTTACCGACCAGGTTCCGTTCTTACTACCCGGTCGTAGAATGAATTGATCGGTAAGTGAGGAGTTAAAGGATTCCCTGTTTTGGTGTGTTTGTCTATGTTTGGGGAAATGTGCCCAAACGTAGACGAACGCAGTAGATCAGGGAATCCTTTTAGTTCTCACGACGGCTTGCTCTTACCACACTGCAAGAGAGCTAGTCATAAGTGCAAGCCATCTTAAAACAGGTAGTTCGAAAAAAGTGGACCACCTGTATACATAATACAATATTATTATAATACGAATAACAAAGTATTCAACCAGGAAAGGCACATTCAGATTATTCTGGTTTCCAGGTACGTCCTGGGGATGTTGATTTTGCCCAACATCAAGGGAAAGTTACTTCTATCCAATTTAATGCTACTTATTTTATCTACCTCGGAAGGATGAAGGGCTGAGCCAACCTGCCGGGATTTGATCCTGCAACACCCACGGGTTGAACAGATCCTACAGATGATGCGTAAGCCCATATAATTTGAACGTACACTGAAAGGTGCATTTTCCCACTATTTGCTTCACAGATCAAGTGATAAAAAAGTGATTAATATAGGAGGAGCAATAAAGACAATCTGTATTTATATATTATATGTATTTACTAAATTTACATTATATATGTTTTTTTGTTTAATTGATACTCCTTTTTTTCCTAAATTTGCCACTTTATTCACTTGATCTGTGAATCAAATCAACATTTATATATATTACAGATAAAGGAAGAGTGCACACATAAAAATGCATTTCTAAATTCTATAAGACTACTTAAAATCACCTATCTCAGCAAATAAATATGGTGATTTATTTACTCCATACGGCTATACTGTGTTAAGCTCACTACTACGTCACAGTACCCCAATATCACAGTATCCCAATATCATAGTACCCCAATATCAGTGGGTCCTGCACTAATTATGTCACATTACCCCAATATTGGTGGGTCCTACACTAATTATGTCACAGTACCCCAATATCGGTGGGTCCTGCACTAATTATGTCACAGTACCCCAATATCGGTGGGTCCTACACTAATTATGTCACAGAACCCCAATATCGGTGGGTCCTACACTAATTATGTCACAGAACCCCAATATTGGTGGGTCCTACACTAATTATGCTACAAACTAAACTCTATTGATAAACCTGGTGTGTACAGAAAAGACTCATTTTTTTTTTTCTTTCAAAACATTTCAACTTAACTCACAGAAACGTTTCCAACCTAAACAGAGAACAGAGAGAGAAGAGGAGAAACGATACAGTGTCTCTATTTCCCTCATTGGCAAAGTTTGCCCTGGCTATGCCTTGTCTCAATGGGATTAAGGTGCATTTTGTAAAATCTTTGATGGAACTTTAAATGAAAACGGAGCGTTTCATGAAACAAAGGTTGACACAAGTTCTATGTGATTTTCAATGTTTTATTATATCATGTCAATTACAGACTAGTGATGGTTCGCTGGCGAATAGTTCCTGGCGAACATCGCATGTTCGCGTTCGCAACGGATGGTGAACATATGCAATGTTCGGTCCGCCCCTAAAAACAAATTGGGGGGACCTAATGTCCTCCTCCCTGGCCCCCACCCCTGAGCGGCGGGTGGGGGCCCTAAACAAAAGTAAGGGGGGGGGACCGGGTGGGGGCCCTAAACAAAAGTAGGGGGGGACCTAATGTCCTCCCCCCGGCCCCCACCCCTGAGCGGCGGGTGGGGGCCCTAAACAAAAATAAGGGGGGGACCTAATGTCCTCCCTCCTGGCCCCCACCCCTGAGCGGCGGGTGGGGGCCCTAAACAAAAATAAGGGGAGGGGGACCTAATGTCCTTCCACCTGGATCCCACCCCTTAGCGGCGGGTGGGGGCCCTAAACAAAAGTAAGGGGGGGGGACCTAATGTCCTCCCCCTTGGACCCCTCCCCTGAGCGGCGGGTGGGGGCCCTAAACCAGTGGTGTACATACCGGGGGGCCCAGGAGCGGGTGGGCGGGCGTGTGAGGGAGCACTCTCCCTGGCTGAGTGCTTCCTCTTCAGCTCCCTCGCGCACCGCACTGATGCCGGAGCCGGAAGATGACGTCATCTTCCGGCGCCGGCATCCCTATGCGGCGCGCGAGGGAGTTGAAGAGGAAGCACTCAGGGGAGAGTGCTCCCTCGCGCACCGGCCGGCCAGCCAGCCAGCCCGCCCAGCAGCACCACTGAACCCCAGGGAATCCCTCAGCTCTCCAAAAGGTAAGGAGGCTGGGGGATTACATTTTTTAAAAAATGTGTTAGTGTGTGTGTTAGTGTGTGTGTGTTAGTGTGTGTGTTTGTGTGTGTGTGTTTGTGTGTGTTAGTGTGTGTGTGTGTTAGTGTGTTAGTGTGTGTGATAGTGTGTGTGTTAGTGTGTGTGTTAGTGTGTGTGTGTGTTTGTGTGTGTGTCAGTGAGTGTGTCTGTTATTGGGTGTGTGTCTGCTAGTGAGTGTGTCACTGTGTGTGTCTGTTACTGAGTGTGTTTGATGTCTGTTAGTGAGTGTGTGTTTGTCAGTGAAAGTGTATGTTTTGTAAGTGAGTGTGTATGTATGTCTGTCGCTGAGTGTGTCTCTGTCAGTAAATGTGTGTGTCTGTTAGCTAGTGTGTATGCGTCGTGAGAGTGTGTGTGTGTGTTTCAGCATTTACCTTTCTCCAGCGTCGGACTCCTTGGCGCAACCTCCTCGCTCTCAGCTCCAATGCACATGCGGGTAAGAGGCGCGCGTGCATTTAAACCGCCCATAGGAAAGCATTACTCAATGCTTTCCTATGGACATTCAGTGTCTTCTCACTGTGATTTTCACAGTGAGAATCGCGGAAGCTCCTCTAGCAGCTGTCAATTTTTTTAGGGCGGCGGGTGGGGGCCAGGGGGGAGGACATTAGTCCCCCCCCCTTATTTTTGTTTAGGGCCCCCACCTGCCGCTCAGGGCTGGGGGCCAGGGGGGAGGACATTAGGTCCCCCCCCTTATTTTTGTTTAGAACCCCCACCCGCCGCTTAGGGGTGGGGGCCAGGGGGGAGGACATTAGGTCCCCCCCCCCAATTTTTGTTTAGGGCCCCCACCCGCCGCTCAGGGGTGGGGCCCAGGGTGGAGGACATTAGGTTCCCCCCCCATTTTTAGTATTTAGGGCCCACACCGCGGTTCGCCGGGTTCGCAAACCTTTGCGGAAGTTCGCGTTCGCCATTCGCGAACCAAAAATTTTATGTTCACGACATCTCTATTACAGACAAGTGACTGTTCCCCTTTAACATTTAAATATAATACTTGAAAACCAGAGTACAGGCATTTCTAACTTTATGAACTCCCGCTTTATGAACTCCCGCCTTTATGAACTCTCGCTTTATGAACTCCCGCCTTTATAAACTCCCACCTTTATGAACTCCCACCTTTATGAACTCTCGCTTTATGAACTCCCGCCTTTATGAACTCCCGCTTTATGAACTCCCGCCTTTATGAACTCCCGCTTTATGAACTCTCGCTTTATGAACTCCCGCCTTTATGAACTCCCGCCTTTATAAACTCTCGCTTTATGAACTCCCGCTTTATGAACTCCCGCCTTTATGAACTCTGCTTTATGAACTCCCGCTTTATGAACTCCCGCCTTTATAAACTCTTGCTTTATGAACTCCCGCTTTATGAACTCCCGCCTTTATAAACTCTCGCTTTATGAACTCCCGCTTTATGAACTCCCGCCTTTATAAACTCTCGCTTTATGAACTCACGCCTTTATGAACTTTTTTCTGGATGTGCCGTCATTTTGTTTCACCACCATTTTGTGTCAGTGGTCCACGGATCAGGACCGAGAAGAGTGCTTTGGAGCACAAACAAGAAGAAAAGAAGAAGAATTTGTGGTCCGGAGTAGACAAGAAGAGAGATGAGGATCAGGAACACAGTTCCTGAAGATAAAGGGAAGTCTAAAACACAGGTTTAGATTGTACTGTATTCTTTTTGTGCTTTCATGGGCATACATTACAGATCCTGTAATATTATTGCACTGTGTGCTATTGAGTATAGATTTGACTTGATTTGTCTGTGTGTGTCTGACATAGCTGTGTGTGTGTCTGTGTGTGTCTGACATAGCTGTGTGTGTGTATGTGTGTGTCTGACATAGCTGTCTGTGTGTATGTGTGTGTCTGACATAGCTGTGTGTGTCTGACATAGCTGTCTGTGTCTGTGTGTGTCTGACATAGCTGTGTGTGTGTATGTGTGTTTGCCATTGTGCCATGTTTTGGCAGGCAGCAATAGTAAGGAGCAGGAGGAGGGCTGAAAAGCCTGAAAAAGGGGAGAAGGAAGAAAGTTTGAGAGCTGTAAAAATAAAAGGAGTAACAGAAAAGTGATAAAGGAGAGGGGGAAGCTGATAATGAAGAAAACGAATAAGTATGAGGGCTTAAGAGAGGTTCCCCATTCAACAAGTGCAGCATGTCTCTTCATTGAATTGAATGAGGATTGATGATAATTTAAAGATTTCAATATGGTATGTATGCCTTTAAAATTCCTACAACATACATGTATTTGCTATGCTTTCATTTTGTATTTGTCCTTAATAATTTAGGTTTTCAACGGTAAAATCTGTTGGTCAGGAACGGAACCCGTGTTTATTAAATTGTGTCTATGGGAAATTAGTTTTCACTTTCTGAACTCGGTTTCGGAACCAATTAGTTCGTAAAGTCAGCAACTACCTGTAATCTGAATGTACCTTTCCTGGTTAAATACGTTGTTATTATTCCACCATGATTCTAATCTCTTCTAAACTCTCTGTTAGTTCTCTCCTCCTCACTGAACTTCACTAATTAACTCCCACCTACTCTACCTTCAGTGAGGGCCCAGTTAAACGTTCGGTTCTGAATATAACACACCTCTTGTAAAAACAAATCAATAACTCCAGTGGTTTTCAGATCACTGCTCTGTTTGTAAATGTCCTCCTGTACAAATCATTCCACGGCTTTGCCCCTCCCTATCTCTCATTATACCCATAAACAAAATATACCTTGTGTGACTGATACAGTGCAATGCAGGGTTCCCAAGTTTAAAGGTAACATCAGGACATACTTGGATGCCAAGATTGGTGGGAGTTAAACTCCTGGTCAGCAGCTGCAATAATTAATACAGTCCCTCTCCTTTTACTGATATGGTGGGAGAAGAGCTGAGTTGTCACCATTAAAATAGTCACTCTTCCTTTGCTGATATGGAGGGAGAGGAGCTGAGCACCCATCATTAAAACAATTCCTCGTCCATTACTGATATGGAAGGAGAGGAGCTGAGCACCCATTATTAAAATAATTCCTCTTCCTTTACTGATATGCTGGGAGAGGAGCTGAGCTGCACTCATTAAAACAGTCCCTTTTCCTTTTACTGATATGGTGGGGAAAGAGCTTAGCTGCCAACAGTAAAACTGTCCCTATTCCTTTACTGATATGCCGGGAGAGTAGCTGAGCTGCATTCATTAAAACAGTCCCTCTTTCTTTACTGATATTGTAGCCGAAGACTGAGGATACCACTGTGATTATGTTCCCAGCTTGTCCCTCGGCATGTCAGTAACATAAGATGAGCTGAGTTAAGGATAGTGGCCACAAACAGCTGCTGATGCCCATGAAACGGCCGGTTATGGTGCGCGGTTTTTCTTTTAATAAGATATTGTTTTAAAAAAACCTGTATATTTCTTGAAATTGAGAGATGTTGGCGTTCATAAAATCAACACAATATAATCTGTTGTAAAATAGGTTGTTGAAAGAAGATTAAAGCCAAAAACAAATCTATTCTTTAATCTATGTGGATATTTGCTCTGGGGCTAATCATTGTCATGCATCATAATCTGAGATTGTGAAATATTTAAAGAACACAAATGCTAATTTTTCTTGTATAATAGAAAAGACGATTGTGCACATTATACGGCAGAAATATTGTTAAAAGTAAAGGATTGAGAATGTTTTATAAATATATTTGGTATCCCAATCCCATGTGTACCCGAGCATCATGCACATGGTTATTTGATAAAGTTTGAATTTTTGGTGTCAATAAAGGGAATTTCAAATTTAAGACCAAAATAGCTGAATTTAAAATACAGTTTGCAGAATGATTCCATGCTGTCTATTGTAACCTAATGTTTGAATTGACCTAGCGCTCACACGTTAGTAAATAGGACTTCCAGTGTCAACCACCGCATCCCATAATCCCTAGCGTACACCAATGCACTAATCATTGTAAGATTCTGAATACACACCTGCAGTATATGCTGATGGGATAGAGATATAACACTAAAACTAACGGTAAAAATAAACTGTTATCTATACCCGTGCTAAGAATGTAGCTTGCATGATACATATTGAAATACAATGTATTGCCTACACACATTGCTGCTATGCTAGATTAACAAGACAGGTGCAATTTAAGTTCAAACAAGTATACAAGCATGTTACATCAAAAATCCCCTTCCTTCTCATCTATTATAAATAGCCGCTGTATCCCCTTAGAGATCCCATGAATCGATGCTGTTTTTACATCTGTCATTATTTTAGGAGGCATATTAATATATATTTGACCTCATGCGTGATTGATGAGCTGCTGGGCATGTTACTGCAACACTCACTGACTCACACAATGAGATCACGAAACTTGGCTCGTTCCGTATTCCTCGCAGATAATGTAATATGTTATTAATTGCCGTGTTGATACTGTTACATGCGACTTATTTATGTTAGATCCGGCTCTGCAATGTGTAGAGGCTCAGTAAACGAACCTTACGGACGTCATTCCAAAGGCTAACATTCTAAGATATGTTTTCAAAACACGGCAGGTTTGAAAACCATTGATCTATGTTAGGGTGTGTATTGGCTGAATTGAAGAAATGTTTCATAATAGGGATCTCTGTTATTATCAGTATAAATATCCTACGTTAACAAGCAAATAACACAAGCTGCAAACACTGAGAGAGCATGGCCATCTAACACACAGACGGCCCCCTGTTACCTATCTGTACCCTTATTGTTTTCTGTGATATCTCTCTCTTTAAGTTATTCACTAAAGGGTGCTTGTTGGGAATTCAAAGCAAATACAAGGTGGATTTCAGAATTTAGGGAAAATAGCCAAATGGAAAACTTTGCCAATTCAGCTTTATTTTCTGTAAATGTTTTTGCACCCTACTATAAACTGACTGGTTAGACCAGTGATAATAGCGAAACCCAAGTTAAAATCTTGTTAAAGTGACACTCCAGACCCGAAAGCACTTAGCTTGCTGGAAAACCTTATATGTGAAGATTTTGTCCTATTCTTTTCATTTTGGAAATAGTGCCGATCTCAAAAGAAATTGGCACTTTTATAAATGAACCTGGTTACACCTCTCTGGCTTTTCAAGCAGACAACGGGAACTGTTACTTCCTGGTTTGGTTTGCTTAGTCGCACTGAACTCATGAACCAGCAATTTCCCAGAGCACCTGCCTTGCAAAGACTTCTCATTAAGGTGCATTGGGAAGTCTGTGATTGGACAGCCACATAAAGTCTGGGCGGGGTTAGAAAGGGAGGGTTTGCAAAAGCAGCAGACAAGAGATCTGCATGCTTTGCAAGCTGTTTTTAGATATAACTCCACTGGAACAATGTATAATTGAATGCATGCACATTTTTATTTGGGGTATATCTCCTTAACAGTACTCTTTATTTATTTTGTATTTGGGCAGTGGAATATCCCATTAAGACAGCATTACCAGTAGATGTAATGTTAATTATGTATAACTACAAACCTCAAAGGTTGTAAGATGTTTGAGCAGGGCTTTCTTCACCTCTCACATATCCCCTTTCAGTAATTATAAAGTGCTGAGAAATATGTTGGCTATATATAAATAATACTTAATCCACTTTAGTTTCCTGATAATTGAGACTTTAGTGAGTAGCCCTAAACTTGTGAAATTTTAGTATTTCCCAAAATGTGCATTTTAAATCTGATCTTGTAATCCGTGAGTAATCTTCAGTACATATATTGGTAAACTGTAGACAAATAATGCTAAAATTACAACATTTTATAATCAGGCATTCCATATGGTAAATTGGGAAAATCTACAAGAAATGTGTGTGGAACTATGTGTGATGTGATTTAATCTGATGTACACGATTCCAATTAGTTATCCTGTTGGACTCATACTAGTTAGTTACCCTATAAAGATACTCAGGATCAGTGTGGCTGCTAGCATACACACACTTATTATTGTAGAGTAGGGAGCAGGGCCGCCATCAGGGGATGACAACCATGATGGTTGTAACGAGCCGGCAGTCCTGGGGGGCCTGTCTCTCACGTTCCCCATTTGTAGTGGTGTGGCCCATGCACTTTGGGCATATGGCATATGTCTTCAGGTGGGCCCTGAGGGTGGGCTTGGAGGCAGACCCTGAGGGCAGACCCCTGGGGGCACAGACCTTGAGCTATGTTAGGGGCCCAAATATTTCTGATGGAAAAAACATTTTTCACAAAATGTATACGTTTTTCGGGGGAACCTGAATTTCGGCCATGTGTTGGTTTGGCTTGACAGAATTCCAGGACCAAAAACCCAATTTGGAATTGAAATCGATCAGCTGAAGCAAAAGAGAGCAACAAATGGACCAATCAGTGTTCTGAAAAATCTATATAAAATATAATACTATGTATATTAATATTTAGCAATATCCAGATAGGAATACTTCCCTGCCATCTGATTTACACAGCAAGTGAGAAAATTTAACCAATACAATTAAAAATAGGATGAGGAGTGAAATAAAATTTATATTGATATATTACATATATTTTAATAAATAATTTATTTTCCTCTTTTGGTCACTTAAAAAAGTCAACATCTGATTATCCCCCCAGCCAGCAGTAATTTCTTGGTATATAAATCATGCCCATGAATTCTCACTGCAGAGTTATCTACCATTTAGGAGTTAAATCACTTTTGTTTCTGTCTATGCAGCCCTAGACACACCTCCCCTGGCTGTGACTGACACAGCCTGCATGAAAAAATATGGTTTCATTTTAATTAAGATGTTATGGGTTTTTTTTTTCCTGTCCTGTAAATTGAACTTTAATCTCTGCCAAGGTCTAGAAGGCTATTAAGAGAGAAGTAGATAAGAAATTCTAGATTAAACAGAAAAAGGTTTAAACATTAGATCTCTCTTTACAGGATATATGTTTGGAGACTGTGCAGGTGACATGCAGGGAGGTGTGGTTATGGCTGCATAAACAAATTAATTTAACCCCTAAACAGCAGATAATTGATCAGTGAGACTGCAGGGGCATGATCTATACACAAAAACTAATTCATTAAGCTAAAGTTGTTTTATTGACTATAGTGTCCCTTTAATGAATAACCCTGATAGAATGAGCTCCACAAACACCACCCCTGATCTGATTATGTGAAATGTTAACCAAATATTCCCCATTAATAAAGGAGATCAATTAAAGGAGAGAAAAACACTATCAGTACAATATAACCAAATAACGATAACATAACAGTTACACAAGTATACACTACCTGGAATGGCTCGTTAGAGATCTCTTAAAGAAACACACACATTGCAATGTCTGTATGAAAAATAATAAATTAAAGGGACATTCTGAGCACTAAAACCACTTGGATTATGGGAACTAGTAATATAATGTGTGCACAATTCGATTAGTTGTACAGTAGGGTAATTCAGACACTGGGGGATATTTTATCTAATCAATATCACACAAAAATAAACTAAAATACGAGGATTAAATGGAATGGGGGAGAGGAAAGGAAATATTAATTCCTCATATAATATATATTAAAAATACTTAGTAACATAACTAATCTAGTATCAGGTAAGATCGAAGCCCGTCTGAAAGGTTTATAATTTGAATCGATTTTTTGTTATAATTATTACAGATACTGTCACTGCCACGTGGTATAACAGTTAAAACATTTGGTCATAAATAGTGGGTTGGTAATTGGATTCCATCGCTGAATAACGGCTAAAGTGATGCATCATCAACTCTGCTGAGGGCCACGAATGGGTAATAATCCGAAGAATTATCACTATGTAATCATACCCAGGCAAGGCAGCCGGGATCGCTGGCAAATATGAGTGTGGGTGGCAGAGAGGCAGATGGCAGCTGCCCCACCATTAGTCATCCCGGCTTGTAGGAGAAAAGGGGAGAAAACTAGCACTATATTTATTATGGGCCAGGCAAATCCACATTCATGGTCTGTCCTACAACAAAAACCGAGAATATGAGAATTCTGAGAACGGGCAAAAACTCAGAGAAACGTCAGTAGCTTGCCCTACGGGTAGTCTCTGCACAGGTCTCACAGGAATGACTACAGCTTAATGTCAGTCTTTGCAGGCATTTTAATGTAAACACAGAGAAAAGGCAGCGCAGCGGTTTGCCGTGCATGTGCATTAGCCTCCCTATGCTTTCCTAAGGGAAAGCATTGGATTGGCTGAGATCATCAAGTTTGATGATCTCAGCCGAGGCGGCAGAGCAGGGGCGGAGCCAGCTCCGACGACTCTATACAACACTGGAATAAAGGTGAGCAAAATCACCTTTTACATGGTTTACGGGGGGGCAGGGGGCCTGAACTGTGTTATTACAGCTACAATGACAGAAATACATGTTTGTATTCCTGTCACTATAGTGTTCACCTAAGCAACCTCGGATGAATGTTTCGCCTTTTTTAGGCCTCATCAGTGAGATGTAGCTGATAAACCTCTAGGCACAGTGAGAGTGTGGTCCAAGTCTGAATTACTCTTTTAGTTTAGTGTGAACATAAATAAATGCATTGCAATAAAAACAGAGAATACAAGAACGACTTAGAACTGTCCTACATCCTGTGGCAGATACCACGGTACAAGCCAGATACTCCAATTAAAATCATTACATAGATCTACTTCATAGTACATTGCTACGCAACAGTTATCAGTGTATAACTAGTTCCACTCAGCGGAGGACAGTTATACTATCAATTTATTCATTACCGCCAAGCAATCAGTATATATTTGCAATTTTGACCAGATTTGCTAATGTGATATTTACCAAATCTGGATAAATTCAGGGATATTCACTGAGAGGATCATTCCCTTAGTGAGAATTATTGGGAATTCAAAGAGAACTTAAAATGTAAAAACAAAGAATTGGACGAGTAGTTTCTATTCTGCTATTTTGACTTTACATTTGAAATTCACGTTGAATTCACCTTGAATGCCCTCCAATGAATGTGCACGTGTGATTCGGAACAAGCAAGTTTTCAGTAAAAAACAAACAGAAACTCTTGGGTGTGAATACTGTACAATGTTTATAAACTATTTGATATCTGCGCTGCTCCCTGCCTAAAAACTTCATTTATTCAATGTATTGCCTGCTGTCAATCATTTTTAATTTATAATAGCCTCTATTTGATTAACCTCTTCACTACCAAGGAGCTTTGGCTTGATAAAATATTAGCACAATATTTATTTGAAGCATAGCTAGCATGTAAACATATGATAGATTTTTTTTTGTATAAGTTACTTTAAACATTAAAATTATGCAAATTAACACAATTTTTATATTTAATTTATTAGTTCATTCTTTATAGAAATATTGGGCATACAAGAAGCATTAGACAGTATCCCTTATGTTGTAATATTTCACACAGGGTCTGAAATGTAAGTATAAAATAAAAAATACAATATTTCTTACATAAAGTAGGTGTGACAAAATTAGATAAATGAAAATGGTCAAATATTACTAGCAGTACAGCTTGCTAAAAACGGCAACAGAATGTACAAAGAATGTATTTACTCTCACATACAGTAAATATAATTGAATCATATATGTCTTTAATAAAATTATTGTAAAAGTTTCATAGCACTGTTGTAATGAAAAGCTTCACTGCCGCATATGTAGGAATGGCATGGACTTTCCATTAATGTTTGGTAGTAATGGGTGTCTGTGATTTTTCAGATAGTTGCACACATTAAATGAGAGGAATGTAGACTTTGCAGAGAAATGTGCTCTCTAAGTTGAGTGGAAAGGTAGATGAGGCTTCATATACTAAATTTTGTTTTGCAGAGCAATTGAAAATATCAGGGTTTTTTTTTAAATGTTGCATCTGATGTCAGCACAAACAGCCTTCACAGTTATTCTGCAAAGTCCAGATGCCTTGGATCGGCTGCCAATGGCGGGGTGAATTAAACACATAGTGCTACTGCTACCTGCTTCTCATCCGATTCAATAACTTTGCTAGTTAACCGAAGAAACATAAACTGGTTCTGTTTTTACCTCTGTTTTTACCTTTGCAATTAATTCTAAGAAAACATGTGTGACATACAGGACCAATAGGCGAAGAGGGCTCTGCCCAAATGAGCTTCCAATCTAAAATCATATCACGTAAATATTGCATAGCAAATCACGTGATAACGTCATGTAGAAACATCTTGCGGAAACGTGTAGAACTGCCTGATAGGAATGTGCTCTGTCATTTTACCTAAATGCAGTTAATTAATCATCTGTTAACAATTCCATCTGTGGGATCTCCATTGCAATCCCAGGAATCCTGCCGTCACAGCCTGTACAGAAAGAAATGTGTTTAATGGAATAGCTAAAATAATTGGAGAGGAAACAAGCAGTGAGAATGCTACTAGTGCTGAGGTTGGGGGCAGGTGGTTTAGAGCTTTGCAATGCTTTAATAATTTTTTTTTCCATAGTTATGTAATAAAGATTTTTTTGCAAGCCAAACTGCAATTCTGATGAATTTCGGTCAATCGTGTGTTCGGGCGAATTGAAGAACTGAAATGTACCTGAATTACGAACTGCTGAAAAGCGTAATGCCGCCCATGTTTGGGTCAGTTTCTAATTCTGGGTGGACAGCTTCTCTTATGATACAAAATGAAAAAAATAAAACTGCTAGTTTGAATGTTAGTTGAATGTTTTTTTTTTAACCTCTGCTATTGCCCAATAGAAAGCAGGCTTCGATAAAGATACAGTTAAAAAGGCTTAGCATTAAATATAAGACGTTTTTCAAGGGATTTCCTTGAAAAACCTCCACCAGATACATGACATTTGGGAGGTGTAACCCCCACCAGATACATGGCGCTTGGGAGGTGTAACCTCCACCAGATACATGGCGCTTGGGAGGTATAACCTCCACCAAATACATGGCGCTTGGGAGGTATAAACAACACCAGATACATGACGCTTGGGAGGTAGAACCTCCACCAGATACATGGCGCTTGGGAGGTGTAACCTCCACCAGATACATGGCGCTTGGGAGGTATAACCTCCACCAAATACATAGCGCTTGGGAGGTATAACCTCCACCAGATACATGATGTTTGGGAGGTATAACCTCCACCAAATACATAGCGCTTGGGAGGTATAACCTCCACCAGATACATGGCGCTTGGGAGGTATAACCTCCACCAGATACATGACGCTTGGGAGGTAGAACCTCCACCAGATACATGACGCTTGGGAGGTATAACCTCCACCAGATACATGGCGCTTGGGAGGTATAACCTCCAACAGATACAGGGTGCTTGGGAGGTATAACCTCCACCAGATACATGACGTTTGGGAGGTATAACCTCTATCAGATACATGACGCTTGGGAGGTATAACCTCCACCAAATACATAGCGCTTGGGAGGTATAACCTACACCAGATACATGGTGCTTGGGAGATATAACCTCCAACAGATACAGGGTGCTTGGGAGGTATAACCTCCACCAGATACATGACGCTTGGGAGGTATAACCTCCACCAGATACATGGCGCTTGGGAGGTATAACCTCCAACAGATACAGGGTGCTTGGGAGGTATAACCTCCACCAGATACATGACGTTTGGGAGGTATAACCTCTATCAGATACATGACGCTTGGGAGGTATAACCTCCACCAGATACATGGCGCTTGGGAGGTATAACCTACACCAGATACATGGTGCTTGGGAGATATAACCTCCAACAGATACAGGGTGCTTGGGAGGTATAACCTCCACCAGATACATGGTGCTTGGGAGATATAACCTCCAACAGATACAGGGTGCTTGGGAGGTATAACCTCCACCAGATACATGACGTTTCGGAGGTAGAACCTCCACCAGATACATGGCGCTTGGGAGGTATAACCTCCACCAGATACATGGCGCTTGGGAGGTATACCCTCCACCAAATACATGGCGCTTGGGAGGTGTAACCTACACCAGATACATGGTGCTTGGGAGATATAACCTCCACCAGATACATGGTGCTTGGGAGATATAACCTCCACCAGATACATGGCGCTTGGGAGGTAGAACCTCCACCAGATACATGGCGCTTGGGAGGTAGAACCTCCACCAGATACAAGGCGCTTGGGAGGTAGAATCTCCACCAGATACATGGCGCTTGGGAGGTATAACGTCTATCAGATACAGGGCACTTGGGAGGTAGAACTGGTTTAGTGTTTTCTGTCGATAAGATTCTGACAATTTCTGATGTTGGCTATTCTACCCTTTTTAATTGTCAGCACCAGGCCCAATGGGCTCTTACTCCGGCCCTGGTGCTATCACTTTTCAGTATTTCATAATGAGATATACAGGTTATTTACTAAAGTGAGAATTCTAAGAGAATTTTAAGTGAATTTGAATTTAAAGTCAAAGTAACAAATCTGAAAGCAATGCTGAGTTTTGTGAAATTCACTTTGAATTCTTACCTTAGTAAAAAACCCTGACAATCTTTATAAAACACTCATATTGGCTGAGTTGGAATTTTGATGAAATTCCAAAACAATCAAAAGAAAAGACATCATAAGACAAAGCAGGGATTACTTTATTCTATGGACAAAAGCCAAGGTTAACAATTTTTGCTAAAAGAAAGAACGTCATTATTCTTTGCTAGTTATTGTCTTTTCCTAGTAGCCGTCGTAGTTACAGCTGTTCTAAAAGGTAGAAGACAGGCCCACAGGAAAAATATATCTGCCCCCACAAGGGAGAGCTCAGGTAAGCATCTCAGAACTGTAAGGTGTCTTCTCTCACCTTTACCCCCGAAAAAAAGAAAAGAATGAAAGAGCGAATTCAATGAATTTATTATAGGTTGCAGTGCCCCTGTCGTTTTAGTAATGTAAAACATTGCTGCGTAAGTGCTTCTTCTAATTATTATTATTATTGGTATTTATATAGCACCAACTAATTCCGTAGCGCTTTACAATATTATAAAAGCGGGTAATTTAACAATAAATTAGACAATTACAAACTGTTACAGGAACAATAGATTGATGAGGACCCTGCTCAAACAAGCTAACAGTCTAGGGAAGGTGGGGTATAATAACACAATAGGAAGGGCATCGAGGATAAATGACCAAACAAGGTGGGAAAGTAGCAGAACTGGAGGTGAGAGTGGAGTGGAGACTGTCGGGGAGACTTGTGGAGAACCATTCTCTGTAGCAAAGTATCAATGGTTTACACTATATGTAAATCACAGAGGATGGATTTGTTAAGTCTACGAATGCATCTTCGGTGTTTAAATAAGGTAGAGTGCAAATGTTTCTAGTTTAGGGTCAAACACTGTATTAAAAGGCTCCCCCACAGAACCAAAATGCCCTCAGTGAAGTCCGCAAAAGCCCTAAGAGTGGATACTAAAAAACTGTTGTTTCAAGTTTCAAGCCAACATGCTTCTACAGGATACC
>OW240916.1:318368162-318396883 GCA_933207985.1 Pelobates cultripes | reverse complement strand
ATGGTTTGCCCCTTAACTGGGTTCCCACTTGGCTCAGATGATCCCTAATGGTCTTGTGACAGGCTTCTGCAGAACACCACACCAGAAAGCATTGCTATTCATTGGTTAAGAGCATCAGCTGACCGCTCTCAGGCAATGTCTGACATTCTGTGGAACAAAAGCAACATAGCATGATGCTCCTGGAGGTGGAGTTACTCTGTGCAGTGTTTTAATGCAATACGCTGCACATACAGACCCCAGGCACTATGATCACTTCAAATCATTGAAGTGGTCATGGTGCTTGGAGCAACCCTTGAATTTACTTGTTAGTGCATGCTCATTTTCTGTGCCCATGCCACCTATATGAGGCATACTTTCTCCATTGTAAGACTACCGATAGTTAAAAAAACAAATACAATTTCAGCCAGAATGATCCAAAATATAGGTGTGAAACGTCTAAGGGAAATACAACCTGTACAAAATATTGGGTTCCATAAACCAAAATGGCTTTAGTATGTTTCTCTAAACCTGACAGGAAATCATTTTAAAATAACAATTGTTTTCTTAGCAAAATAAATACGTCATTCGTACCTATGATTTTCTCCTCTGATTAATAATAATGAATTCTTGAAGGTCCTTAGAGGACCCATATTGCATAGATCAAATTGAAAAGGACAGTCAAGGCACCATAGCCACTACACCCCCTGTGTAGTGGTTATGGTGCCATGAGTCCCCTGTTACTGTTGTACCCACATATGCATGGTTTGACACCTAGGTCCTCTGTTTAAGAGATCTAAAACAGAAGTACTCGACCATAGAGATGAGTTGGAGACAGTGCAAAACCTCTCGAATGGGGGTTTACAACTGGGGTTGCAAATAACAAACAAAAGAGACAAACATAGAGGATGCAAGTACTAAAGATATGGAATACTATGGGTAAAATTAAGACTTAACCTTTATTAAATCTTGGTAACCGTAAAGTCCGACAAGGACTAAACAAAAAAGGCTAGCAACAAAAAAGACAGTTCTATTGAAAAAGGAAAGCACATCTAAAAACAATATTATGGTGTTAAGCTATAATGGTCCACTAATTAAAAGTTGTGAATAGATCTTAACAGCACACACCTGTGTGAAAATGATATTATAATGGCCAAAACAATTCTAATAATGATACTCAGAGTATAATAAATAAGCACACTTCCACTAGTGGGATGGTTAGAGTGGATACTAAATAAATCACTGCTAAGCAGACACTGACGACAGCTTAGTGTCAAAATATCTTGGTCTAAAACGCTACATTTGTAAATGTAATAGGTGTTACCATAATTATCACCATGTAACTGAGAAGTAGCAGAACATTTAAACAGAACCGCTATAATCGGGAATTGAATCAATATAGATGTACTAGTAACACCCGGTGATGTTGAATAGTATCAAAGCGCCATAATCAATCTTCTAAAATAAAGAAAAGAGATAACGGCCCTAGAAGTTTACAGTTACATGTGATTGATTAGGGATGGAGGAATATAGGGACAAGGGGGGAATGAGAGGGAGTCTGAGTAGATAGCTTGCTCAAATGTGCCTTCGTGGGCACCCCTTACCCCAAACGATATCCCTGTCTGGTTACAAAGTATAATCCCTCTACCCAATGTTAAAAATAAAATCAGTTAGATAGAACACTAAGTACTGTAAGTGGAAAAATCTGGTTCCCCATAGCTGCTAGGATTGATGCCGTGCCCAGGTCATAAAGATAACGTCAAACACCAAATTCCTGCAGGCACTACAATAGTTGGATGCTAATGGGAGCAGCCGATTCCCTAATACACGTTTCGCTATTTCAGCTCATCAGAGCTTTCGACTATAGAAATCGGCACTTTTCAAACCTGCCTGAAATGATACTCCAGGCACACGGAAGAAGCTGAAGTTCTCTACGTGTCAGGAGTGTTCCTTTAAGGCGTTTCAGTCCTGTTTGTTATTCCATACATCTAATATCCTCAACCTTAGAGAATCTGCTTCCATAAGAATATCACTTACTCTGACAGAACTGGGGTTCCTTGGGGAACTCTGATGGACCTTGTTCCACATGATCCTGCTGAAACTATTTACAGAGAATAAAAAATTGCTTTGTGACTATTACTGGGGTGGGAAAATCTAGTGAAATCTATATAAAATGCTTGGTCCCATGCTCTTGAAATAAAAATTACACAGATATTTGTGATAAAATAGACTTTAATATGCAATACATTACACCGCGCCACTCCAGCATTATTTTAAAACCCCTTCATAGAGGAAAATATGACCTTGCTACTGAATGTAACAGACCAATTACCTGGGAGCTGGTTCTAGTATGTCTAAACAGGGCATATATCCATATTAATTAGGAGGAATATTAAAGGGGACCGATCACTTAGTTGGAAGAAAGACAATTCTGATTGGTGAAGTATCTGGATTCCGTGATCATGCTGAGAAAGCCTGCAGACACGTTTTCCGAGCTTCAGCCTATCAGAATAAGACCTTGATTACTGGGCCTTCACCACAGCACAAACTATTTGCTGCAAGTTTTAGAGAATTGCCTTTCTGGTGATTCTGCAAAAACATTAAATGTCATTCGTTTGTATGCAAGAGGACGTAGGAGTACTTAAAAGTGCCAGTTAGAATTATAGGATTGTTGCCAGAGGGGCCATTTACTTGAAATCCATTTTGGCAGATACATCTAAGAGTGCTCTATGTGAACTCCCTTTTCAGAGAAAAAAAATTTAGTTCTGCATTAGAGTTCATTAAGCAAATGTTAAAAACCAAGAAAACACTTAATCAGGACTAAAATAGATGGAAGATTTGGTTGTTCTTCTTCATGTTTAATAACTATACTAATAATAATAACCAGTATTTATATAGCTTGAGTCCCAGTGGGACTCAAAGCGTTTTCCAGCACACACTCTAGATATTATTACCCAATTAATGGCACTCAGAAGGATGAAGGGCTGAGTTGACCCTGCTGGGATTTGAACCTGTGACCTTGCATTTTTGAACAAGCTTTGTAGTCAGGTAATTTACCAACAGAGCTAACCCCTTTAAACCAATTTATCAGGACATGTTTTATTCCATTCCAAAATGGCTGCAGGAATACTGATTCAGGGATAGCAATCTTTGCTCTAGACAAGAAGAACACAAAGTTCTGATGCCAGGATAAGAATTGGAAGACTTTAGAAATTATTTTGAATCAACAGGAGTTAACAATCCAGAACCTGTGGGTCTTTAATACAATAAGAAATGTATACAAGATAAGATTTTTAAGTAAACCTAGTTCTATTCTACCTTTATCTTTTGCATGAAAGTATGGGCTCTTTTGGCAGAATCAATAGATGTTTTTCAAAAAGGAGTAATAAAAAAAAGTCCCAACCAGAGAAGTTGGTTTTAAGGTGTTTACTCCAGAATGCTTTTAGTAAAAAAAACAAAAAAAAAAAAAACAACCATATATCGCAGATACATTGGTTAACAGGGGTGTAAAGCGCTACAGCGGTTAAATAAAGTTAATGTAAACAAAGCCCCAGGGCCAGATGGTATTCGCCCACAAGTACTTAGGAAGCTTAGTGTATAAATATCTACATTACTTTTTTCACCTTTAGTATTCTTTACTTTCAGGAATCTTACCAGGATTGGAGAAAAGCCAGATGTAGTGTCTATATTTTAAAAGGGTTCAAAAGCTCAACCTGGCATCTACAGATTTGTGAGCTTTAGTTTGTTTAGATGACAAATCTTGATCTTGAATAGAACACAGGCTTAAAGCTAAAATGCAGAAAGTAGATGGAAGTTGAACATTTTCAAAACGTGCAAAGGTGGTGAGTGGCGTGCCTCTGGGTTCTGTCCTGGATCTACTTCTATTTAATTTGTTTAGAAATTATCCTAAAGTAGGCAGTGAAAGACTGTCTGAACATAATATAACTTCTCTACAGAGCGATTTGGATAATTTGGGGGACTAAGCATGCGAGTAGCAGATGATATTGAATACAGTTAAATGCAAAGCCATGCATTTTGGAACAGGGAACCCACAAGCAACGTGTACATTAAATGTGGTTCAATAAGGAAAAAGATTAAATGAGAAGTGTTTGGGAACAATTACAGAAACAAACAAGGTGCTGCAAAGGCGAATAGATGGAAAGATTCTGGTATTGTCCTCACCAGCAGAATTCATGATTTTTCAGCAAGATATGGTGGTTTGTGTCCACTACACTGATTAACATCCATACTGCCTTGTCACTAATACTAAGGAAAAAAAGTTAAATGTGCGTAAAAATTCTATTATTTCATACAAACAATTTATATTGGGTAAGAAAGCAGTGTTAATAATCCAACAAAGTGACAGGTCCCCTTTAATCATTTAAAAACCTTGTCTATGTCAAGTGGAAGAAATAACATCTTGTTTTCAGGTGTGAATCATTGAGAAACTCATCAAGACCACTATATTTTTTATTTGGGCTAATTTGGCCTCAAAGCCCAAATTCACACTGAATTCATGAAAATTCGCACATGTGGTATTTACAGAAAATAAGTGAAATATTCACAAAATACTTAAAAACATTTTTGTTGAATTTCGGAAGGATATCTATACTATATACATACATTACAAAAAATGGCAGAATATTGGAAATCTGGTTGTCAATTCACTACACTTTTCTTAGGGTTTTCTCTAAACTGAAAATTGTAGAGAAGCCCCCTTTTTTTTGGCTAAATCCTCAAATTGGAAATATTGCTCAATGTTAGTAATTTTCCAGTTCAGCTATTCTAGACTAAGGTTTGCAGTTCCCTTGTCATATTGTATTATGCACATGACAGCATACATTGATTTAGATGCCAGTTTTATAGAGGGACACTACATGTATGCAACAGTCTGAATGTGCAAATAATTAGAAAGGGGCGACAAAGAACTAAACAAATGCATTCTGTGCATACAGCAGATCAGGCCACAGTGCGCCTTTGTATAGGATGTCATCGTGCAGAGCCTTTAACCCAAGAATTTCCTCTCTTGGAATCATGCAGCTGCTTGTCTTCGGGAAATGTTTCTGCATATCGCTCCCTGGCTTTCTCCCAATTCTTTTTGTTCTGAGTTTTGGTCTGAATTTCCTCAATGGAAGAAGGGTTATATGTCCCCAGCCCTGCTTTCTTCTGACGGAGCTGAATTTTAATCTGAAAAAAAAAAAGGAAATGATTAAATACAGAACATGATCTGCGATCTACAGACAGATGGTTTACAGTAATTAAATCTAATGCATTGTGAGCTATAAAACATTTAGTGTTTAGTACAAGATTATACATGTAATACACAATATCAAAGCTGAATATATGTATGGCAGCTAATTAATGTGCAATTAGTAAAAGTGATTTGTTTTGATAGTACAGTTTACAGGTCAATCTATCCAAAGATGATCTAACAAGTGTTTTGTTTCGGTAAACATGAAATGTTCTATTTCAGGACATTACAGATGAAAGGTTTTCTCTTCAAGTGTAAGTCAATCCAAATATCTCCTTGCAGTTAAATACATTACAGTTGGGAGTTTTAAATGGACAATAAATTGTTTTGAAGCAGATCATAAATCACTGTTGTAGCTTCAAATGACTCAAGTACGGCAGATACAAGATTTACGACAAACCAACACACTGGATATATTAGTGACCATACTATAAATAGCCCTAATTATCAAATGGTTTTGAGACACAAGCTCTAAAACAGAAATTTTCAAGTGCTCAAAAGTAGACAGCAACCTGCATCTGTTAACACAAGAATTAAAAATAAAAATCACAAAGTTGTGAGTGTATTGCAGCTTAGAACACGGCGAAATGATAAAATCCTGAGAAGGTGACCTTACCGGATCTCTCAAACCATCACCAGTTTTTCCAAGACCATCTCCTTTTTTCCATCCCATCTTCACAAGCATTTTTCTCCCTTTGTTCTTCTCATTGATTTCACTTTGTGAAGAAAATAAAATAGTGGGTTTTTTTAGGTTATTTTTTTTATAGGAAAACACCCACTGGAATAACCAATGAACTAAAGGGACTAGTCCTATTTAAGGGGACTGATGGGAGGGTGGAATTAGGCTGCTTCTTTTTGGGAGCATTACTAATAATATTATTGCGTTTATTGTACACTGGTCTCTGAGGAAGTCCCTTAGTGGACGAAATGTAGAAGACCAATCCTCTTTTATTGCCCTTTTATATTTAATAAACCTCTTTTCTACACATCTACCTGTCGGAGTCCTGTATGGTTCCTGCTATTGGGTGATACCTGATCCTAAGAGAGAGATACAAGCCCCCCAAAACATCGGGGGAGGCACCATTAGAGCGCAAATAACTTCAACATCCTGTGAGTGCAACCTATAGTAGAGAAAAAAAATGGGTCGCAAGAGTATTCTGAGAACAGACAGCAGCTGAAATAGCCTGCCCTTCAGTGGGTCCCCGCTCAGAACTCAAGCTGGTTTTAGCTCAACTTGTGCCATTACAGAGAGAACATATCTGAAGCATATCAGACTGGTCCCACCCATACAGGCAGTCCAGATCCGAAATGCCAGCAAGTTCTCTCTGCACGAGAGATACAGCAACCCCAGACGATCGTTTCAGCCTTGTTAGGCATCGTCAGTGAGGCATAGCTGATATCTCTCTAGGCACCGTGAGCAAGGGGTCCACGTCTGGATTACCCTTTAAACTAATGGAGAGAAAAAAAATGGGTCGCAAGAGTATTCTGAGAACAGACAGCAGCTAAAATAGCCTGCCCTTCGGTGGGTCCCCGCTCAGAACTCAAGCTGGTTTTAGCTCAACTTGTGCCATTACAGAGAGAACATATCTGAAGCATATCAGACTGGTCCCACCCATACAGGCAGTCCAGATCCGAAATGCCAGCAAGTTCTCTCTGCACGAGAGATACAGCAACCCCAGACGAACGTTTCAGCCTTGTTAGGCATCGTCAGTGAGGCATAGCTGATATCTCTCTAGGCACCGTGCTCACTGGCATTTCGGATCTGGACTGCCTGTATGGGTGGGACCAGTCTGATATGCTTCAGATATGTTCTCTCTGTAATGGCACAAGATGAGCAAAAATCAGCTTGAGAACTGAGCGGGGACCGACCAAAGGGCAGGCTATTTCAGCTGCTGCCCGTCCTCAGTATTCTCTTGCGACCCATTTTTGACTCTCTACAAGTTTAAAGGGATAATCCAGACGTGGACCCCTTGCTCACGGTGCCTAGAGAGATATCAGCTATGCCTCACTGATGATGCCTAATAAGGCTGAAACGATCGTCTGGGGTTGCTGTATCTCTCGTGCAGAGAGAACTTGCTGGCATTTCGGATCTGGACTGCCCGTATGGGTGGGACCTGTCTGATATGCTTTAGATATGTTCTCTCTGTAATGGCACAAGATGAGCAAAAATCAGCTTGAGAACTGAGCGGGGACCGACCGAAGGGCAGGCTATTTCAGCTGCTGCCCGTCCTCAGTATTCTCTTGCGACCCATTTTTGACAACCTATAGTAGGGAATATTATATTTCCATCAACTGTATTATGCTATGTTTTATTTTAGTTTAGATTTATCAGCTGAATACGTGGTATATTGTATATCTTGGCTTGTTCAGACGTAACACTAATTGGGAGGTGTTCAGTGGGAAGCTGTTCTCTGTTAAAGGACCACTATAGTGCCAGGAAAACACTTGTTTTCCTGGCACTATAGTGCCCTGAGGGTGCCCCCACCCTCAGGGACCCCCTCCCGCCCGGCTCTGGAAGGGGAAAAGGGGTAAAAACGTACCTTTTTCCAGCGCTGGGCGGGGAGCTCTCCTCCTTCTCTCCTCCTCCGTTACGCCCCGTCGGCTGAATGCGCACGCGCGGCAAGAGCTGCGGGCGCATTCAGCCGGTCGCATAGGAAAGCATTCTCAATGCTTTCCTATGGACGCTGGCGTGCTCTCACTGTGAAAATCACAGTGAGAAGCACGCAAGCGCCTCTAGTGGCTGTCAATGAGACAGCCACTAGAGGATTAGGAGGAAGGCTTAACCCATTAATAAACATAGCAGTTTCTCTGAAACTGCTATGGTTATTAAAAAATGGGTTAACCCTAGAAGGACCTGGCACCCAGACCACTTCATTAAGCTGAAGTGGTCTGGGTGCCTAGAGTGGTCCTTTAACTCTGATAAGTGTACACGTTTGTGTTTTTGTTGTATATTAGGTTATTTTTTGTGTGTTTTTTCCTCAGGAAAAGTCATATTTGATGCCCATTTTCCTGTAAAAAAGCACTCTGAAAGCAGAGTGTGACATGGCCATCAGCGGGTTTCTAGCTAACCTTGTGCGCAGAGCACCAGATAATTTGTCCAAGACTATAATTGGCGGCTGAAATCACATGATCTGTGCAGTCTTGTCATTGTAAGTTGAAAATTGTGATGGGAAGATGGCCACCTCCACGCTGTAGGGTCTTCATTGTAATTACAGAGAAACAGAGTTTAGATTTATGTAAATCATTTTATGGGGGGGTGGGGGTGGTTTTAAACAGATTAATAGAATTAATTTAATGACGGTACGCAACTAAAATACTAAATTGCTCCGTTTACAAAAGGGAGGTGGGAGGGGTTAAACAATTAAATCATATTGTATTAGTTGTGCTAATTGTATTAATGTTTTAAGATTTGTTTTTCTCTAGAGTTATGGGTTCATACATTTTAAAAGTGAGCTGTTCTCTAGATATTTTACACTTACACATGTATAGATGATGGTGCATCTTCTCGCTGGAAAGTTCCCTCACTTCCAACTATCTCTCTGCGCTTTCCAGCCCGGTCCAGGTATTTTGAGTTTTTCAAAGCTTTATTTTCTTCATAGTCAGCACTCTACAAATATAGAAGTTTCACGTTTAGATCGCAGCATGTAAGGTTAGAGAACCAAAATATGGAGTTAAAAATGGTGAGAACACTAAATAAAAAAATAAAAATAATAAAACCTACACAAGTATGCAAAATGACTTCAATCTAGAACCAGAATTTGTTCCAAATTATATATCAAGAAGGGATAGCTTTCATATCTCAGCTGGGAGGTTTAACCAATAGGAAATCCCTCCAGATTTACCCCACTACATAAATGCCGTCAGAATAATAAGAGCAGGAAGAGGGTGGATCACAGATTTCTCAAAGTTTACATGCTGGCAAAGTTAGTTTCTCTATAGCATGAGATCATACCAACCGAATGTTTATATTTAATGTAATACGATGCAAAAGAAGATCTCACCTGCAAGCCATATTTCACTCTAATCTGTTTAAGTTCCTGTCTTCTTAATAATTCCTTCCCTTCTTTGCTTAGTATTGGACCTGCTGCAAAACAAAAACACGTATCATTCAAGAGGAAGTGCTACACTATAGGGTCAGAAATACATGTTTGTGTTAAAAATCACTATCTAGCCCCCCACCACCCTTAAATAGGGTGAAAACTCACCTTATTTCCAGCACCAGCATTTGGATCCCCCCCAATCCACCTCTTTGGCTGACATCATAATTGATCTCAGCCAATCACAATGCTTTCCTTGAGCTTTCCAAGGAGACTGGGCCAAACTCCCTGTAACGGAACGCCTGGCACCCCGACTGGGTACGTTCCGTTGACGGATGCTCCTAGTGCTTTCCGAGGGCTCCAAGAACTCCACTAGATGCCATAACCACTGCAGGCCCCACGAACCGCCACAGCTTGGTTGGGGTCTCGCCATCTTACACCCACTCTGGACCCAAGACCAGGATCCAGCTTCCAGTAGATAGACCTCTCTTGTAATCCAGAGAGCAGGAACAGCTCTTACAAGAGCTAGTGATTATACTCTGGGGAGTATAGTGATTATAGCAATCCCTAGAGTGTGGTAGTTCTCCAATCCTCCAAACATGAGCCAAGACTTCATGAAGGTGCAAGATGATCTGTTTAATGAGCACAAAGGCATTCCTTTTATACACATTTTCAGGCCAGAGGCACACCACCTGGACCTGGTGGTAAACTGGGACAAAAGGTACACATACCAATGGGAACAATAATTAACACAGTAACACTCCCACATACACAGTAAAATCCCTCCCCTCTATCATGGAGATAATTGGCTTAAGTGGCTGTAGTAAACTCAATTATCTCCAGGTACAGAAAATATTCCTAAATTAAAACAAAAAACACATTAAAATAGATAACTTCTGTTTCACAGAACTGAACCCCCACATGTGTCATATCCCCAGATATCTTGGATCTGAGCGCTTAATATCCGAACAGCGCTCAGATCCCATGAACATAGTCAAATAGCCATGGGGTTCAAGTGTCTATGGAGGTCTCTCTTGACCGACCGCAGCATGGCTTTCGTGCCCAAAACAGTTCCACAGAATTTGGCTCTGCAGTCGGTCTATTTCCCATGTTAAAGTTAGTTCAAACAGACGAACGGCAACCGTTCGTGCAAATGTCAACGTTAAAGTGCGTTCGAATTGTCAAATGCTGTTTTACTCCCGTCGAAGCGTTGAAGTTTGGAGAAGGTAAGTTCAGCAGTGTTCGTGTTGTCGCGTGTCCAATTGGAGTTCCATGAACTCGACGACCAAACACCGCTGAACGCGTTCGACTAAACAAGATGGCCGCCACCACGTATTCGACTATACGAACGGCGACCACCCAGCCGTTCGCCAATTAGCTACGGTTAACCGGTTAAATGCGGGACACACACCACTTGTGTGTGGTCCGGCTGTTCGGTAGTTGGTTCGTATAAATGAACACCAAAGACACAATCCATTCGGCTGTCCCATAGACTGAACTTGGGGAAAAAGACACAAACAACAGCCCTATCTCCAGTCTGTATCCCAGTCTAATACATAGGCCATAGTTCAGGGACAAGAGGCGAGCAGCCAAGCCCCTCCAAAAACTCGTGGCAAACTCACAGGAAAAGGGGAGTTTGTCACACTCCCCCTCTCAGGCTAATCAGCATCTCCTCATGGAGATGCATGGAATCAATGCATCGCTATGGGGAAAGTTCTGCATCTCCATGCTCTAACGGCAGTGCAGCACTGCCCCAGGAAGCAGAGGAGTGGCCACTGGAGGTGTGATAAATGTAAAAACTGCCTTTTCTCTGAAAAAGCCTGCAGGGACATGGCATAGACACAAGAACCACTACATTAAGCTGTATTTGGTATGGTGACTATAGTGTCCCTTTAAAGTTTCTGTGTGCTTGTTCTGCCTGCAGGAGGGTAGAGACTTCTTACAGTAATTACTGCCGCTGTGTGCTAGTATGATTATGAATGTAATTAATATATGCAAGTATATTAACGTCTAAATGGAAAAGTGTTTTGCTTGTACCTGGTTTGCATTTAGTCGGGGCACAGCATACGAAAAGCTGTGAACCGAGAGGCTCACCTAAATCTGCTTCTTTTTGATCGAGGCGAAGATGAGCTCTGACTTGCCCAGGTTCACATCCATCGCAGGTATCACTGCCTGGGTGAACGTGGAAAGAAAGTACGGTTTCACCAAATTTCACTTCATCTCCGTGCTCCAGCACACAAGGCTCAGAAACCTGTTTGGGCTGTGATAAAGGTCAAGAAATTATTCAAATGAGTTAACTCAAAGACAGTGCTGCTCATCAAAATCCTGGAATCATGAAATGTTAGAATATCTCAATGCACTAATAGTAGTTCACATCAGCCTTCTGGTTTATTTTGAATGGGGATAAACTGAAAAACAGTCAAATTGGAAATGAAATAATTATATTAAAAAAAAAAAAGGTAGGAATAGAGGTTATATATAGAATAGGAAATATGGATCATTTCTCCCCAGGAATTCATAAAAAGCCTCCATAGTCTCGGATTCATTGTGAAGTTTGCCAATCAATGAAAAACACTAACCTGTAAAATCTGCTTTCCATTAATAACGGTACCGTTTTGACTGCCTTGGTCGATGAGAACATAGCTTTGTAAATCCTGGTCAAAATACACTTCAGCATGAAACTAAAGAGAACAAAAAGTATTATATACATAAAAAGTCCTATCTAACAAAACAGATTTCAATGAATATAAAATATAACAAGAAGGCTTGATTGCAAATTATGAATTACAAACCTTACTGACACCAAGCTCAGGGATTCGGATGGTATGGGCCATGTCCTTTTCTCTGTGGAAGGAAGGGAAGGAAAGAGAAGACCAATGAAGCGGTTACATGTTTATCTTGGTGTTTTTTTATAACCATCCAACACTGATCTAGTTTTAATATCTATTACCCAGGATAAACAGGAAAAATAAAACTCAGATCATCATTCCAGCTCAAACCACTTTGAAAGTTAGCATGTAGAAATATATTTGCCCATGATACAGCCCACAGCAGTTAATAGGGAATTAACAAAATGTCAACCAAAATACAAACTTTAATTACAAATAAATATTACAAAGCTCATAATGTAAGGATTTTGCATAAAGTACATACCGTCCAATGGTGGCCCTTTTTACAGCTGTAATGATGAAAAGGGATCCTTTCTCTAATACCGGTGAACGTACCACTATTACTCTGATACAAGGGGGCCAGATTTTATCAGCATCTATAAGATACGAGAAAGAAATATATTTTTAAAAAAATGATGCCTATCACTGTGATAGAACCTATTGGGATTAGGAGTAAACATCCTTCACAGTTGTAGAAAGTAAAAAAAACAGCCATGAGAAGTGGTTTAATATGCTACTTGAGAAACAGTATTCAAAAAGTGAGAAGCACTTCAGCAAAGCACTTACCATTTATACCCCTTTCTATCAGGCAAGTTCACTGCCGAGACAAGAATAAGTGATATGAAGTGGTTATGGTGCCAGAAGTCTGGAATTGCTGCGTTTTGCTGCCAGAGATGTAACTCCCTTCCAGCCACGCCATTGGGCCAGACTATGTAATCAATTTTCGGCATATGTCTATACCAGATGCAATCAGTGGTTTGTCCCATTTCTGGGAAACGGGGCCAGGGTAATCCCTGCATCATAAACACTACAGTGACCTGGAGCAACCATTCAAACTACTGGGAACAGAGCTGTAAAAGGATTTACATAAAGACTATTTTTGCAGCGGATAGGGAATTAGTCAAAACTAATAAATAAAAGTTTGTCCCTCATTCATCCAGATATTGCAGAACCAATAGACATTGATTTTTTCTTTAACCAATGCATTTTATTAAATTTTAAAACAAACCATAACTGACAAACTGTATGTCCCACAATCGCAGACAACATGGACTCTATGGGAGTCCCCTTTAAGACACCACATTATACTATGGGAGTAATCAGAGAAGCCTTGTTAGGATTTCTACAATGAAGCTACGGATATAAAAATGTAAGGGTTTTGAAAATAGGTAGTACTTTGTTTTAAAAAACAAAACAGGATATGGGGCCTTACTGCCATGCCGGGTAGATGTGTCCTGAATGAGCTCCGGACTGTTATGCACTTACTATCTGTTTGACTAAAAACTAGACTGATAACTAAACCACAAAGATATCTAAACATCTTTTGCTGCACCCAAGCTCTATATAAGCAACAATTACTTACCTTGTGCAGACAAGCTCCCAGAGAGTAGACTGACAGAGCTATGGCCTCTAGTAACCTGACGAGTGGAGAGGTGGCCAATCTCCTGTCTGGAACACCCAGAAAGCGGTCATATTCATCCTTCCCTCTACAAGAGGGAGTTATCTCGGTGTGCACCTACAATGCTGAGACAGGGCTTCATGGCACTGCGGACTGACTAGACAGAAGGCGCAGCGACCTACCCAAGATGGCGGATGCCATGTGCATATCGAAGCCCAGCATTCAGGGCTCATACACGTCCATGCTAAAAAACAATAAGGAGCCACAACACCAAAAATGATTACATAGATCTAAATTACAAAGATCTATGGAGCCGGCAACGTTTCAACTCAAACTCATGGTCTTTATCTTGAAGATCTACACCCAAAAACTTTAGTTAAATGCTGGCCCTCCAAAATTGATTTGTACAGGTCTACGATAGACAGGATCTTGGTAGAATTCTGGGTGAAATTGTACCGCCGACTCCAACCACCTGGCTCGAGACGCTATATTCCACCTCAGGAGCTGCTTCTGAACACTCGTCCCCCTTCAGTAGCACCAGGTTACAATTAAACCAGGTTGGTTGCCTCTACACAGCTGCCCACCTGTCGATGATCAAAAGGGAGAACCGATGCACTTGAACCGATGGCAGACATGACTGTATGCCAGGTTGACGACCACTCGCCATCCAAGTCCACGCCGGCATACACAGCACTTTTAATTAACCGACGTGGGCGAGGGAACGCACTACTGCCGTATGCTCATCAGTCACCACTCCATATAGCGATGACATATTGCTACAGCACGGAACTTATTCTTGGGGAACCTCAACGCACATCTTACTGGTCCTCGGACTGGTTTCAACACAGATTAACTTAAGTATACAGTGCCTGAGGTCCAGCAGAATCAGTGTTCTGGTATATGAGAAATACATGGCCTGGTTATCTGTTTGTCCTTACTCCCATCATTATTTACATTCAGGCTTCTAGAGAGCTAGAGATCTATTATTCTGCTGCACATAAACTCTGTGAATATACGGTATATGAGTTTAAGGTCACAATTTGATGCTTTTTGATCAGCTTTTTTTGTTGCTAATTTTGTCTGTTCATTCTGTCGTCGTTGTCGTCCCAACCCATCTCTTTCTTATCCTGCCTCCCTTGCTCTAGTTCTAGATCTTACATTTTGGAATGTGATACTTATAATTGATTTCATTGTTTTATTGTATGGTTCAGCTAATACAGGTATACACAGTCATTAAAGGGACACTATAGTCACCAGAACAACTACAGCTTATAGAATCATTACCTTCAGGCTTTTTGCTGTAAACAGTCTTTTCAGAGAAAATGCAGTGTTTAAATTACAGCCTAGTGATAACTTCACTGGCCACTCCTCAGATGGCGGCTAGAGGTGCTTCCTGGGGCAGTGCTGCACAGTGTGACTGACATTCTGTGTCTCCTCCCTCTGCATGGAGATCCTGAACTTTCCTCGTAGAGATTCATTGATTCAATTCATCTCTATGAGGAGACGCTGATTGGCCAGGGCTGTGTTTAACTTGTGATTGGCTCAGACCACCACTTCTGATGATGTTAGGTATGCAGGCAGGTAAGAGTCAGAGCTAGCAGCAGCAGACTTGAATACAAGTAAGATTTTTCTATATTTAGAGAGGGGGGGGGGGCACAGATGGTGGCTTTAACACTATAGGATCATGAATACGTGTTTGTGTTCCTGACCAAATAGTGTTCCTTTAATGCTTTTTTTAAAATTTGGTTTTCTATATAGGGCCAAGATTATGTCTTCCATTTCAGCACAATAATTTAGCTAAATATTGAAGTACAGTCTCTACAGATGGTATTTGGAAAAATAAACTAGAAGTGGATCATTCTCCACAGATACTAAAATAATGTTTATCCTTATTGCTCCATTCTAAAACATTTCCCCAGAATTCCTCAAAACATTCTCTATCTTTGGTTGGATTAATGATGTCACAGTACCATCTTTTACTTCTCTTCCAAAGGAACATCTAATAAAACCATATTATGGAACACTAAAGTGTTAAAAATACTGTAAGGATTAATACAAGATTAACACACTCACTGATTAAAATAATTTCATAATCAGTTAACTAAGCAAAGCACATTGAGTTACAAAAAGCTTAATCTTTAACACGTGAGAGAGGCACCTATTATACCTGATAACTTCATAAAACAATTAAAATATGTACATTCCCCCAGGAAGATTTAACCCCTTAAGGACACATGACATGTGTGACGTCATAATTCCCTTTTATTCCAGAAGTTTGGTCCTTAAGGGGTTAAAGGAATCAAAAATAATAGTCATTACAAGTACAAACATGTCTTCCTAATGTCTTCTCCTCCATATTTAGATTCAGACCCCCCTAAATAAAATTTATGAACAAAGGAAAGTCGCTGGTGAGACCCCGCAGATGTCACTTTCTTGGCTTCTTGTCGAAACCAACGCTTTACATCAGGCTTCCCCAAACTCCGGCCCTCCAGATGTTGCTAATCTATAACTCCCATGATTCTCAGCCTATTTCATTCATAGAATCATGGGTGTTGTAGTTCAGCAACATCTGGAGGGCCTGAGTTTGGGGGAGCCTGGTTTACATAGAGAAGCAGTGGGGGTGAGTGCTGTGCTTGTCCAATCAAATGCTTTGGATAGGGAAATATTAAATCCAATGCTTCCCTACGATCAGAATTTGCTGATGGTCGACACTAAAAGTCACAAAACAGAATCAAACTATTTGTTGCTGTGCAAGCACCCTCTAGTGGTTGTTAGGAAGACAATCACCAGAGGTGTTTTAACCCTGTAATCAAAATATTGAAGCTTCTAAAAGGAATTTTCTTTTTTAGATTGCAGGACTAAAACGTCAGGACCCCTGCACCCAGAGCACGTCATTGAGATATCTTTAGTGTCCCTTTAGCGTGGAGGAAACCAGATTAACATCACTCTACTCTAATTTAAACAGAATGGTCGAGATAAATGTCCTGTTACTCGCAATCTAAACAGAAATAAAATCACCTTCCATGTCTGAGTTGTTGGTAGTTTGACTGTTGCCACAGGACAGCTCTTCATCACTGGAAGTCTTCTCATTGTCAGAGTTTAGGATTTCACCCTCCTCTGGCTCACTCTCCTCGGAAGACGAGGAGCTCTTTCTGCCATTAGAATCTACATTATAACTGCTCATCTTGGCCTTCTTTATGTCACTGGCAAACTCTTTCCTTTCAGATGCACTGAGTCTGTCATGATCTGCACTACTGTAAGATGAGCTTAGCACTGATTTCAACTCCTTTGTACCCTTGGAAAAAAAATTCAAACGGACACATTGGACAGATTGAAAGGGAAACATGTACCACAGCGCCTTCAATATTTGTTCTTTTACATTTGAAAAGAAAGTTGAGCTTTCCCAAGAACATTATACAGTGGTAACCGAGACCCAAAACTGATTTTAAGGATGAAAAGAAGTGGCAGTGCAGGAGTATGAACACATCTTATAGAGATCGAATTCTGCTCTAAATTCAGTGCTCAAGGTGACAGCACTGTAGATGTTTGTGAAGTCCCATGGACACTAAGCCTGATTTTGGCTTGCAGGACTATAAATCGCTGGAGTGTTCTTTAAATCATATATTTGAGTAAACACATATGTCAAACTAATAAAAGATAATGGTGAATACTGGGCACTAATATTTCTAACCGTTAAAAACTAAAAATGATTATATCAATATTAAGTGCACACAAAAAGGCAAAAAAAGAAAAAACACAAAATTATATATTACCATATACTGGAAATTTTGATTTAAAAATCAGAGAGACTGTGTCCCACACAGTCAGCCAGACTTGGAAAGGATCCACGCCTTGAGTACGTGAGATCTTATGCAGCAGGTAAGCCAAGACCATCAGGTATCCAATAACAGTAACCATATTTATTTAATGATAAAAACACAATTAAGGAGTGATATACTGTGTTTGGAGGACATAGCGTATAATATGAAGCAACTGTAGCTGATATCTTGATACAAAATATAGAATTATAGAAAGTATCCTCCGTTTAAACAGCTGCAACTTTGTTTCAAACGCCAGCCTCCTCTCCTTTAGCATGTTCTTTTCTAGACTTCACACATTTCACATTTTAAAGGAGCACTATAGTCACCCAGACCACTTCAGCTCAATGAAGTGGTCTGAGTACCAGGTGCCCCAGGTTTTAACCCTTCACATGTAAATACTTCTATGTTTACATTGCAGGGTTAATCCAACCTCTAGTTGCTGTCTTCCTGACAGCCGCTAGAGGTGCTTCTGCGATGCCCGATGCAAAATTTGCATCCAGAACGTCCATAGGAAAGCATTGAGAATGAATGGGCGCGCGGCACTTGCCGCGCATGCGCATTCCGCTCCACTCTGGAGCTGATGTCGGAGGGGGAGGAGAGGTCACCAGCGCTGAGGCAGCCCGCTGCTGGATTAAGGTAAGTTGCTGAAGGGGGACCCTGAGGGTGGGGGAGTGGGGGGTCCTAAGGATGCCTTAGTGTCAGGAAAACTAGTATGTTTTCCTGACACCATAGTGATCCTTTAATATCCAAACAATGGAATATAAAAGTCTAAGGGATTTTGTTTGAATCTGGATAAATGTGGAAAGTAGAACAAATTGTTGCAAAATATTAGATGATAATGGCATCTTATGTAGAAAGGTAGGGAGTAACAAAAAACAAAACAACAAAAAAAAGATATTGCAATTCTGATAGAACTTTAATACCACACCCTGGCAAAATGAGTATTTCATAAAGATATTTCTATAATGAGTCTATTTATTTTTCCTCTGGGGTAGAATCCCTTTCCAATCTCTTATTTCTCTCTTATGATTAACAGAGAAAAAAAAAAAGGAAAGGAATCCGAAAGGCAAGAGAAAATAGACAAAATGTAACATTTATTATGAATTTAATAAAATAATTAATATAAGTTTCTAAAAGATCCAGGTTGAAGTAATATACATCTAAGCGTTGTCAGTCAAAATAAAGTGGGGAATTGAAGCAAATTCTACTGAATTATAGAGTTTATTATCACACGCGAACAGTGGGAGTGGTGAGATATAATGAGTCATAAGAGATTGCTACTTGGAAAAACACAAAGTAATATTCCTAATGTGTCAAATATAAATCCATATATCAGTCAGTGCATAATTGTAGTAACATGTTTGCTAACTGAGTTCTATTATTATTGTACACAGTACTGGAAACCGTATCTTCAGAAGGATATTGATACCTTAGAGAGGGTTCAGAGAAGGGCTACTAAACTGGTTCATGGATTGCAGGATAAAACTTACCAGGAAAGGTTAAAGGATCTTAACATGTATAGCTTGGAGGAAAGACGAGACAGGGGGGATATGATAGAAACATTTAAATACATAAAGGGAATCAACACAGTAAAAGGAGGAGACTATATTTAAAAGAAGAAAAACTACCACAACAAGAGGACAGTGTCTTAAATTAGAGGGGCAAAGGTTTAAAAATAATATCAGGAAGTATTACTTTACTGAGAGGGTAGTGGATGCATGGAATAGCCTTCCAGCTGAAGTGGTAGAGGTTAACACAGTAAAGGATTTTAAGCATTAGTGGGATAGGCATAAGGCTATCCTAACTATAAGATAAGACTAGGGACTAATGAAAGTATTTAGAAAATTGGGCAGACTAGATGGGCCAAATGGTTATTTGCGTACTATCCCAAATCCATATGCATATTTAAATAACTGCAGGTTTTTAGTGACACTACAGTGGCCACTATAAGCTCACCTGCCATGTCAAGTCAAACCTCTTAGGTGAGTCCTACACTAAGAATTCACCTTGCTTCTTTCAGCTTCAGGTATAAAATCTCTAATGAGAAATAAAGGGATATTTTTCTAAACCCCTACATATTTTTAACCCTTAATAGGAAAAACATGGGGTGGGCGGCAGCATTGGAACATGGCTGTGTGATACAAATGCAAATATACAAAGATAAGTCCTGCGCTCAGAATCCCACTAGTCCTGGATGGCAGCTATGACTATAGTACACATATAAATATAATAAAAAACAAAGAAATTAGTTACTTGCGCACTATCCCAAATCCCTATGCATAACTGGATGTCATTAGTATCACTCCAGTGGCCCTTAGGTATAAGCCCACCTGCCACATCAAAGTAAACCTTCTAGGTGTGTTAAATGTTAAACTGGAAAGAGCCTTTTAAGTGGAACGGGAAAATTCTACCTTTGCGAGATGGTGTGTATCCAAAAGAGGAAATCTTCAGACTAGCCATGGTGTCTGTCAAATGGTGTACCTAGAGACAGGATTAACAGTCAAACCCACACTACATGAAATGCTGTGCAAACTATAGGACGTGTGCTACAGACCGCTGCTAAATGTTGAGCGCACTGTATGTAATCATATCAGTATAGGAGGGGGCAAGCAATGGATTTGAAATGAACTACTCTCCCAAAGCACTGACAAAGGATCTACATGAGCGGTTACAGAGAATCATTTTTCGTTAGCATGCTAATGTCAACCTAAATTGCAGGAAAGCAAAACCACTTCTTTTTCACATCAGTATACCTCGTGCCTGGATGGTCATTCTACATTTAAAAGTTTTTATTCATTGGAAAAACTCAACTTTCACTGGAGTCAAGGGGGACAGTCACTCGAATAAAACATTGAAAAATATGTTTTGTTTCTTAAACTCTTTTTTCTCGTGCAATGTTTAATTTCTTTTTAAATGAATATTAAAGATTTAAACATCCCAGTCCAGTTCAGTCCTGGCAGAGTCAGGGCACAGAATGCATTGTAGGAGGAGAAACAGAAAATGTGGTTTTGTTTTTCCTCCTAATTTACTCAATGCTGACTCACTGGTAGAAAAACTGATTTTTTATTTATTTTTAGAACAATAACTGAAAGGGAAGCCAGATGGCGGTATTCAGCTTGAGGATAGCGCTACATTTAATGGTGTATATTTCAAACATTAATAAAACATTTATAATCCTGGGATGTGACTGTTCCCCTTTAAAGGTTATTGGAAGACAAATGCTTTAATCACAATTATAAGATTATAAAAGCAGGCCATCGCAGCATAATATAAAAAAAAACAAAAAAAACCCATTAATTTCCCTGGATACATTCTTTCCACGGAAAGTGGCTCGCTTTGTGTTAAAACCAAATCTTGGATAACTCCGTACGTACTTGTTATTTATAGTATAGTAGTCTTCAGTTGATTTTTGTCTAGTATATTTATGCTTGTCTGTAAACCATATAGTAAAAGAGAGGATACAAGTGATCTATGCACTGACCGGGCAACTGACCAGAACTCAACAATAAATAGGACAAATTGCTTCTTATAACTTTCATTACCTTTTCCTTTGTTGCCATGTTATTAAACAACTCCTTTCTCTTCTTCTTCTCCCTTTTGTTTCTGATTGGCTGAGAGTTTGTGTCTGTAATGGCCTGCAAGTCCACTCGAGAATGAAACTGGTAGATTCCACTTTCCACATCACAGTAATAATATATACCAGTGGAAGAGTCGTAGTATAACTGAGATTCCTGTATAGAGACAAACATATAGGTGTGCATTTATACAACTGAAGAATAATAAAAAATTACAAAAAAAAATAATTATATAATACTTGGTATAAATTACCTTGTTCTACAACATGTAACATATGAAGTAAACCAAGACAGACTACATCAAAAAGTGAAAGAGAAATCCTGCGGTCATACTAAAGCAAACTATTTTCCCCATGATGCTAAGTGGCTGCAGCTTAATGTAGACTAAGCGATGTAATGCTAGAGATAGAAGATTCCTGCGTATTCATTAGTGGACGAGCATGTTAGTAACCGTAGACTGAGGGCATGGATTTTAGCACGTACCGAGTCATAATAAAATCCAGTATTGTGATCATAGTACATCCCAGAGCTTTCATCATATGTAAAGCCAGTCTGAGACAGTGCAGCTTCTGCAGTTGCTCTCAAGCTCTCAGCCAGGGATCCTTGTTCTTCATCCTTACACACAAAAGAATAAAAATAGATTGGAGATACACAACAACACAATAATAGGTTCTCATCATAAACCGGTGGATCCAAACATCTAGATAAAATAAGAGATTGAAAAGTTGGTTTCCTCCCTGCCCAACGAGCAAGTGTGCATCATGTTTGCTATTGAGCTACTAATCAGTAACTTTTTATTATTAAAAAGGTACACTATAGGCCAGTGTAAAGTGATGCAATTATAGATAATTTCAACAGAATCAAGTATGTTTTGACACCATAAATAGTTTCTGGACTACATTTCCCATGATGATCAGCTAGCTTTTAGAGTCACAAAAAGGAAAGCAATTCAAACTTAAACGCTGCACATACAGACTCCTACCACCACAACCACTTCTAAAAGCAGAAATGGTGATGGTGGTTGGAGTAACCCTTTAACCCACACTTTATTTTTCCCTTATGTCACAACAATATTTATTTTATGATCAAAATATAAAAATCGGATTAGCACTGTGAAGAAGGATTTTTTTTCCCTTTTTGTGGCACAGAGGGAAGTAACTGGACTTTTTGCCTTCTTTGGAATTAATATAGGAAATAAATGTGTGAAAGATTGGAAATGCCAGATTTAGTCCTTTTTTGACCTATAAAACTATGTAAGCCTAGAACATGACCACCTCCTAAATCAACGTCTACATGTCACAATGCATTAGCAGCTAGAATCACAGTGTCAATCACTAATCAGTGTCTCCCTATAGTAAACTTTGGGAGAATCACAAGCATATCCGAATATTGAGCAAACAGACCAGCAGATCTGCATGGTTACAAATATTATAATTTTAAGGAAATAAATTGGAAAATAAAAGTAGATTCATCATACCGAAACATTCTTTACATAACCTTCATCATACGTAAAGTCAGTCTGAGACCGTGCAGCTTCTGCCAGGGATCCTTGTTCCTCATCCTTACACACAAAACAATACAAATATCTTAAAGATACAGAAACGTAATACGAAAAAACATTTATAAAAAAAAAAAAACTGAAAGTGATGCAATTAATGTTATTTCAACAGAAATCAAGTTTTTATATATATATATATACACATACATACACACACACACACACACACAATAAACCAATACAGAAATGTTCTCATCATAAACTGGTAGATCTAACCATTTAGCTAACAGAAGATCTTAAAATGTGTTTTACCCAAAATTACTGAGGTTTTCTTCCTTACCAACATCTGAGCAAGTGTAATCATGTTTGTTATTGAGCAGTAACTTTTTATTTTAAAGCTCGTTATTGAGCTGCTAAAAAGTAACGTATTATTAAAAAGGCACACTACAGGCACTGCAACTGCTTCATCTCATTGAAGTGGTTATGGTGTCTGGAATAGTCTGGCACTATCCTTCCATTCAATGTTAAAGTGTTTTTATTGTCTCTAGCACCCCACCCCCTCTGTCCTGTTTAAAGGAAGTGTGTAATCTCAGCCTTAACTACACCTGCAGCAGGTGACAAGGGACTTTTACAGAGACACTATAGGCACCCAGAACATTTCAATGAGATTAGGTCACCTGGTGTTATGTCCATCTTGCTTTATCTTCACACAGAATTTACATTTGGTCGTCCAGAACAGAGTTCGGGGCAGCTAAAGTCATGTGTGCTGGCGGTGGAACTAGCCCAGGCACAACAACCTATGTGCAGCAATTCAAATTGAAACACTGCAGACTATGTACAGACTCTTACCACCACGACCACTTCTAAAAGCATAAGTGATGATGGTGGTTGGGGTAACCCTTTACCAAGACCTTATTTTCCCTTATGTGAAAACGGTATTTATTTTATGATCCAACTATTAATTGGATTAGCACTGTGAAGAAGGATTTTTTCCCTTTTTGTGGCACAGAGGGAAGTCACTGAACTTTTTGCCTTCTTTAGAATTAATATTGGAAATAAATGTGTGAAAGATTGGAAATGCCAGATTTAGTCCTTTTTTGACCTATAAAACTATGTAAGCCTGGAACATGACTCCACCTCCTAAATTAACGTCTACATGTCACAATGCATTAGCAGCTAGAATCACAGTGACAATCACTAATCATTGTCTCCCTATAGTAAACTTTGGGAGAATCACAAGCATATCCGAATATTGAGCAAACAGACCAGCAGATCTGCATGGTTACAAATTAATATTATAATTTTAAGGAAATAAATTGGAAAATAAAAGTAGATTCATCATACCGAAACATTCTTTACATAACTTTCATCATACGTAAAGTCAGTCTGAGACCGTGCAGCTTCTGCCAGGGATCCTTGTTCTTCATCCTTACACAGAAAATCAAAACATTAGATACACACAAAAGTAATAAAAACATGTAAAGTGATGCAATTATAGATAATTTCAACAGAATCAAGTATGTTTTTTATACAATAAACCAATACAGAAATATATTCTCATCATAAACATAGTGAAAAGAAGAGCTTGCAATGTGTGTATGGCCCAAATTACAGGTTTCCTCCCTTCCCAACATCCGAGCAAGTGTGATCATGCTTGCTATTAAGTTGCTAATAAGTACATTTTATTTTAAAAAGGGAGACTATAGGCACTAACTGCTTTAGCTTATTGAAGTGGTGATGGTGTCTTGAGTAGCCTTGCACTGTCCTTACATTCAGTGTTAACCCCTTGAGGATGCAGCTTCAGAAGCCAGACAACAATTGTTTTTCCTATTACACCAACACATATTATATACCTTTTTTAGAGGACAAAATGGGTTTTAATTTGATGTGACACAGTAATTCAAAATTAATTCATTTATATGTCTTGATTTATAGAGTACATAATATGTGTAGGATTTTAGTTTATTTTGAAAGTTATAGGTCACAAAATTAAAATTTCAATGTGAAACATTTTTTGAAGTTGGTAGGTTTGTTTTCTACGTTTAAAAGCCATCACAGAAAACAAAGTATATATTTATATAAAGTAGCAGTAGTAAAAAGCTATTTACCCAAAGTTACTTTAACAATTTTTCCACAGCCCTTTCACCGCCAGTCTCTGCTAAATATTGTAGTAAAATTGTGTTTTTCACATACACACATATAACAAGATTTTATTCACGTGTATTTCGTAAATTTGGTGTGTGCCCTTCCAGTACAAAACCTCATATTGTGTTCGGCTACATCTGCGGAGTACGATACCCCCATTGTATGCCTTTGCCACATGTGTGAAAGACTGTAAATGTCAAACATCAGCCTTTCTTCGACCGATAAAACTACGTAAGTCTGGATCCTGACGCCACCTCCTAAATCAACTTTACATGTCACAATGTGTCAGCAGCTAAAATCAGAGTCAATCACAAGCATATCAAAATATTGAGCAAACAGAGGAGCAGATCTCCATGGTTACAAATTAATTTTACAATTTGGGGTAAATAAATTGAGAAATAGAAGTAGATTCACTGTACCTGAACATTGGCAGCATATAATTCTGCGGGCTCTTCTCCAAGGCACGGAACGCTGGGCTCCTCTGAATGTTCTGCTGATTCAGTAACAGATGAATCGAACACGCCAGCAGGTTCTACGTTGCTATTGCCAACCTCCTGAACAGCCGTTCCACAAGTAATATTTGTGTCATAACCATTAGCATGGGAAGAATAGTTGTAGTAATCTAGAAATGAATAATGTGGAATCAGAATTTTCATTAAATAATCTTTAAGTATACAATAATAAGGAAGTCCTGGAATAATCGCATGGGCATGCTAATCTCATGCTAGGAAAGACACAGCAAAGCCAGTGCATCTAATGGTCTGCATTTCGTTACTGGGAAATGATCCTGTCTCCATTTGGTGTGGGGTAAATGCACTCCAAATTATTTGTTTAGTTGTCAAGATTTGACATGGCAGTTTCTGTCACTCATCGCAAGCATTTTATTTGTGGCTTCCTTTACAATGTATATTTTACCCGAATATGACCAAGTGGAATAATCATCTGTCTGAACCTCCTGATCAGTCCCTTTCTCTGAGTTTGTTTGCCTCTCATGGATTTCCCTGCTCAGCTCTTCTACCTGTAAATATACAAAACAAATATTCACCTAACCATTCAGTTAAAGTACACACACATGCAGACCTACTGAGAAAGTTACTGTAAGCAATAATCATATAAAAAAAAAAAAACAGCTTATTTTTACAGATAAAAACAGAAATGCGTGCAGGGTGGCAGGAGAACACAGACACTACAACCTGTAAAAAAAATGTAAAGTACTTAATACCTACAATAAAACATGTTGACAAAACTACTATTATTGGTCAATTCATCCTCTACTGGCAACTATGACTGCAAACGGATTGGTATCCCCTCATACACAAATACACAAAAACAAGTCACTCTGTAAAGTACATGCGAGATGATGAGTGATGTTTCCAGCGAGGTGAAATCTAAATAAAGAGGAGAACTATTTTGTGATAATAATACAGGTTTGTATTCCTAACCCTTTAGTGTTTCCGAACTGAAACTGTGCACTTGGTACTAACACCAACGTGAGTGTCATGTCCGACAATACCCAAGCAGTTATCAAAATTAATCAATCAATTAACCCGTTTCTTGCTCCTGGGAGATATGTATAAGCCCCTTGCCCATGATGCTGACCCTTCCGTATAAGCCCCTTGCCCATGATACTGACCCTTCACAGAAGCTCCTGGGAGATATATATATATATATACACATACATACATATTTCCCCCTCCCCTGTCATGCTGGCTCACCAGGGGCATACCTGTCACTTGAGCCCCTGGGTTATATATATCTATATATTCCCCCTCCCCCGGGAGCCGTACCTGCTGTGGGGAATCCTGAGTTTATATATATATATATATATATATATATATATATTCCCCCTTGATGCTGGTCATATGCTGATCGTACCTGCCGTTGCAGCTCCTGGTTTATAATATATTCTATATTCCCTCCATGCTGGCCCCCCATGCTGGCCCCCCGGGGCCGGTTTATAATATATTCTATATTCCCTCCATGCTGGCCCCCCATGCTGGCCCCCCGGGGCCGGTTTATAATATATTATATATTCCCTCCATGCTGGCCCCCCGGGGCCGGTTTATAATATATTATATATTCCCCCTCCATGCTGGCCCCCCGGGGCCGGTTTATAATATATTATATATCCCCCCTGGCTCTCCATGCTGGCCCCCCGGGGCCGGTTTATAATATATTATATATTCCCCTCCATGGTGGCCCGGACGGTTTATAATATATTATATATTCCCCTCATGCTGTTTTATAATATATTATATATTCCCCTCCATGCTGGCCCGGGGCCGGTTTATAATATATTATATATTCCCATGGTGACCCCAGGGGCCGGTTCATAATATATTATATATTCCCCATGCTGGCTCTCCATGGAGGCCCCCCGGGGCCGGTTTATAATATATGATATAGTCCCCCCCTCCATACTGGCTCTCCATGGTGGCTCTCCATGCTGGCCGTACCTGCCGGGTGAGCTCCCGGTTCCGGCTCTCCGTGCTCCGGTGGAGTCTCTCGCTCCGGCCCAGCTGTCTCTGGATGCGGCGCAGTTCCTGCCGGCAGCTCCGCAGCTCCCGCTCCATCTCCAGCACCCGCTCACAGAGCTCCCCCCGAGAGCTCTCCGGGGACCGGGCCGGACCGGGCGGGGGGGGCAGCCCTCCATTCCGGGCCATGCCGCTCGGCCTAACCCGAGCCAAACCCGGGACTAACCCGAGCCAAACCCGGGGACAGCCCGAGCGAGAAGGTAAACACGGGGCGCGGGGGGATGACGTCACATCGGCGCTTTAACCCGTCACTGCCCAACACAGACACACACAGCCACACAGAGACAGCTACACAGAGAGACAGCCACACAGAGACTGCAACACAGAGACAGCCAGCAACACAGAGAGACAGCCACACAGAGAGACAGCCACACAGAGACTGCAACACAGAGAGACAGCCACAGAGAGACAGCCACACAGAGACTGCAACACAGAGACTGCAACACAGAGACTGCAACACAGAGAGACAGCCACAGAGAGACAGCCACACAGAGACTGCAACACAGAGACTGCAACACAGAGAGACAGCCACACAGAGACAGCCACACAGAGACTGCAACACAGAGAGACAGCCACAGAGAGACAGCCACACAGAGACTGCAACACAGAGAGACAGCCACAGAGAGACAGCCACAGAGAGACAGCCACACAGAGAGACAGCAGCCACACAGAGAGCAACACAGAGACAGCACACAGAGACAGCACACAGAGACAACACACAGACAGAGACTGCAACACAGAGACTGCAACACACAGAACACAGAGACTGCAACACAGAGACTGCAACACAGAGAGGCAACACAGAGAGACTGCAACACAGAGAGACAGCCACACAGAGAGAGACAGCCACACAGAGACAACACAGAGACCCACACAGAGAGACAGCCACACAGAGACAGCCACACAGAGACACACAGAGACAGCCACACAGAGAGACAGCACACAGCCACACAGCAGCCACACAGAGACAGCTACAGAGAGACAGACACAGCAACACAGCAACACAGACAGCTACACAGAGACAGCAACACAGAGAGACAGCAACACAGAGAGACAGCCACACAGCAACAGCCACACAGAGACAGCAACACAGAGAGACAGCCACACAGCAACACAGAGACAGCCACACAGAGAGACAGCCACACAGAGACTGCAACACAGAGAGACAGCAACACAGAGACAGACAGCCACACAGAGAGACAGCCACACAGAGACAGACAGCCACACAGAGAGACAGCCACACAGAGAGACAGCCACACAGAGAGACAGCCACACAGAGAGACAGCCACACAGAGAGACAGCCACACAGAGACAGCCACACAGAGACTGCGACACAGAGACAGCCACACAGACAGCAACACAGAGACTGCAACACAGAGACAGCAACACAGACAGCAACACAGAGACTGCAACACAGAGACAGCAACACAGACACAGACAGCAACACAGAGACAGCAACACAGAGACAGCAACACAGACACAGACAGCAACACAGAGACAGCAACACGGACACAGCCACACAGAGACAGCAACACAGAGACAGCAACACAGACACAGACAGCAACACAGACACAGCAACACAGACACAGCAACACAG
>OW240916.1:318139524-318368062 GCA_933207985.1 Pelobates cultripes | reverse complement strand
CAATACAGAGCTAGAGAGACAGACAGCAACACAGAGCTAGAGACAGACAGCAACACAGAGCTAGAGAGACAGACAGCAATACAGAGCTAGAGAGAGAGACAGCAACACAGAGCTGGAGAGACAGACAGCAACACAGAGCTAGAGAGACAGACAGCAATACAGAGCTGGAGAGACAGACAGCAATACAGTGCTGGAGACAGAGACATGCAGTAATACAGAGCTGTAGAGAGAGACAGCAATACAGAGCTGTAGAGAGAGACAGTAATACAGAGCTAGAGAGACAGACAGCAATACAGAGCTAGAGAGACAGACAGCAATACAGAGCTAGAGAGACAGCAATACAGAGCTGGAGAGAGAGACAGACAGTAATACAGAGATGGAGACAGAGACAGGCAGTAATACAGAGCTGGAGAGACAGACAGTAATACAGAGCTGGAGAGAGAGAGAGACAGGCAGTAATACAGAGCTGGAGAGACAGACAGTCATACAGAGCTGGATAGAGAGACAGACAGTAATACAGAGCTGGAGAGAGAGACAGTAATACAGAGCTGAAGAGAGAGACAGACAGTAATACAGAGCTGGAGAGAGAGACAGGCAGTAATACAGAGCCCTGATATTATAATAATAATAAACATATATACAGTGATATTATAATAATTATATATACAGTGATATTATATATACAGTGATATTATAATAATTATATATACAGTGATATATATACAGTGATATTATTATAATTATATATACAGTGATATTATAATAATTATATATATACAGTGATATTATATATACAGTGATTGTGGCAAACCTAGCCACTTTAAGACTTACTGTATAACATCAGAAGGTTGTCTGCTTTTATTGTATATAAGGATGTATTCGTGTGTGTTTGCAATAGAGAGTATTCGTATGCTAACTGCCGAAAGCCGCTCGCATTCATATGGTAGTTTCACAAACAGGAACTTTAGACCGTGTTCGTGAAACGAATAAAGTACCGAATGGGAGCCCACACACAGATGGTCGTGTGGCTCCCATTAACCGATTGCAACATTGTAGCAATTGGTAATTAAGTGCTTTCCTGGGTGGCCGTCGTTCGGCTACCGACCACGCGGCGGTCGGCCATCTTGGATCCTTTGTTAGCCCAGCGGTGTTTGGTCGTCGAGCACTTGAAACTAAAATCGGCTACTCGACGGCGCGAACACCGCTGGACTTCCAGGCCGTTCAGGAACCCCGGTCTTTCGGTAGTTGTTCCCCAATAGGTATTCGGTACTTTTAGGAGAATGTGATATAAAAGTGTGTTTCGTGCGGCGTTCGGTTATTTATGAAGTGTGCGCTCAGACCCCAGCTATCTACTGAACGGTCATTTAAGGGAATCACACGAATAATATTAAAGTTATAGAATTTTGTGTTAAAACCCGGTTCTGCTGTACGGAGGGATAATCCACTTAACAGGATATTTTAGTGGGAGTATCCCTAATGTACAGCAGTGCATGGTGGGAGAAATGCTCGGTATATTCAGTTCCCCATGTAGTCCTCGACTGTAATACCCCTGTAAAGTGACTAAGGAAACCCCTTGCATGGGGAATCACATAAATACTGGAGCTGTGAATAAAATTGTCAGTTGACTCCCAGAACTGTGTTTCGTCCAGTTACTGGGGGATTTGGCATATTGCCTTCTTTTCCAGCGCTTTACTTTGGATTACTTTCTATACCAGCGGAGATCTTGGGATTTAATATTGCAGCTCCGCTTCAGTGATATTATAATAATAATTATATATATATACAGTGATATTATAATAATAATTATATATATACAGTGATATTATAATAATTATATATATATATACAGTGATAGATATACAGTGATATAATAATAATTATATATATACAGTGATATTATATATACAGTGATATTATTACAATAATTATATATACAGTGATATTATAATAATAATTATATATACAGTGATATAATTATATATACAGTGATATTATTATAATAATTATATATATACAGTGATATTATATATACAATGATATAATAATTATATATACAGTGATATTATAATAATAATTGTATATATACAGTGATATAATTATATATACAGTGATATTATAATAATTATATATATATACAGTGATATAATTATATATACAGTGATATTATATATACAGTGCTATTATTATAATAATTATATATACAGTGATATTATAATATATATATATATATATATATACAGTGATATTATTTTATATACAGTGATATTATAATAATTATATATATACAGTGATATTATATATACAGTGATATAATAATAATTATATATATACAGTGACATTATTATATATACAGTGATATTATAATAATTATATATATGCAGTGATATAATAATTATATATATACAGTGATATTATAATGATAATACATACAGTGATATAATAATTATACATACAGTGATATAATAATTATATATATACAGTGATATTATAATAATAATTATATATATACAGTGACATTATTATATATACAGTGATATTATAATAATTATATATATGCAGTGATATAATAATTATATATATACAGTGATATTATTATAATAATAATACATACAGTGATATAATAATTATACATACAGTGATATAATAATTATATATATATACATTGATATAATAATTATACATATAGTGATATAATAATTATATATACAGTGATATTATTATAATAATTATACATACAGTGATATTATTATTATATATACAGTGATATTATAATAATATATATACAGTGATATCATTAAAATTATATATATATACAGTGATATAATAATTATATATACATTGATATTATTATAATCATATATACATTAATATTATGATATATACATTGATATTATTATTATATATACATGGATATTATTATAATTATGAATACATTGATATTATATATACATTGATATTATTATTATATATACATGGATATTATTATAATTATATATACATTGATATTATTATATATACATTTATATTATTATTATTATACATACATGGATATTATTATTATATATATACATTGATATTATAATAATTATAAATACATTGATATTATAATAATTATATATACATTGATATTATCATATATACATTGATATTATAATAATTATAAATACATTGATATTATAATAATTATATATACATTAATATTATTATAATTATAAATACATTGATATTATTACATATACATTGACATTATAATAATTATATATATATACATTGATATTATTACAGGAACATATACAACTATTGATATAATAATAATATTAATATGCATCTTATTATTATAATAATAAAATACATGTATTGATATTATTACAGGAACATATACATTTATTAATATTATAATAAAATATATTAATTGGTATTATTAAAATTATATATACACATGGCCAGTGCCGTCTATAATATGAATAGGAACCTGGGCAAAGCATTTTCTCACGGCCCCCAATTTCACCTAACCCCCAATCACACTTTTCACCCCAATGCTGTGGGGGAACTAAAGTAGATAGATTCAAAACATACTTACACAGCCATATACACTAACAGACATACTGACACATTCGCAGATACATACTGACATACACAGACATACTGACACACACACTGACACACAAATATATACTGGCAGACATATTGACACACATTCAGACATACTGACATACACACACACACACACACACACACAGACATACTGACACACAAAGATACATGCACTGACAGATATACTGACACACACACAGACATATGCTAACAGAAATTCTGAAACACACACAGACACATACACTGACAGACATATTGACACACACACACATACGACATACACTGGCAGACATACTGACACACACATGCACTCACTCACTGACACACACTTACTTTCAGACACACACACACACTTACACAGTCTTGAACACACACTCACAAATGAATTGAGTTGCTCCTACCTTTAGAAGTCCTCTTGGTCCTCTCCTTGGGATCCAGTGGCTTTCATGATCTTCCTGCTTCTCTCTGCTCCTTTGCACTGTTTAGTGATGCGGGGCTGGAATGATGTCATATTCAGGTTCAAGGCATCACCACAGAGGGCGTGCGAGGAGCAGAGAGGAGCAGGACTAACATAAGCACAGACAGCGCTCCCTCGCCGCCTGGATTCTTCTCCACTCCAGTCCGTTATATTGCTGCAGAGTAGGCACCTGCCGTCTGGGATAAGCAGGTGCCTATTCTGCATTGCTAAAAAAGTGCCATTGGCCTGCTCCGCGTGGAGCCCCCCACCTCCTGGCGCCTGGCGCGGTGCACCCCGTGCACCTGCCCAGGATCGGCCCTGACCCTTGCATACTGGGAACACCCCACAAGACGTGCCATTATGGATATGCTCTGACCTAGCTAGTCATGCAGCCATCACTATTTGGTCTTTGTCAGAGTCACTCAGATCTTTTCGCTTGCCCATTTTTCATGCTTTCAACTTATGAAATTCAAGAACTGACTGATCACTTGCTGCCTAATATCTCCCACCCCTTGACAGGTGCCATTGTAACGATATTATCTGTGTTTTTCACTTCACCGGTCAGTGGTTTTAATGTTGTGGCTGATCAGTATATCGATATTACATTAATATACTGTGGCGAAACCGACCTCGCCACTGGGCATTGGAGAAAACTGATTGCCAGCCTCCTGCCCTGTGACTATGGCCCCTGGGATGTATTGCCCTTTAAAGACATGATTTGGGCATAAGGGATTTGTGTTGGGCTGCTGCTGGCCCTTTAAGAACCATCTGGGGACATACTGTAGAGTTACTGGGTGGCCACCATTTCCTGTATCAGAGGCACATGGTGAGAACAATGGATGAAGCACATGGTGAGAACAATGGATGGCGGCCATTTTAACTCACAGACACTGTTTGGACTTTTCTACACGGTGCCATCTCGCCGGTATTTGGTGCACAAAGACATCGTTCAGTAGTTTTAAACTATACAACAGGGGACACATTATACAGTAATTATTTTTCATATAGCTTGTATATGTTCTGCGGAATCTGCATTAAACTGGATCTTCCAAAGTACTGATCGGATCTGGGTGAATTTTGGATATGTGGTTCACCCAGATCCCCCTGTTCCGAGGATATACTTTATATTTATATTTACTTTTATATTTATTTTATATTTTTATGGGGGTATTGCATGTTTTGGGGTACCTGTGATATGTTTTATAATACTGTATTTCTCTGCCTATGATAATTATATTAACCATTGTGTTCAGTAATCATATCACAGGCAGAGGGGAGGATTTTGTGTGGGAGTGTCTGTGTGTATTGTGTGGATTGATTGGTTGTATTTCAAAACCCTGTGGGCAGTACTATGTTTGTGGATTGTGAATAAAAGAGGCTGTATGTGCCAGTACAGGCAGTTCTGCTTGACCTCAAAACGAAGTGTCGTCTCGTTAGTAATGGAATTGGATTGTATGCTGATTGCCAGGAGTGTAAGCTGATTGTATGCTTTTCCTGTTCAGCTGCTTACAGCATTCATATGCTTGAGAGCATTTATATGCTTCTCCGGTTCAGTGGTTGTGGTGTCTGCTGCAGTGCTTGGAGTCCTCAGGAAGAGCTAGGAGCATTCTTCAACGGAGGTACCCAGTCGGGGTGCCAGGTGATCCGTTACATATACATATACTGATAATTTTTTTTTTAGCAGACTCCTATAAACAGTGGCATCACTGGGGGGGGGGGGGCATCATGCTGTGCCCCCCAATTTAAATTGAAGTCGGGAGCACTGCGTCTCCCTTCACAAGCTGCAGCAGCACTGTTACTGGTGGACTTTTCCCACATGCTGCCAGAGGGGGCGCTGTGCTGGGAGGACTTCCTTTTGGGTCATAGAGAGCAGCGCAGGGTGAGGAATCCCAGCTCTGCACACAGGCATCCAGGCATGTTAATGTGTGGGGCAGGTGCGGGGAAGGAGGAATCAGTCTATGGGTGTGGGGGGGTCAGTCTGTGTGTGTCAGTGTGTGTATGGTGTGGGGGTCTGTCTGTGTGTGTGTGGGGCCGTCTGGTGTGTGGGTGTCAGGTGTGGGGGTCAGTCTGTGTGTGTATGGGTGTGGGGGGTCCCGTGTGGAGGGTCAGTCTGTGTAGGTATGTGGGTCAGTCTGTGTGTGTATGGGTGTGTGGAGGGGGTCAGTCTGTGTGTGGGCCAATCTGTGTTGGGTGTGGGTCAGTCTGTGTGTATGGGTCAGTCTGTGGGCGGGCAGTCTGTAGGTTTGTATGGGTCAGTCTGTGTGTGGGGGCAGAGTGTGTGTGTGTATGGGTGTGGGGGGTCAGTCTGTGTGTGGGGGGGCAGAGTGTGTGTGTGTATGGGTGTGGAGGGGGTCAGTCTGTGTATGGGGGCAGAGTGTGTGTGTGTCTGTGTGTGTGGGGGGTCAGTCTGTGGGTACAAAAGTGAAATAATCCCTTTGAGGTCCCAGTAGAGACTACAATTGAGGGCTAATGGGCCATGGAGGGGGGTCTTTCAGCAGAGGCTATCTCGGTGTCCTTTATAGAGTGTGTAAGAAAGAATCCCCTCCAGGCCCCATTAGAGACTACAATGGAGTCTTCCTAACAGAGGCCATCTCAGCATCCATTAGATAGCCTCTGCTGGAAACAGTCACCTCCAGGCCCCAGTAGAGACTACAATGGAGTCTAATGGGGCCTGGAGGGGGGTCTCTCCAACACTCTGGTTCCTATTCACAATATAGCAACACAACATAGCTCGCTGATATCTAGGCCAAGTTGGTTCCTCTTACCTTAATTACTGTTGCTGGCTGGCAGTCTGTGGGCTTGCTGGAAGGCTGTGGGTTTGCTGGCTGCGGCTGGCAGGCTGTGTGCTTGCTGGCTACTGCCGGCAGCCTGTGGGCTTGCTGGCTGCGGCTGGCTGTAAGCCTGTGGCTTGCTGTAGGCCTGTGGGCTGGCTACTGGCCTGTTGCTGGCTGCTGGCCTGGCTGGCCTGTGGTCTGGCTAACTGGTGGACTGTGGGCTGGCTGGCCGGCCGGCCTGTGGGCTGGCTGGCTTGCTGGCTACTGGAGCACTTGTAGATTATTTAAAGAAATAATCCATGCACAATAACCCCTACTGCTCTGTGTAGTGGTTATGGTGCCAGGAGGGCCAGGACCCCCTCCCAGAGTAAGTAGTGAAACCGTTTAAAAACTGTTTGACAACTTACCTGGGGTCTGCTGAGATATGGGGCTGTAGTAGGGTATAGGAGCAGTGGTGCAATGTGTGAGGGGTGCAGTGTTTGTGAAAGGTTCAGTGTGTGTGTGGGTGGTGTAGTGTGTGAATGTGTAGGGTGTGTTGGGCAATGTGTGTATGAGGGGGCTGTGTATGTGTGTGGCAATGTTAGTATGGCGGTCTGTGTGTGTATGGGTGGGCAGTGTATGTGTGTGTATGAGGCAATGTGTGTAAATGTGTATGCTGTGTGTGGGGCCAGTGTGTGTGTGTGTAGCGGAGAGCTGATTTCCCACAGCTTAACTCCACTGGTATATTAAAAGAATGCAGGAACAAGTAGTAAATTCAAGAGGGTAACCAGCACAATCAGCAATAAAATCCAATAGTATCCCATCACCTTTACCAATCACTGGACGACAAACAGTATCAGGAGTAGAACTGAAGTTTAATGACACAATTCCTGCTTTTATGAGATTCTCCCATGCAAGGGAGGGACTCACCATAATTACTACAGTAACCAATCACATAGACGTTACCTCCCACACATCTCCTCCCCTTAGCTTAACAGTTAACATAATTATAAAGTACATATTTTTCCCCAATTCCTGGATGTACCCCAAATATGGTAGGTACACCTGATCTGGGTGAGGAACATATCCAAAAATCACCCAGATCAGACCAGGGGTTCGGGAGTTAGGAGGCAGCAAAGATTTGACCGACCGCATGGGTAAAGTAGCCGAAAATAGTTCCATGAGATCTGGCCCCGCGTTCCACGCTGGAGCCGCCGGGCCGTGTGGCAGCCTCACCGGACCGGCGGCACTCCTGTCCTGTCACTAAAGCTGAGGATGGAAGGAGGGAGGAGCATGTCTCTCTTTCATGCACCTTTGCGGTTCCCACAATTCCCAGCACAGCATACTGTGCATCCTGTGCTGGGAATTGTGGGAACCGCAAGGGAGCATGAGAGAGAGACATGCTGCTCCCTCCTTCCGTCCTCAGCTTTAGTGACAGGACAGGAGTACCGCCGGACCGGCTAGGCTGTCACCCGGCCCGGCGGCTCCAGTGTGGAACGCGGCCGGCCCCCTCAGAGTGTGCCAGCGGACTGCCCACCCGGTGGCACCTACTTGCTTAGCCCTCAGGTGCTGCGGCCCCGGTAAGCTGTAAGCTGCCCCTTGGCAATCCCCCTTAACCAGGGTTGATGGTGACAACAAAGCAGCGAGTGGCAAATCAGTTACGTCTCACTCTTGTAAGCTGCCCCTTGGCAATTCCCCTTAACCAGGGTTGATGGTGACAACTCTTTTTATGGACGTAACTGGTGAATAAAATGGGAACAAAAGTTATATGTGCAGTTCAATTGAAAAATATAAAACCAATCACTGTGTCTCTTTTTCTGTATGATACATTAACATGGACTGCAATATTATGCTAAAACCTCATAGTGGGACTGCCCACTAGTTAATGCGCTTTGGGTATGGGCATTTAATATCTTTTATATAGTTACACTTATTAAACTCAATAAAAACCTGGCCACTGCCCCTTTTACACTTGAATTGGCAATTAAAGTCGCATGAATATATTTGTTTCGCCACTCACTGCTTTGTTGCAGTTAAAATCATTATTGATAGACAATGGAAGACTTCTAATTTATTCCAGAAATCCTGTTTGATTGACCAGATTACATTTCAATTAACAATGGAAAAAGATATTATAACCAATACTATTGTTTTTTTTTAAAAAAAAAAGTGTATGGTACTCTAACTGGCTTCAAAAACTCTCCAATATTTAATTGTAATATACTTTTGGTTCAGTGTTGTTTTTTGTTTTTTGTTTTTTTCTCCCCAATCTGGGTCACTTGCTTCCAAACATATAAAAATGTATAACAATAATTATGGTTTCAACTGGGTCCCTTTATGTACTGTTATATGGTAATAAGTTCTGTATCTACTAGGCTTTGATATATTATTAGGAAATTCCTTCTGCTCTGCATAACTGGTGGCTTATCTCTTTTGTCCTGGTTTAGTCTTTGTTTATATTCGATTTATCTTGTATAAATAAGAAGATTTTGTATCAAATCCTTGTCTTTATCATATTAATCGAATACTTTTTTGTATTGTTATATGTCTATTGATTCTGATAAAATGGAAAAATATTATTCTAAAACCATGGCAGTACCTCTGGCGACCACCAGAAGGCAATGAAAAGAACTTTTACGCCGAGATTAGATGGAACGCACGGCCATTGCTACTGGAGATCGAGTGGAACGCACGGAAGTGCGTCATACCGAAAGTAAACACCGGAACAAAACTTTAGCCGCAAAGAAAAGGAGCCACTACGTAGAAAGCTGAAAGAATTTTTGGAGGTAATTGCCGACGGGTAGGGAGCTCAATCAAATAAGAAGATGGAATAACACCCACCACACCACCACCATATTTAAGGGAGGGAGATGGAGGGGGTTAATAGGCTCATTTATACACTTGTTCAGATTTGTTGGCAGTGTATTTGATTGCATATATTTTAATTTGCTGGTCCCTGAAGAAGTTTCCCAAGAGGAACGAAACGCGTAGGACCTTTTTGTTTTATTAGTTATTTTTAAGCCAATAAATTTCTTTTTATATCCAACCATTGGGAGTGTGTGGACTTCCTGACTTCGGAATTGGTGTGATACCAACAACAGGATAAACCCCCCTGACCATAGGGGAGGCACCCTGAAGGCTTTATACATACCATCAATTTGTGAGTGCAACCTTGAAGCGTAAAGCGAGTTTGTTAATGTTATAACTATATTACACTATGTTGGATTTTATGTTTATATTTTAGTGATACAAGCTGGATCCCTGGTCTGTATTCTGTAATATTTATATATAGTTATATAGTATATAGTTACTAACTTGGGAGGTAACTTGAGGGAAGCAAGTATTCAAAAGCTAAGTTAAATTTCATTTCCACAGGTGATTAGGTGGAAGTTGTATAATATTTATATATATATATACACACACACGTTTTATAACTGCCGCCCTTCTTTTGTCCCTGGCCCCTTAACTGCCCCCCCTAACTATGAATCCTGGAGATGCCACTGCCTATAAACTATAATAGTTTGGTTAACCCCTAACAAAACATAACTCTGTTGACTCAGACAGCTGGAAATTTCTCTTGGCAAACAATACTTGTTCAGTCTTTTTCTAATTGCATGTCATGAACTTTAAAATTTAACTGTGGCCTGTAGACTCTGAGATGTAACTTGTTTTTTTTTTTCAATTTCTCTGAGCATTGCACGGTTTAACCTCGAGGTGAATTTGCTGGGACGTCCACTCCTGGGAAGATTGGCATCTGTCTTGAATGTTTTCCACTTTTGAATAAAACATTCTCATGATGGACCTTAAAAAGTTTGGAAATTACCTTATAACGTTTCCAAGTTTTCCGCAGTAGACTGACGTTGACGGGGGAGGAGCATGGGCGGAACCTGACCCAGCGCCGAGGGACAGTGGTGCTGGATTCAGGTAAGTGACTGAAGGGGTTTAACCCCTTCAGCCCCGCGGGAGGGGGATCGCGAGTAGGGAAGTGCCAGGAAAACGGGTTTGCTTTCCTGGCACTATAGGATCCCTTTAATTTGATTGGTTTTCCTAAATCTTGTGATGAGCCAAACCACCACATAGACAAACTTAACCTGTTCCGAAAATGTTCCTAATCTGGGATGAAGTGGTTCTGCGGAAACAGATTTTTCTGCCATGAACAATCCTGGAGTTTCCCAGGACTCTACTGAAAGTAGATTGTATGCAGATGACTGTGAAAATTGTCAGGGCTCCATTTTTGCTTCTGGAATCATTTTCCAGTCACTTGCAAGTCTTCATTCAGTCAAACTCAATAATGCAATTAAATATGTTGACCTGTACCTTTAAACAGGGCCGTCTTTATTATTTATTGGACCCTGGCCCTGCATATAGAAAATTAATATTAATATTCCTTGTATATAGAACAGGGTAGATAATCCTTGGCACTCCAGATGTTGTGAACTGCATCTCCCCATATGCTGTAAAAGCCTTATGGGAGATGTAGTCCACAACATTTGGAGTGCTCAAGATTTCCTATCCATTATATAGAATAACATTTAAATGTCAGCACTGAAGAAAGTTAATGGGTTATTGTAATATTGGGTTATATATTTACATGGTTTCTTGATTAAAGGAACACTATACTGTCAGGAATACAAACTTGTATATAGCCGTTTAGGTGACTGCCCTCTCCCCCTTGTCATATGTTGAAAAGGTGATTTACTCGCCTTTCTCCAGCACCGCACGGGTCTCCTCGCAGCTAGCTCCACCCCTTGGCTGAGATCATCCAACTTGATGATCTCAGCCAATCCAGTGCTGCACCAGTCAGCATCTCCTCATAGACATGCACTGAATCAATGCATCTCTAAGGGGATCATTCAGCATCTCCGTGCAGAGTGCATTGTGCGGCACTGACCCAGTAGCCGTCTGAGTGACTGCCTCTAGAGGTGTTCCTAGGCAGTTATGTAAACACTACCCTTTCTCTGAAAATGCAGTGTTTACATTAAAATGCCTGCAGGGACAGGCTATAGACACCATAACAACTACATTTAGCTGTAGTTGTTCTGGTGACTATAGTGTCCTGTTTTTTTTGTTTGTTTTTTAGGAAGCAGATTGATAAACAATAATTTTCTGGGAACAAATGCAGTTTTTCAATAGCAGATTGACATAACTGATCTTGGGACATTTCACGTCCACTTAATTATATATCTGGAGAAGCCTGCACTGCTCTTACAGGATTAATTGATAAATAAATGGAATACGGACAGGAGAGTGAGTGGAATTTCTGAGCCAGTTGATAACGTCCCATCAAGCTAGAAACATATTGCCTTTTATGTGAACCTGATAGCTAAAAAGAGCGTTTTATTTTGGCTAGTGGATAATGAATAAACAGTTTTTACCAATTCAATGTGATAATGCCTCTCTCGATCACACTATAGCAGTGTGGTGTTTAACAGTTTCATTGTTAAAGTAATTCATTTTATTGCTACTACACTTCTAACATTGGAAACTTACTTCCTTGCACTTGGTTAGTTATATTTGAATTCTTCATTCTCGGGTTTCATATGTAGGTAATGGTATGTGCAGTGGTGTATCTACTGCAAAGCTGACAAGGCATTTGCCTTGGGCGGCACTTTCAGTGGGGCGGAAATAAAAGCCTCTCCCAAACGCCCTTGCAAATGCCTTGCCAGTCTGGGCGGCCTACAAGCTGACCACTTCAGGCCCCCCCAGAGGCTGGCATGCACTGATGTAGGAGGCGGGCGGCGAGGGAGCATTCTCCCCTGAGCTCTCCCCTGCTCAGCTCCCTCGCGCGCACCCCACTGATGCCGGAGCCAGAATATGACATCACTCCGGCCCCAGCATCACTGAGAGGCACGCGAGGGAGCTGAGCAGGAAGATCAGAGTTCCCTCGCCGCCTCCAATATGAACCTGCCAACCCGTCCGCCTGTGCCTGCCAGCCCAGCCAGCAGCAGACCCACTGGACCCCAGGGAAGAATCCACTCCAGCACTCCCAAAAGAAGGGAGGCTGGGTGGATTGAAATGTACAATTTTTTTTAAGTGGGTTAGTGTGTGTGTGTGTTAGTGTGTGTTAGTGTGTGTGTGTCTGTTAGTGTTTCTGTTAGTGAGTGTGTGTGTCTGTTAGTGAGTGTGTGTGTGTTAGTTTGTGTGTCTGTTAGGGAGTGTGTGTATGTGTCTGTTAGTGTGTGTGTTTCTGTTAGTGAGTGTGTCTGTCAGTAAATGTTTGTGTCTGACACTGAGTGTACATATGTCTCTCAGTGAGTGTCTATGTGTGTTTGTCAGTGTGTATCTGTCAGTGAGTATATGTGTGTCTCAGTGTGTGTCTGACACTGAGTGGACGTGTGTCTGTCAGTAAGTGTGTATCTGTCAGTGTGTGTGTCTGTCAGTGAGTGTGCTGTGCATATGTGTATGTGTCTCAGTAAATGCGTGTCTGCCAGTGTGTATGTGTGTCTGTCGGTGAATGTGAGTGTGTATGTAACTGTGAGTGAGTGTAACTGTGAATGAGTGAGTATGTTTGTGAATGTGTAAATGAAAGTGTGTGTTTGTTAAACAGTGTGTGTGACAATGCAATGACAGTGTATCTGTCAGTGAATGTATGTCAGTGTATGCATCAGTGAGGGCGTGTGTCTGTCAGGAAGAGAAATTTGGAAGGGGGTAGGGTGTGCCGAGTTTTGTCATGCTTAGGGCAGCACAAAACCAGAATACACCGCTGGGTGTGTGTGTACAAACTCCTCAAAAATCTCTTTCCAAAATCATTCATTAAAGGGAAACTCGACCCTCCATAATCCCTAAAGCTCAATGTAGGGGTAAAAGTAGAAGGTGTCTTTATAGCCATTCTGAAACTTTAAGTAGTTTGCCAAAACCCAGCGCTATTCTTACAACAAAATTCCGTAGCCTAAGAAGTTTAGTTGCAGCATTATCTGTCCAAATCCGTCCAACCCAGACGGATCTCGCGATCTGGGTTGGGTGGTTTTATCTTTGTTATTATGTTGGTGGCTGAAGGGCCAGGATTTCAGTGCTTGGAGACCTCCGTGGTTTTTGTCAAAACACTCAAAAAGTGTTTGTGAAAAGACTTTTGGAGGGGCAGTGCAGCACACTAAGGCTCTCTGTACCATAGTCCCTAAAATAAACTGTAGATATATATATGTGGATAAAATGTTTAACAATGCTATCATGCAGTGCACCAGTATAGTGAGAAGATTTAAAGGTGGGGAAAAAAGAACAAACTTATATAATACACAAACATATCCTGAACATTAAAGGACCACTCTAGGCACCCAGACCACTTCAGCTTAATGAAGTGGTCTGGGTGCCAGGTCCTTCTAGGGTTAACCCATTTTTTCATAATTATAGCAGTTTCAGAGAAACTGCTATAATTATGAATGGGTTAAGCCTTCCCCTAATACTCTAGTGGCTGTCTCATTGACAGCCACTAGAGGCGCTTGCGTGCTTCTCACTGTGAAAATCACAGTGAGAGCACGCCAGCGTCCATAGAAAGCATTGTAAATGCTTTCCTATGGACCGGCTGAATGCGCGCGCAGCTCTTGCCGCGCGTGCGCATTCAGCCGGCGGGGCGTAACGGAGGCGGAGAGGAGGAGGAGAGCTCTCCGCCCAGCGCTGGAAAAAGGTAAGTTTAATCCCCTTTCCCCTTTCCAGAGCCGGGCGGGAGGGGGTCCCTGAGGGTGGGGGCACCCTCAGGGCACTATAGTGCCAGGAAAACGAGTATGTTTTCCTGGCACTATAGTGGTCCTTTAAGGAGAACACTGATATGACTTCAAAATCAACTAAAAAATGACTTTCAGCTGACGCAACAGAATGCAATCAACATATCAGCCTCATTATGTTGGTAGTTTGTCAATTTGATAATGAGTTTCAGATGTTGTCTCTATATTGTTTTATGTTTACTTTAAAAATACATTTTCTATTCTGTTTATAATGATGTCCTTATCGAATATATTATAAGGTCAGAGTTTGTCTCCAGGGCAACAAAAACTGTAAAACAGACAGAGTCGTTCCCTAGTCTGTTAATTGTATCGATCTAGGCCAAAACAGCCAAGGCTTGACTATACCTGTCTTATTATTATAATTATTTGTATTTATAAAGTGCCAACAAATTGTGAAGTTGGGAAACAAGACTATACAATATACTCAGATCAATACATGAGAGCCTGGTCTGTGAGCCGAGAAGCTTTTTTTATAGAAAGTATTTGGGCTAGAAGGCCTGTGAGCTTACACTCTCAAAATTAAAATGGAGAGCTGAGTCAGTAGGTAGCAGGGGGTATATGGAGTTGATGGCCAGAGAGAATTAAAGAATAACTGAAGCCACTGGTAACCATTGGCAAGTGAATCGTTTGCCCTGGTGCTTATGCAATGGACTCTCCAGGTTTGCAGTGGCTAGTAACTTTTAAGGTCTGGCCGGTCGAATAAATTTGAGAGTTTTAGCTTTGCTTATACAATAGTGTCCCATATATACATTAGTATGCCAATTCACATTCCCTAGAATCCTGTTAAGTGCATTATTAAAAATGAAAAGGATATGGCACAATCAAGCTTTAGGAGGGCTGTCCACCAAATCTCAGTGATACGTTAAGGAGGGCATCAGTCAGAGAAGCAATCAGAAGATGTTTTGCACCCTCAAAGTCTTAGAAGTTAAGTCCATGTTGTGACTTCAGGGGTGAATTTATGGGCAAAGCATGATATGTGACAAGTAGATTGAAGATCTGCTCAGACATCTCCTTATCTTTCAGTGGAATCAGCTTTGGCTTTTATTAGAAAGGGAGGACATCTTCCAGCAGTCAGACACATAGCAGAGAAGATCATAGAGCTTCATAGAGCAGCCTGAGCCAATGGAAAAGTAATTTCTGAATTTTGTAGGACTGGCTTCTGACAGCAGCTATAAGCATGTTCCCTTTCTCACAAACATCAAAGGAAGATTTTGTACATCGAAATTGGTTAAAATTGTGCATGGAATTATGACGGGGGAGTAACATCTTATTCCATAATCTCCCACTGGACAGGGGTTTCAAGGATAAGCACAGACCCTAAGACCATAACGAGAGGCTCCCCATATGTGCTGTTCCTTTTAATTTTTTTTATTGCAGTATCTTTATAAATTAAAAAAGAGGGAGGGGCTGCCATTTACTTCTAATTATATCCCCTTCAAAATATATGAAGGTGCAACATACATTCATGAATGCTATTGTCTGTGAGCCTATGTTTTATCAGCATATGGAGTATGATCTAAATCATGGGTCGTCAACCTGGTCCCTACCGCCCACTAGTGGGCGTTTTGGGATTCCAGGTGGGCGGTAGGGACTTTGGAGGTTAAAACCTCCTTTTGAGCGAGCGCGCGAGCGGGCGGGCGCGCGAGCGAGCGCACACATCAAGAAACCAACGCGAGCGAGTGGGCGGGCGGTGCAGGCGGGCGCGAGCGCACACATCAGTCAACCTCCTTTTGTGTGAGAAGTTGTCGGGCGGGAGCGAGCGCACGCAAACACGTGGGAAGAGGAAGGGGAGGAGTTGAAACTGATAGCAGGGACAGGCAGAAGCAGGCTGAAACGGAGCAGAGGAGTTGAAAAAGAAAAGTTATAGGCAGGAGAAAGAGAATTGTTTAGGGGAGGAGTGGAAACTGATAGCAGGGACAGGCAGAAGCAGGCTGAAACAGAGCAGAGGAGTTGAAAAAGAAAAGTTATAGGCAGGAGAAAGAGAATTGTTTAGGGGAGGAGTGGAAACTGATAGCAGGGACAGGCAGAAGCAGGCTGAAACGGAGCAGAGGAGTTGAAAAAGAAAAGTTAAGGGCAAAGAGAGAAAGAGAATTGTTGGCTAATAATAATAAGTGGGCTAACTAGCTCAGCCTTACTTTTGTCGCTCAGGAAGGTAAAAGAAAGGAGATAAAAAGGAAAAGATAAAAAAAGGAAGAAAAATAGAAAAAAGGGGATAAAATAAAGGAGGAGAGTAAGCAGTGTTTAGTCTGGCTCATAAATTAAGTTTTGTTATCTTATAAAATAAAAGAAAAAAATAAGTAAGGGAAGGAGAAAATAAAAAAAAGGAAAAAGAGATCCTTAATATAGTGATATACTATAAGGAAGGTAAAGAAGCAGGCTGGAAAAGGAATTTCTTTTGATGGTGACATTAATAAAAATTGGCACCTAATACAGCATTGTTTTTGGTGTTAGTAATAAAAGGGAAAAGAGGAGGGAAAAAAGCACTGTGTGGAGTGCAGATCAAAACGTAAGAGTAAAAGTAGTTGTTAAATTGTGAAACAAATTTAGAACCCATGTCTGAAAAAAAGAAATACGCTCGTGGCTATTTACCAGAGTATCTGAAGATGGGTTTCATTGAATCTGTTACAAATAAACAGCTTCCAATGTGTTTACTGTGCCACAAGACATTATCTAATGAAGCAATGAAGCCAAGTCGATTGCGAGAACATCTTACTACAAAGCATTCGCAAGATAAAGATAAGCCCATTGAATATTTTCAAGAAATCTATAAAAGATTTCAAAATCGTTCAACAATAGCTACATCCTTTCAAAAACAACATGCAAAGAATGAGGATGGATTAACTGCAGCTTATCGTATATCACACTTAATTGCAAAAAGTGGTAAAAGCCATAATATTGGAGAAACTTTGATAATACCCTCTATCAAAGAATTTATCTCAACAGTAATGCATCAGGATATACCTGAAGTTTTAAAAACATTGCCCCTTAGCGATAACACAGTAAAGAGACGCATTGATGAAATGGCGGCTAATGTTGAAAATAAACTTATAGGTATTCTCCAAAATTCGTCATTTTCTATACAATTGGATGAGTCTGTCATTGCAGATAATAATGCTCTACTGATGACATATGTACGGTACCTTGATGAAAACAATACATTGCAAGAAGAAATGCTATTCACTGTCAATCTGATTACAGATACAAAAGGATTATCAATATTTAATGCTGTGAAATCATACTTTGCAAAAAACAATATACCCTTGAACAATATTGTTGCATGTGCTACTGACGGAGCACCATCAATGGTAGGCCGCTATCGTGGGTTTGTTGCTTACTTGAAGGAAGAAGTGCCAAGCGTTTTGTGTATTCATTGTGTTGTACACAGACAACATATTGTAGGAAAACATTTAAGTACAAGTCTCCATTCATCATTAAGTATTATAATTAAAGCTGTAAATAAGATAAAATCTAATGCCAAGTGTGATAGAATGTTTCGACAGCTGTGCCAGGACAATAACGAGCAGTTTATTAGGTTACTTTTACATACAGAAGTTCGATGGCTCTCAAAGGGTACATGCTTGACTCGTTTTGTTGCATTATTTGATAGTGTCGTACAGTTTTTTGAAAGTGATAATGAGACTGGTCTCTATGAACAGTTAAAAAACGTAAAGAATGATGCCTTTTATTTGGCAGACATTTTCAAGAGATTTAATGACATTAATTTGCAGCTTCAAGGAGCCAATATAACTCTTATAAGTTGCAAAAATATTGTGTCATTATTTATCGAAAAGCTTGATCTTCTCCGTCATAATATTTTCAAGAGAGAATTTCATCAGTTTCCTGAATTGTCCTCTATAAACAATGATGTAAGTCCGGGGGATATTGAAAGGTTCAGTAGTCACCTCAAGGAACTCAAATTGGATATGGAAAAACGATTTCAAGATATTTTGAACTTAAAGGTGCATGACTGGATGATAAATCCTTTTACAGCAAATGTTGCTGAAGTTGATATAACTTGCCAAGAAGAACTATTAGAACTTAAATATGACGAAGAGAGTAAATGTAATTTTGGCAGTGGTGGATACCAAAAACTCTGGCAAAATAAAAAAAATGCCTGCGTTATATCCAAATATGTGGAAAATGATGTTCAATTTATTGATACCTTTCCCTACCACATATCTTGTAGAATCAGGCTTTAGTGCTGTTAATCATATTATGAGCAAACAGAGAAACCGTCTGAATATCACCGAAAGAGGAGACCTTCGTTTGTTCCTTACGAAAATCGAACCAGATATCAAATATTTAGTCTCGCAGCATCAGCCTCAAGGATCTCACTAGTAAAGCTAATTTCAATTTACTTTATTGTTTTCTAATTAAACTTTATAAAGTTAAAAACATTATAAACATGCATAAAGTAGAAATAAAAAGATAAGTGTACGTACATTTATTTATTTTTTTTAAAACAACCTCCTTTCTAAAAAATATTCCGCGCTTGCGCGAAAACTGGTGGGCGGTAAGGAAATTTTTCCATCAAGAAAGATGCATTAGTGGGCGGTAGGTAGAAAAAGGTTGACTACCACTGATCTAAATAGATAAATAATTCCCAAATCAGCCATATTATGAATATTACCAGAAAAGATCACTAGGTGGCAGCAGAGTACAACTGTAAGAGCAGAGGCTCAGGAGGGCTTATTTACTGAATTGATAATTCAACATGGATTTCAAATATCCTCTAAGTCCGACATGCGTTCAGTTCCGGTGTTGCAAGCTTAAATTTAAAATTAATTTTTAATTCTCATTTTAGTAAATAAACTCTGCAGTGTATCATGAAAATAAATCCTTTACTTTATGAAATATTACAGCGTTAGCAATTTTCCTCTCACTTGCGCTGTCTCTCAGGTCATTTCGCAGCCAAACTGGCTCCCAGAGACAAGCATGCACGTTGCACCCAGCACACATTTTTTTTTTTTTTTAAAACAAAATCATACCTCCCTAGTGTCCTGAGCCTGGCAGCACAGTCCTGACTTTGGCACATGCTACTTTGTCTCTGGTTCTTGAGCAGAGAAAATCAAGTAGCTATGGCCCATGCATGTCATAAAATTCGTCTGAGCAAACACTTCTGGGACATGTGTTAATAGAGAATGTGTATATTCTTGGACCCTCGCAGGGAAAGCCTCGTTGTGATACATAAATGGAAGATTTCATTGTTATAGTATCAGCAGCAATCAGCCCTCCTCTCACTCTGGTTCACTGTTACCTTGTGTATGGTGGAGATTTCTGGTGATAGCACATCGTACTGAGAATTGCTCTGAATCAGTGCTTGTTAGTAGGCCGGCAGTCCAATCATAATAGCAGAGAGATTCTGTCACCAGCAAAATAAACTTCAAGGGAACCTTAATGCTAAATATCTGAAACCCCAGGTGCTAGGCGCCAGCTTGAAAACAGGAGGCTCGGAGTCGGATTATTAGAGGGCAGTGTGGACATTCTGCTGATACAAATCACATAATTGGTTGTGAAATGGGAGCTAGATGAAGTACTCATGTATGGGTGGAAGTGACCTGGAGTTATGTTTGTAGCTTAGAATATGGCTATTAAACAGCGCTACGGAATGTGTTGACGTTTTATAAATAATAATAATAATATGGCTAAACATGCGTCCCACTAAGCGCCTGTAGGGCACAAGATAAACATTTCAGACCCAAAATCATTACTGCTCTGGGACTGCTGGCAAGTTAGCGTATGTACTAGACAGGATATTTTATTATTTAATTATTATTAAACACGATAACATTTGCTTTTATCCAAGGCTGGATGTTACAGAAATCTTCAGGATTTAATCTCACTCTGTTGTTCACAAACGTTTCCTGCCAAACCTTGCAGGACTAACTGTATGGCGTGTATCTGTTAAACTAAAAGTAGTAGAGAAATTATTAAAAATAATTGTAAATTGTAGACAAGAATAGCTGTTAGTTCTCGAGTACCACAGCGTCTTCAGTACTCTGTCTGACGATATACTCTGTGAATGTAAGGAGATCACTGCACAGCGTGTTAGCAGTTGCACTGTTGAACATACAGGGTAAGGGGGTGTTTGAAACTAGTGCATATTACACAGCGTTCTATTATTATATAGCATGGAACTCATAAAACAAAAACACAAATTACTACTTTGCCGTCTGTCTAGATTATTTCTTGTACTGCATGAAGCTGATTATACTAACTCATTTTATGTTTTATAGTCTATGTTAATATATTTGATTTTATATTTTTGTCCATTTTGGTTTGCATGCAGTGACTGAGCTCCAGTTGTGGTTGAATAATTATTTCCATGTATAAATGCATAGTGTTACTGAACCCAGGGGTTTCTGCTTTCACCAACTCATTCCCTTAATTCTATGTAATAGTTTGATTAATGGGAGAGTGTCAGGTGTCACCAGCAGTAATAGGTCAAATAAATTAGGTCCAGGCACTCAGGATTGCTGTAGGAAGGCAGGTTTATTGGAACAAAAAGTGCAACGTTCTGGCCTACACAGAGGCCTTCATCAAGCTTATCTACTAACTGGGTTTTTCCAACCCCGGCCATGATCAGCACCTGGATTCTTAATGACCACTATGGGCACCCAGACCACTTCAGCTTAATGAGGTGGTCTGGGTGCCTGGTCCAGCTAGATTTAACCCTTTTTTCTATAAACATAGCAGTTTCAGAGAAACTGCTATGTTTATGTTAGGGTTAATCCAGCCTCTAGTGGCTGTCTCATTGACAGCTGCTAGAGGGCTTCCGCGTTTCTCACTGTGAAAATCACAGTGAGAAGACGCCAGCGTCCATAGGAAAGCATTGTGAATGCTTTCCTATGGACTGGCTGAATGCGCGCGCGGCTCCTGCCGCGCATGCGCATTCAGCCGAAGAGGAGGAGAAGAGGGAGGAGAGCTCCCTGCCCGGCGCTGGAGAAAGAAGTTAGTTTAACCCCTTCCTCTCCATCCAGCCCGGCAGGAGGGGTACCCTGAGGGTGGGGGCACCCTCAGGGCACTATAGTGCCAGGAAAACGAGTATGTTTCCTCCGTTTGTGAATTACCAGCAGTAATAGGGAAATATTCTAGTGCAATGCCAAACATCCAAAGACAACGTCACCTAAATGGCTGAGTTTCAGTGTTTGATTAATGTCGACATTTGCATGTAATTCAGAACTTTGTGGGCGATTATTTCTCGGAGACACAATATATTTCAGACATTGGCAGTGCCAATGGTGAAGAGCTTTGGGTAAGTGTATTTATCTTCTTCTTCACCCCTCGACCCGTCATACAATGACAAGTCACCTGACGGAAGTCTAAAAATAATAGGATTCCCCTACAGTGTTTAAATAATTTGTCAATGTGTGGGCCCACCCCAAGGTAAGTGAGTAATCCGGAACATAGAGACTGCACAGGGAAAAGATAATACAGCAATACTAAAAGGGAATGATTGGTGATGGGGGCCAGGAGAAGGGGTGTCATATTAAGGGAAATAAGACACGTTGATGACAGAGCCTAGGAATGTGTGTAATGGTCTCATTTAAACCACTTCTAAGCGTCCATAGGGATTTATATTTATTTGGAAAGCTATGAGGTCTAGCGTAAGGGCACAGAGTCTAAAAGATTTTGTGACTATCTCTGGGACACGCTGGTCAGTATGTATGGGGTTTGACTTATGTGGCTAATGTGCTTTTACTCAAACAAGTAATTGTTGGTTTGCTGTTGTGGTGAGCATATAACTCGGCATCAAATGTTTAATATGTAATGGTTTTTAATTCATCTGGGTTTACTTGAACAATATTGGAATTTGTGTTCCTTTCTTTGTATTGGAAGATTGTAAACAGAACACACTTTCCACATAACGTAATTAGTATCTTATTTTTTTATTGTGATCAGAAGCTATGGGAATATGAGCGGTCTCTTAGCAGAGAGTATTATTTTACTGTTTAATTAGACTGGAAGGGTGTCTTGAATATGGGAGCAGATCTTATTCCTTCCTTCGAAGATGGTACTCGATGAACTACAACATCCAAAGTCCTCTGCCAGCTTATGGTTAGATAACGCCTGCCAAAGGATAATGGGAGTTGTAGTTCAAACAGCTTTTATCTGCCTGCTGTAAACCAAAAAGCAATACTCCATCACATCCTTAATTCCTCAAAGACCCTTTAATAAAATGCACAATATGCGCAGAAGAACCGATAAACGCTCTTTTTCAAGCTTCGGATTTTGACATTACATTAGTGAGTGACTGGTCCTCTTTGCTGCTGTTGAGATGAAGTTGATATGGAGACCGGAGTGCTACTCACGTTTGGTAATAATATAATCTAGGTGTCAGAATCTACTTTGAAAATATGGGAAATCTAAATGTGCCTTTCCTGGATCAATACTTTTTATAATAGTATTTTCTTTTATTGTTTGAAGTGAAATCACCTGAATTTTGGTTTGGGGAAATTTTACTGAACAATGGTAGCCTATATAAGTAATATGAAAATTTATTGAAGTTAAAGATGGTGTGGCGCTAGACTCCTACTTTTCCAGAATTTGACTCTGGCCCCTGACTTGTTGGATTCTGCCATTTAACCCATGTAATGAACCCGTGACAAAATGTGAGGTCATGCCCAATTTAACGCCATCAACCTTTAGATACTGTGTATATAGTCACAGGTGATTTGAAATCATTGTTTAGTGAAGAAGCGAGTGTGCTGGATTGTGTATTTTGTATGTTGTATATATTGGCCTCAGCACCACCCTATAATGTATGCATGTCCAGGTGAGTGCAGCCCTAGCCATCTTTGGTTTCATATATATATAATATATATTATATTTGCTCAATTACAAGACAAGGTATTTTTCAGAAAAAAAATTCTGAAAAAATTACCTTGTCTTATAATCGAGGTTGTCTTCTAATCGAGATCGTCTTGTAATCGAGGTCGTCTTCTAACCGAGGTCATCTTCCAATCGAGGTCGTCTTCTAACTCAGGTAATGTATCACGATTCATCAAACCATAGGGCAGAGATTCCATGGGGCTAGGTGGCCCACACCCCCCATACACCTTGCAGCTCTTCATGAACCTGACTGATCAATTGATTCCACCAGCTGCAACATCCATTCTCTCCTTCCACCGGCTCTTTAAAAATGTCACCAATCACAAGCGAGCAGGTATCTGGACAGCGGACGTTGTCCGGGTAACGAAGATTTAAAAAGCGCGGGCAGCGTTGAAGGGCTTTTTTCCCCGTGTTGAGATGCTGGCTGTATGCATTAGTTCTTTCCAAACCCAATAGATTTGTTACTTTTTCTATTGATTGCAACCCAAATTGGGTGCTGCCAACGTGTCTGAAATTTGAAGTACTTGAAACAATACATATTTTTCTTTCTTATAGTGCGGTGAATGATTCATGATGTACAACCTATATATGATATATCCACTTTTAGCATGCCTATAAAACATTAAAACATGTATTTTAAGCACCTCATCAACCAATTACACAGACATTAACAAGCGGTTCCGTTCCTTTTGCCAGCTTGATAGCCCCTGAGGACTAACACTTTATATTTATAGACATCACTTAAGACTGGGAATAAGGAAGGGAAAAGGCAAGTCGAGACTTGCCGTAGTAATTAATTAAACTGGATCTTTGTAAAACTACAAAACAAGCGGTAACCCTGAACTTAATTTTCCCAAACTAGCACGTTTGGATTTTCATAGCTAGCGATCTTACAAACAGGCCCCAAGTACCCAAGGTCTAAATGGTTGGACCTGGAGATTGCTGGTCAGTCTCCCGGAAAGCAGCCATTTCGAGTGATTTTTTGTGTGGGATAAAGATCATTCTGGTGCCCTGGTCTTGGTGCAGTTTACATCACTCATAGTTGCAGAGTGCATACCGTGAGCCTTCAGTAACAGTTATCTATTACGTTTCCTCTTGTTACTTTAGAATCACACTTACCTCTCACACAAGTCTCATTCTTATTATTTCTCATAAGGGGTTTTCATATTAAGGACTCATTTCCTACTTGGTAAATAGCTGTTGCTGGCTGATAGCAGCGACTGATAATTACCGACTGGTTTTTTAACCTTGTCACTATTTTTTGCCGCCCTACCACCAATGTCTGCTCACTAGGACCATTATCAGTTTAGCCCCTCACTAGTTAAATACAGACTGCAAATTGTGAGCCACCCCTTGCCAGTAAAAAATCCTCAGCCCGTGATTGGCCTTCGCAGCAGATAACGGCAGTCTATACAATGTATCAATCTGTGATTGTGTGCGAGGCCTGATACATGTCTATGGTTCCTTTGATGTTAATTTCTGCTATGTGACTTGTTCATTAAAATGATATATGCACTATACTTATAGAAACAATCATTTTATTTTGGTGTCAGGCCTTTTCTTCAATATTATTACAGTTTGATATGGTTTAATATGTTTTGATGTTTGCTTTAGGGATTCCATATAATAGCCATAGAGTTGGCGTATTATCTCTTTATCTCTATAGGATACATAGGGAGTCAGCTGTTGTTAAAGGAGCACTATAGGGTCAGGAACACAAACATGTATTCCTGACCCTATAGTGTTAAAACCACAATCTAGCCCCCCTGGCAGCCCCTTACCTCACTAAGTATAGTAAAATCTTACTTGTATTCATGCCTGCAGCTGCTGGCTATGCCCCTGTCTGCCGACATCATCAGAGGTGGTGGTCTGAATCAATCACAATGATTGGCTGAGTCTGTCAAGGAGGCAGATCAGGGGCAGAGCCAGCACAAGTCAAACACAGCCCTGGCCAATCAGCATCTCCTCATAGAGATACATTGAATCAATAAATCTCTATGAGGAAAGTTCAGTATCTCCATGCAGAGGGTGGAGACACAGTCAGTCACATTGTGCAGCACTGCCCCAGGAAGCAGCTCTAATAGCCATCTGAGGAGTGGCCAGTGAAGTTATCACTAGGCTGTAATGTAAACACTGCATTTTCTCTGAAAAGACAGTGTTTACAGCAAAAAACCTTAAGGGAATGATTCTACTCACCAGAACAAATTCAATAAGCTGTAGTTGTTCTGGTGACTAAAGTGTCCCTTTAACTTATTTGCGCTAGGCCAGAAGCTGGTGTTACATTTCTAGGGTTAGTATCAGCTAACAGTGTGTAAAACAATGAGAATATGTGGTTCAAGCGAACCATGTTAATCAAAAATAGGAATTTGGGAGGGAACCCGAATTTTAACCATATGTCGGTTAGGTGCGGTAGAATTTCAGTACAAGATTCCAATTGAGAAATGAAAAATTAAAAAGGTGTAAAAATGGGTCAACATATATACATAATATAATTTTATATATTTATTTTGAAGTATACTGATAAGAGCATTTTCCTGCCATTTGATAAAAATAAATAAATAGAGGAAATAGCAGAACGTGCAATAAAAAATAATCTATGTTTTTATAGTAGATATTTATTAAATATATAATATATAAATATAGATTCTTTATATTTAAAGCTCCTCCTTTTTACTCCCATTGTTTGTTTGATCTGTGAATAAAGTCACAATTTAGTGACTGCCTCCTAGCCATCGATTCATAGTCACAACCCCGAACCGAACATGTTTGGCATTGCCCATTACAGCTAGTTCATAATTCGGGAACATTTTGGCTCAAGTGTGGGAATTCAGCCGATCACCTGATTGGCCCAAATTCCACTGAATTGCAGTTTGGCCTGAAATCAATCTCCACCTAATGAGTAGCAAGGTTTAAAATCAATCAGAAATCAGTGGCTAAGTATCAGTTAATGGTTCCCATAGAAGATACATCCTCAGCCACTTTACAGATCAGTAAATCCCCCCTGTGATGGACCACCTGGCACCCTGACTGGGTACCTCCGCCAATCGATGCTTCCTAGCTGACGCTGAGGACCATAAGCACTGCACCGGACACCATAAGCACCTTAGACCGAACCTCCGCAGCTTGGTTGGGGTCTCGCCGTCTCTTCCCACCCTTGACCAAACTCCTGGATCCAGGGACTCAGTGGGAAGGCCTCTCTTCCAAGAGAGTATAGCTGTGAAGCTCTTACAAGAGATAGTGGTATAGCGGTTCCCTACAATCACGAGACAAGGCTACATGTTGAGGGTTAAGCAGGAATGGTTTAATGGTAGCCACACTGGCCTTTTAAGACCGTCCTCATGCAAGGGGTACGCCCACATGGACCTTGTTGGGGACAGGGGCACAAACTTACAAACCAATAATAACAGAGTTACAATGCATGTCACTCCCACATACAATACAATAAGCCTTCTTCCCCTTTACTTAGGAGAACATTGAGTCAAGCACTATACTAAACTCAATTATCTCCAAACACAAAAAACACACATTTTTACAAAACCCCCAAAATACCTTAAAACACATAAAATCCCCTTAAAAGTTACATCCCCTGATAGCCCTGATCTGGGTGATCAACATATCCAAAGATCCCCAGATCTTTATAGAAGTCATATTTTTGAAAATAGTTCCATAGAATCGCGGCTAAGTGCCGCTGGAGGACCGACTGGGAACCGCAAAGTTTTCATGCTGAAAATAGTTCCAGGGCATTCGCAGCTAAGTCCCCCTGAAGTCTATTCACGGTTTTCGTCCATGCGAACAAGATGGCCACCACCTCGTGGTCATCCATAGGAATTGCGACCACCCAGACGAACACAGACCACTGCGGTGGAAATTGCAACCATGTATCAATTAAGCTTAACAGGTTCCAGGGTGGTCTATGGTTCATGCGGCTGTTCGGTAAACAGAGCCTGTTATAAGTCCAAGAAGCACAATCAGCGTCTTTAACCCAAAGTTCCTTACAGGGGCATAGTCACAGGGCAAGAGGCTGGCAAGTATGTCCCTCCAAGAACCCGTGACGAAGTCCAGTTCGTCACACCCCCTCTATCAGTGTTATGGAGTATTTACTATAAGGCTGAACTATTTTCTGTTTCCTATAAGCATTTTGTTGTATACTTCTATCATTCTTTCATTGTCAGGCTAACTACCTTCTTGATAATTGTATCTAGTTTACAGAGCATTGCCTGGCCACCTGTTATTCCGTCTGTACTAGCAACAGTGGTGTATCCTGGTTTTGTGCTGCCCTAGGCAGGACAAAACTCAGGCACCCCAACCCCGCACACGCCACCCCCACCCAACCCTTCCTCCCCCACCCTGCCTTCTAAATACACACACACACACACACACATTCACTGACAGATACGCTTACACTAGCTAACAGAAACACACACACACTAACAGACACACACTAACAGACACACTCATTAACAGACACACACACACACTAACAGACACACCCACACACTAACAGACACCCACACACTAACAGACACACACAGACACACACTCATATTAACACACTCACTTTTTTTTTTTGTTTAACCCCCCAGCCTCCTTACATTTGGGAATGCTGGGGGGTGTTCTAGTGGGCTGCTGGGCGGGCGCTGGCGAGGGAGCACTTTCCCCTGAGCTTCCTGCTCAGCTCCCTTGCGCGCCGCCCGCAGAGTGATGCTGGGAGCCGGAATATGACATCATATTCCGGCTCCCAGCATCACTCTGCAGGCGGCGCGCGAGGGAGCTGAGCAGAGCACTCAGGGGAAAGTGCTCTCTCGCAAGTGCCGCCCGACCGCCTGCCTGGACTGTTAGCTGCAAGGCTAACAAGACATTTGCCCTGGGCATTTGGGAGTGGCTTTTTTTGTAGATGGTTGTGAGGAAAAAAAATGAACATCCCAAATTAAAGATTTATTTATTAATAAACATGTATGCATATATTACACACATTTACATAAAATTCACTGAATTTTGTGAATTCAAACGTTCAAAAAAGGCATTAAAGGATTATCCTGTAAATCTGACTTTTGTCCTATTTGCATACTCACGCGCTATATTATTGTCTGACTTTATACTGACTCAGTCAGTGTCTCTGTGCAGAGTTAACTCTTTAGGGACCAAATTAAGCACATTCCAGGATTTAAAGGGAACCTGTCATGGCCACAACCACGTTGGCTCTTTTTAAAGAGAGTACCACATTTCAGAAATGTATTTAAAGTTAAAAATAGATCATTCGCCTAGCTGTCAATCAGTCTTTTGCATGGATTCATGCATAGCAACCAGACGGCACACGCTGTGGTTGCTATAGAAATGCCCACGTCTGTAAGGACAATGAGGTGCAGGAGTATAGAGTAAGTCATGACAGGTTCCCTCTAAGTGGATGAAATTAGATAAGGACTCCATAGACAAGAATGGGAGACTCCTGATTAGTGGAACCATTTCCTGGTAAGGGAAGGGTCTCCTTAAAGACGTGATCAGCTTCGCTAAGCAGTGATACTGGATATTGGAAGTGAGCATTTTGTTATCTTTTGTATAGAATTTGCGGTGTAATCTGTATAATACATGAAGAATAATTCATTGACCATTGACAATTGTTTACAGTTTTTCAAAATTATTTTTATAGCTGCCTTTCCTCTGTTCTAGGCAGTGACCAATCAAATGCTTCTTAGAGAAAGGCAATGAAAGGCAAAAAAAAAAAAAACATGAACGGCCCTGAATACACATATATATATATATATATATATATATATATATATATATATATATTGTCAATGATATTGTACTATGAAATGTCTGAAGGCTTACATTGGGCTTAGATTGTAAGCTCATCTGAGCAGGGCCTATTTGTCTCTGTTATATTCTGTATGTCAATTACTTGTTGCCAGATATCACCATTCTAGAATTGTAATGTTGTAATATGTTTTAATAATCAGTCAAGTCTTATGCTATCACACAGAGGAGTCTGTTGGTTAGCGACTTAACTCATAAATGGTAGAAAACTGAGCAGTGACACTGCAGGGACGGGATCTGTGCACCAAAACTGCTTCATTACGGTAAAGTGGTTTTGGTGCTTAGACTGACCCATTACAATTAGCACCTTGGAAAATAGTGCCATCTCCAGACTCTTGAGTTGTATCTATCTGTCAATACACTCACTTGCAAACCTTAGCTGGCTCAACGTGATGGGAGTTGCAGTAGCTGGATGTCCAGAGGCTGCTTCCACTCTTTTTAATTTTTTTTTTATTTATTTTGAAGTAACTGTCTTCTAAATGCTGTTTTCCTATTTATTTATTACAGAATTTTTTCAGTTCTCACACAGAGCTCTCACTAAATCCTCTGAGATTGTATCTCGCTGCTCTGTCCAATTTCCTCATTTAGAATATTATGGTTTTATACCTGTACTTGTCACTTTTACTGAGGACGAGGGCACGTACTTTCTCATCAATAACTTCAATATTGCTTTTTATCAAGCCATCAGCTTAATTTGTGCTTTCTGAGTTCAGCGAGTGTGTTAGCTGTGTGATGGTGCCACTGGCAGAGCTGATAAGAAGTAAAAACTTCAATACGTTATAATGAAATATAGAACGCTCCAAATGGAACACGTTATCTACACAAGCTTCATTTGGGAAAAGTTAGTTCTGATTTTGTTATGTATTTTTTTTAAAGTACTGTGTTATCACAAGTGAACAAAGATACATACACTGAACAAAATTATAAACGCAACACGTTTGTTTTTGCTCCCATTTTTCATGAGCTGAACTCAAAGATCTAAGACTTTTTCTATGTACACAAAAGGCCTATTTCTCTCAAATATTGTTCACAAATCTGTCTAAACCTGTGTTAGTGAGCACTTCTCCTTTGCCGAAATAATCCATCCACCTCACAGGTGTGGCATATCAAGATGCTGATTAGACAGCATGATTATTGCACAGGTGTGCCTTAGGCTGGCCACAATAAAAGTCTCCTCTAAAATGGCCAGTTTTACTGTATTGGGGGGGAGCTCCTAAAACCAGTCTGTATCTGATGTGACCACCATTTGCTTCCCGCAGTGCAACACATCTCCTTCGCATAGAGTTGATCAGGTTGTTGATTGTGGCCTGTGGAATGTTGGTCCATTCCTCGTCAATGGCTGTGCAAAGTTGCTGGATATTGGCAGGACCTGGAACATGCTGTCGTATACGCTGATCCAGAGCTCAATGGGTGACATGTCCGGTGAGTATGCTGGCCATGCAAGAACTGGGATGTTTTCAGCTTCCAGGAATTGTGTACAGCTCCTTGCAAAATGGGGCCGTGCATTATCATGCTGCGACGTGGATGAATGGCACAACAATGGGCCTCAGGATCTTGTCACGGTATCTCTGTGCATTCAAAATGCCATCAATAAAATTCACCTGTGTTCCTTGTCCATAACATATGCATGCCCATACCATAACCTCACCGCCACCATGGACCACTCGATCCACAACGTTGACATCCACAAACTGCTTACCCACACAACGCCATACACTCTGTCTGCCATCTGCCCTGTACATTGAAAACCGGGATTCATCCGTGAAGAGAACACCTCTCCAAAGTGCCAGACGCCATCGTATGTGAGCATTTGCCCACTCAAGTTGGTTACGACAATGAACTGCAGTTAGGTCGGGACCACTATGAGGACAACGAGCATGCAGATGAGCTTCCCTGAGACAGTTTCTGACAGTTTGTGCAGAAATTCTTTGGTTATGCAAACCGATTGTTGCAGCAGTTGTCCGGGTGGCTAGTCTCAGATGATCTTGGAGGTGAAGATGCTGGATGTGGAGGTCCTGGGCTGGTGTGGTTACATGTGGTCTGCGTTTTGGAGGCTGGTTGGATGTACTGCCAAATTCTCTGAAACGCCTTTGGAGACTGCTTATGGTAGAGAAATGAACATTGAATTCACGGGCAACAGCTCTGGTGGACATTCCTGCAGTCGACATGCCAATTTGCAGAAAATTTGCGACATCTGTTGCATTGTGTTGTGTGATAAAACTGCACCTTTTATTGTAGCCAGCCCAAGGCACACCTGTGCAATAATCATGCTGTCTAATCAGCATCTTGATATGCCACACCTGTGAGGTGGATGGATTATCTTGGCAAAGGTGAAGTGCTGACTAAATCAGATTTAGACAGATTTGTGAACAATATTTGAGAGAACAGAAAATTGTGTACATAGAAAAAAGTCTTGGATCTTTGAGTTCAGCTCATGAAAAATGGGGGTAAAAACAAAAGTGTTGTGTTTATAATTTTGTCCGGTGTAGTTATAATACTGCAGAGTTTTCTTTGTGTTTTTTTTTTTACTCTAATTCCTACAGTACATACCCCTCATGCATCCACACACATACAATCCCTTCACACTAATACATCTCCCCACATATATAGGGCCCCACACGCATTCATCGCATACACAGACACAGAAACAGGCGCATAGATACATATTAATTCACACTCACAAATACAAACAAATACAGATAAAATGTCGTGCTGTTATATACTGAATATTTCTGTTTTGAAGCACAAAGTTGTGTTATTACAAATATACAAAAGTAAGCCCTGCATTCAAACTCCCACTACTCCTAGGCAAATCCCTATGTACATTTAAACAATTGGAGGTTTTTAGTATCACTTCCATGGTCAGTACTTAGTGTCGGACCCACCTAGGAAGTCTTGCCCTAATGTGGCAGGTGAGCTTAAAGTTGATTGGCCATTGGGGCGATACTGAAAATCTTTAGTTATTTAAGTATGCATAGAGATTTGGGATAGTGCACAGGTAACTTTCTTAGTTTTCTACTAAAAATGTATGTGATTCTTCATGTAACTCACTGCAGAAACTGGGTGCGATATGATGCCCTAAACACAAATTCACAAACCTTTCTGACAGTCCCTATTCTGCAGAGCACCATTTATTCTTAACCAAAGAGCTCAGATGAGCAACAAACACCTTCCAAAATTTTGGAGTGAAAACAACTGGTTCAGAATAAGTGTACCGTTGTGCAGATTTAATCCAAATCCATAGAATTCTGTGAATAGCCCATATCTGGGTATCTGAGAATTGGGAACCCCAGAATACATCATTTGTGTTAATCATCTCCAATAAAACCAGGATACATTTTCTGAAACTGAAAGTGTTTGTTAGTTACAGAAGTCAAAAATACAAATTTCCTTATTCAAATCAGTGCTTGTTCCGAAAAGATACTGAACCACTTACATGTAAATACAGCTTTACAAACTATTGATTTTGGTCGATGCAGGTGAAGATTTGCCAGATCACACTGCATGATATGATATTTCTTAAATGCAAAGTACATGTAAATTTCTGGCCGCAGTGTTATTTATCGGACTTGTCGCCTATTTACAGCTTCCCCGACGGATAAGGTAAAATGAATTTGCATATTTGAATGCTAGCATGGGTCATGACAGTTCTGTAAGGAAGAATGTACAAGATACAAAAATTGCAAATTCCCTTTACAAAAAATAAATGAACAACATTTCAGCAAAATAAAGAAATATATAAATAAATGATCATCCCTATTGGGAAAAATGTATTATGGAGAAATGGCATTCCATGGTGATATTTGCCTGAACCTGTCCCTCGCGGGCGCTGCCATCTTGATCCGACAGGTCCTCTTCCAAGCCGGCATCACTGCTGTACTCTCGCACATGTGCAAGATTATAGCAATGGTCAATGGAGGATCACACACAGCCAATTCCCTGCAGCCATCACTGGTGACAGCTGTCGGGATTAACAGAAAGTCAGGTGGAGGAGAAATACAGAGACAAAGTAGTCCCTGGTTTGTCCCAATATATCTCTTGACTAGGTTGAGATTACAGTGAAATTCCAAAACATTCACAATCGGTAATTCAAGTTCATACTCCGATTCTATGTATATTACTAATTTTTCATGGGGGAAGAGGGGTGACAGTTAATACTGAATTGTAAAATGTATGCAAAAAAGTTCTATCTTGAATTTTTCTCAAACTCCCCTAAAGCGTGTATTTTGGAAATGGCTTTGGAAGTTTTCTACAATGTGTTGTTTAGTGAATCAATTGCATAATATGTAAAGATTGCATCCTGTGTTTTGTTATAGCTAATACATAGTGTTGAGGATTTTATCTCTCTCTCTCTCATGCTAAACCTGTAATCCACTGGCGTACATACCGCGGTCGCAGGGGTCGCAGCTGCGACCGGGCCTGGCCCACCATGTATGCCAGTTTGCCAGCCTCTTCTCCTGGGGGCTCAGGAGCTGGCCACCTCAGGGGCCCCCGAGGCTTGCAGTGGTGTGGGTGGGCGCACGAGGGAGCATTCTCCCCTGAGCGCTCCCTGCCCAGCTCCCTCACGCACACTGCACTGATGCCGGAGCCGGAATATGACGTCATTCTGGCTCCGGCATCAGTAAGTGGCGTGCCGGGCAGCTGAACAGGAGGATTAGTGCTCCCACGCCGCCTGTAGGACTGGCCGCCCAGCAGCCCCACTGGACCCACAGGGAATCCCCTCAGCACTCCCAAAGGTAGGGAGGCTGGGGGATTACATTTTAAAAAAAATATGTGTGTGTGTATATGTGTGTTAGTGTGTGTTACTGAGTGTGTTAGTTGTGTGTTTGTGTGTGTCTGCTAGTGTGTCAGTGAGTGTGTTAGTTTTTGTGTGTTGTGTGTTCTGTGTGTGTTAGTTTGTGTGTGTCTGTTACTGAGTGTGTATCTGCTAGTGAGGGTCAGTGTGTGTGTGTCAGTGACTGTGTTACTATGTGTGTCTGTTACTGAGTGTGTTAGTTTGTGTGTGTCTGTTAGTGAGTCTGTTTGGTGTCTGTTAGTGAGTGTGTGTGTGTTTGTCAGTGAGAGTGTATGTTTTGTAAGTGAGTGTGTATGTCTGTCACTGAGTGTGTGTCTGTCAGTAAATGTGTGTGTCTGTTAGCTAGTGTGTATGCGTCTGTTCGTGAGTGTGTGTGTGGTTAAAACCCCTTCAGCACTTACCTTTCTCCAGCGCCAAGCTCCCTTGGCGCTGGGGATCTCTCCGCCCCAATCCGCCTCTCAGCTACGAATGCGCATGTGCGGCAAGAGCCGCGTGCGCATTCAAACCACCCATAGGAAAGCATTACTCAATGCTTTCCTATGGACATCCAGCGTCTTCTCACTGTGACTTTCACAGTGAGAATCGTGGAAGCGCCTCTAGCAGCTGTAAGTGAGACAGCTACTAGAGGCTGGATTAACCCTCAGTGAAACATAGCAGTTTCTCTGAAACTGCTATGTTTTCAGCTGCAGGGTTAAAACTGGAGGGACCTGACACCCAGACCACTTAATTGAGCTGATGTGATTTGAGTGCCTATAGTGGTCCTTTAAGTGTATGTATCTGCATGCAGTGGCATACATACCGCGGTCGCAACCAGGTGCCCACTGCCATGTGTTGCGGCCCTGACCCAAACAGAGTAAACAGGGGGTGGGGCCACGGATCAATTCTCGCATCGGGGCCCCATGGACTGTGTGTATGCCACTGCTGTAATCTCTAATGAATGTAGCCCAATGTGGAGAAGGCTTCATGATTTAATTTACTGAACAAAGAATTGTGGTGAATTCAAAACCAAAGTACCAAATTCAGGTTAAAATAGCTGATTTAATAATTTAAACTCCCCTTCCCTGTATATCGTGGCCGTCCGGCCAGGTACAGGAAACGGATGTTCCTGTACCGCGGACTGGAGAGGAGCTCTGCCACGCTACATGGGGAAGGGGGGAGAGAGGCAGTGCTAGAGCCGCCTGAGGCTCTCTATAGAGGGCTCAGGCTGCTGCAGCATTAGAAGGGCCAGCGATCAGGGCGCCCTCTCCTAAGTGGCGCCCTAGGCGGCTGCCTAGGTCGCCTTATAGGAAGCGCCGGCCCTGTGTGTAAGAGATGCATTGTGTTTCTGTGTGTGTGTGTGTGTGTGTGTAAGAGAAGCCGTGTGTGTTTGCATGTGTGTGTAAGGGATGCATTGTATGTTTCTGTGTATGTGTGCAAAGGATGCATTGTCTTAGTGTGTAAGGGTTGCATTGTGTGTGTGTGTAATGGATCCATTGTGTGTTTCTCTGTGTGTAAGGGAAGCATGTTGTGTTTCTGTATGTGTAGGGATGCATTGTGTGTGTGTGTGTGTGTGCGTAGTGTGAAAGAGTTTTCTGTCCTGTCCCCTGTCCTATAGAGCTCTCCCTTCCATCCCTTAGAGCTCTCCCCTGCCCCTTAGTGGTTTCTCCTCTCCTCCCCTGTCCCTTAGAGGTCTCTCCTCTCCTCCCCCCCACCCTTAGTGATCTCTCCTCTTCTCCTCGACTTTCCGTTAGTGGTCTCTCGTCTCCCCCTTAATGGTCTCTGCTCTCCTTAGTGGTCTCTCCTACCCCCTTTCCATTAGTCGTCTCTCCTTCCCCCCCCTTTCCATTAGTCGTCTCTCCTCTCCCCCCCTTCCATTAGTCGTCTCTCTCTCTCCCCCTTTCCATTAGTCATCTCCTCTCCCCTCTTTCCATTAGTCGTCTCTCCTCTCCCCCTTTCCATTAGTCGTCTCTCTCCTCCCTCCTTTCCATTAGTCGTCTCTCTTCTCCCCTTCCATTGAGTCATCTCTCCTCGCCCCTTTCCAATGAGTGGTCTCTCCCTCTTCCCCACCCCTTTCCATTAGTGGTCTCTCCTCTCCCCCACCCTCCTAGTGGTCTTTTCCTCACCCCTCCTGGTGGTCTCCACCACCCCCCTCCTGACCCCCCCACGTTCTCATCACAACCCTCCTCCCTCCCTTAGTGGACTCTTCCCACCCCACCCCGTTATCCTCAACCCCCCTCCCTGTGTTCTCCTCGTCTCACCTTCCCTGTGTAGCGTGGCTGAGCTCCTCTTCGGTCCGTGGTACAGGAGCTTCTGTTTCCTGTACCTGGCTGGACTGACAGGAAGTGCTTACTGAGTTCCTGTACCGCGGACCGGAGAGAAGCTCACAGGGAAGGGGAAGGGGAGAGAGAGGCAGTGCTGCAGCCGCCTAAGGCTCTCTATAGAGCGCTCAGGCGGCTGCAGCATTAGAAGGGCCGGCGATGGGTGGGGCTTGACCGCAGAGCTGAGAGGACACTTGCCTCTACAGCTCCGGTTAAAGAAGACAGAAAAAGCGAAAATAAACCACTAAAAAGGCGACACAAAGGCCACTCAACACAATGGGACACCGGGGCGCACAAATAGATACCCCCCAAGCGACGTTCCAATCTGTATGCACCCGATACCCTGGCAAGGCCTACCAGCATGGTGAGCATGGGAAAGATGGCCGCTCTCCTGCTGCCAAGAAGGGTCAGAAACTCGACCCGGAACCCTTGTCCCCCCCCTATGGCCCGGTGGGGGTTATCCCAGACCACCCTCAGACAATCCCCCTGACAAGCTGCACTCAAGCGATGCTACCGCGAAGTCAGGGAGACACTAATGAGGCCTACAAAATGGCGGATGACCTACATGATACAGCCATGTGCAGAGCTAGAGAGGAAACGGAGCTCCGACTCAATGGCATCTTTGGCGCTTTCTGGGAGAAGCTGGAGGTGCTCCTGTGGCCACCGGTGCTAGAGACACCACCCAACGGCCCAACACAGGACTCGACAAGGGAAGTCAGAGAAAGGGACACAACTGTCCCCCCAGACCCCACTACCATGATTGGCAGGCATTGGAGACGGGCCGCCCCGAAAACAGAAACATGGAACCCCACAGAGAGTAGACGATGCCCGAAAAAGACCACCAAAGTCCAGGGGCAACCTGCAAGCAAAAGCCACCTCACCCGGTGGCTATGACATAGCATAGACCCCGGAGGGGCACAGCCAACCTTGACCGACAGAGAAGGCGGCGAAACATGAGGCCTAAGATGGCGGCAGCAGCAGTTCGACCACACTGGAAAAGCAGCAGCCAGCAACCACACCAAGCAGAGAGATCCCCAACCAGGACTATACAATACCTACTAAGCGAGTCAAACACCCACAAATCAGGCAAGGGAACCCCCAACCAGATGGCAGTACATAATGGAGGGCTGAATACCCCTCACCATCTGACATGCCATCAAGGTACTCTCTTATGGGGATTTGCATCACTAGGCTTGCTGACAACTGGACTTCAGCAACTATGCCTCTGCAGCCCTCCATCGCAGGGCATCGGCTAAGCAGCCCACAGGGATGCGCGTAACACGCATGTTCAGCTTGCGGTAACCACACCATAAGGTGTCCTTCTGACATTCACAGGCAATTTCATGGTTAACTGTTTTACTTTAACTCACAGAGCACTAGATATGTATACTCTGACTAAAATGTTGTTATAACTGTGTCTCTTACAGTGCCTTACTTGACGTGTCTGCCATTAAGCTTAACCCACCTTAAACTCCTTTAAAGGTTCACTCTTTAACCCTTGCATGCCTGTACATGAAGCAACTTGCCCTTGACATACCCTGCATAAACAAGTCTATTAACTGTTGAGTTGATTGACAGGATATGTGCCCAGTTTTAACACTAAGAATACATACCAATTCACAGACATACCCTGCATAAGCCTGTTTCACTAATCTCACATTGTGCAGTGATAGCCAGTTCTATCTCACTAGCATGATATGTTTCTTTTATTAGCCAATAAGCACAGGAGACCTAGAAGGTTCTTGAGATTTGTTAGCAATGTTATGCCTAGTGATTTCCTTATTATTTTATTTTTAACTCACACAAATACCTCAGTTAATTAAGATGGTGACACTAACACCTCACCATAAGTCAGTCTGTTAACCTGAAACAGTACCTTGTCTGCCTTACCTTACAACTGACGTGGTGATTTAACTATTGTTGAAACTACTTTAAACCATAAAATGTGCAACTGTATTTAAATGTTGACCTAAAAACTGTCCATAGCTGTTGTGGCATTGCTTGGGACGGCAATGAGGGTCCAAGGCGCCCTCTCCTAAGTGGCGGATCCCTAGGTCGCCTTATAGGAAGCGCCAGCCCTGTCTAAAGGCAAGACAGACATCACTTTTAGAGTTGTGCATAAACTTGATATGAATGAATATCACATTTATCATGTACAATATATTGGATTTCTGTAGAATTTGTAAATAAAAGCTCCCCAGCGATGGCGTAGCCATCACAGCGCTGGGTGGGGATGTTGCACTATCTGTAATAATCCTTTCTCATTTACGCTTTTAGAACTGCCATCTCCTTTCTGATTGGCAATGGACACGTCCCCCATCATTCCAACACACTGGCTACATTTCCAGTACAGATGTGCATGGAGCGATATCTCTCCAGGGAGCAATCAAAGCAACTACAGCAAAAAATGTATTGAAAAGCGTGTGCGGGTTGCAATGTTTTTATTTTTATTTTTATTTTTTTATACGTGCATTTGTTAGCAATTCTGCTACACAATGCTTAAATCACATAATCTTTAATAAGTTTTGTGTGTACTATAACAGATACACAGTAAAATCCTTTCAAAATGGCAGTTATTTAATGTTTTCTAGTTTAGCTATTTTCGTATAAAATTTGCAACCTGCTTGTCAATTTTCCACAATTCCTCGTTTACTGAATAGATCCCTGTAGTTTTTTCAAATTTTGTGTGGCGATGGATGCCATTGTCCTGATAACCTGCATAGTCTATTCTTTCTGCTACCGAAGGTATTTTAAAGCTTGCACTTCATGATTTCTTTAATAGAGAAAATGTATTGATACTTACCATAATTTTCTTTTCCTGGCTATTATTCATGGCAGCATTTAACTTATGGGTTTAGGTCCTCCCTCTAACCCTCAGGACAGGAAACACAATCAAATAAAAAATTAAGTGTACCTTCTCCTAGTATAATAGGAACCCCAGTAGCATCCATTCCTCAGTCCAGTAACAAGACAAAATTACCAAGAGAGGGTGGGAAACCAAATGCTGCCATGAATAATAGCCAGGAAAATAAAATTACAGTAAGTATCAATAAATGTTCTCTACTCCTGGCTAATCATGGCAGCATTTAACTTATGGGAATCCCAAAGCAATAACCACTCAGGGAGGGTAACTCATGCTACAAAAAAATGTTTTTAATATTAACTTAGAGGCTTATAAGAGTTCAAAACCGACAGGCCGAACTCTGAACCAGAATGAGATGAGACATCAACTTTGTAGTGATTTACAAAGGTTTTTAAAGATGACCAATTGGCAGCCCTACAGATGCTCTCTGCAGGGACTCCGGACTCTGCAGCCCATGATGTAGCAATGGACCTTGTAGAATGTGCCCTGATGTCGTTGGGAACCGGCACCTTTTTCGATATGCTTTAGAAATAGCCTGAACCGTCCAAGAACGAAGAGTCGAGACTGAAGCAGCTTCGCCTTTACGTGAACCCCAAGGTATCACAAACAATTGAGAAGATTTTCTCCAAGTAGCTGAACGCTCAATACACGGATAGACACCTCATTAGGTCAAGTGTATGACACTTTTCTTCCTCAGGTGAAGAAGGATTTAAAAAATACCCTGGCAGGATAATATCTTGATTCAGATGAAAGGACGTAATGACCTTTGGAAGGAACTGCGATCTCGGTCGTAGAACCACCCTATCATCGAAGAAGGTAGTAAACGGTTCATCAGATGATAATGCTCTAATGTCTGCCATTCTTCTAGCTGAGACTAAGGCCAGCAACAACAGGGTCTTCAGAGAAAGAACCTGCATAGGGACTTCATTAATAGGCTCCAAGGGATGTTCCATTAAGGCCTGCAGAACCAGATGTAGATTCCATGGGGCTGAGAATTTTTTGATAGGAGGTCTAATGACAGCTTTGAAGAAGCGAATTACCATGGGATTTAAAGCCCATCTAATTCCAGAAAGAGCGGAAAAAGCTGAACAGTGTACCTTAAGGGTGTAAAGCTGGAGGCCCCTCTCCAGGCCTGCTTGCAGGAAACCCAAGACCTGAGACACGGAAGGAGAACTTAACTCTTGGACCGTGGATTCTCCCCACAACGCAAAACCTTACCATATCTTATGGTAAGTAGAGGAAGTAGATGACTTTCTGGAATGAAACCACCTGGTCCGAAAGTATGAACTTGTGTGGTTCCGGATGAAACAAAGGACCTTGAGTCAGCAGATCCTCTGAGACAGGTCCCTTGTTAACTGGTTCAACAGAGGAAACCAAGGGCGACGTGGCCAGAAGGAAATTACAGCTATCACCTTGCAATGCTCCTTGGAGATCTTTCTCAGAACAGTGTGGATGAGTGGAAATGGAGGAAAGATGTAGGCTAGATCGAAACCCCAACTGATGGATAGAGCATCCTGAGCAATCACCTTCGGATGGAATCTCCTCAAAACAAAGCACGGGACCTGAGTGTTCTGAGCAGTCGCCATGAGGTCCACTTGGGGAAGTCCCCACTTCTGGACCAATAGTGTGAAGATCCTCTTCGAATGTTGCCATTCCGATGCTTCTATCAGGTTTCGGCTGAGAAAGTCTGCTATTACATTCTTCTTCCCTGGGAGATAGATAGCACACAGGCCCTCCACATGTTTCTGTGCCCAAGTCATAATGGGAAGAATTTCCCTCATCAGGGCTACACTCCTCGTCCCTCCTTGATGATTTATATAGGCAGCAGCTGTCTTGTTGTTCACTCTCAATTTGATCCAGGAATGCTGGATGTAGTGTTAGAAATGAAGAAGTGCAAGAAAAGTAGCTCTCAGTTCCCTGATGTTGGAAGGTAAGCATTGGGTCCTTGGGGGCCATTTTGCTTGAAAAAATAGATTCCCTAAATGGGCACCCCAACCGTAAAATAGCCTTGATCCCTGAAAGGTCTACGGTCAAGATCAGGCCTCTTAGGACGTCTATCCTGTGGCAGCATGACCTGTTTAACATCAGCAGCTTTTTTTATAGCTTCATCCAGAGGTTTTCCAAAAAGTACCTCTCCCATAAAAGGAAGGGTACACAAATTATTTTTAGAGGTAAGGTCTGCTCCCTAGGAGCCAAAGTGCTAGTCTGACAGTGACAGAATGAGCCATAACCTTAGAGAGAATTCTAATAAGATCCGTAGAGGATTCCAAAAGCCAGTCACTGGCAAGTTTAATATCCCTTAAGGATTCTGCCATCTGACGTCTGCTTACCCCTCTATCCAGGTCTTCCTCCAAATCTAGAATCCAGGAGCGCAAGGCTCTAGATAAAGCTGAAATGGACACAGCCGGGTGACATCCTAGTCCTGCTGTCATGAAGACCTTAGATAGATCAACATCTCTCCTTTTATCCATTGGTTCCTTTAAGGAAGCGTTACTATCAATTGGAAGCGTGGATCTTTTTGCTACCTTAATGATAGGAGCATCTATTTTTGGGACAGCTGTCGACATTCTAGAATCCGCTTCCTTAATCAGATATAACTTAGAAAGTCTTCCTTGACTAGTAATTATTTTACCTGGATTAAGCTATTCGGTCCGCATCAGGTCTTTAATAGAGCTGTGAACTGGGAAGGAAGGCCTTCTTTTGTGTAAATCACCAAAGTGTCTGTCAGAGGCTGAACATTCCTTGACCTCTTCAGGTAAATCTAATGTTCTTCTGACCGCCATAATCAAATGCTCCATGGCTTTGGAGTCCAATGAGCAGGGCTGTTCCATAAATTCCTCCACACTGGATGAGATTGGTTCCAACTCCAGGGAGCCCGAAGTCTGTCTGAAGTCATCATCAGACTGATCTGAATCCATGCCAAAGGTTTCACATCTTGGTCTTTTACCTCTATTGGATTCTGCAATTCCCTCCACCACCGCCTGCTTAATCCAATAAGCAATATCCTTGGCTGAAGAGGTAGAGGCTTGTGGTGACTTCTGATGTTCAGACTCTCCTGCAACCAAGGCTAAGCATTTTCTGCACAGCCTGCAGTTATCCACAGGACTTGCACCACATCCAGGGCAGGCTGCCGTTTTTTCCCTTCTCCTAGATGGAGATCTGGGGCCGGACGGTCTTGAGGGCTGTAAAACACAGAAGTCATAAGACTGTACCCCCCATGCACTCTTTTTATTACTGAAAAACCAAAGGAAAAAATTTTGCTCACCTATGACCTATTGCATATCTTGTTGATTTTGCAGAAGGAGATGATGGGTCCATACTGGCTGTAGGACCAAGAAAATTAAAAAAGGTAATGCACCCTTAACCCAAATACCTGGATCCTTATATAAAGAGAAAGGTAAAGTTCTTACCTGCAGAGCTTTAGAAACAGTCTAGTAGAGCACTGTGACTTTAAAAGGAAGAGAAACAAGTGTTTTTTTTCTACAATACTACTTTGTACCTTTAAGGGAACACACATGCGCTCATTTGGTTGTGAGATCGCGGCTCCGCCATCTTGGAAAAGGGCATAGTACACAAATTCAGGTTGTGCACATTGCGCATGCGTGGGCGTCTTACCGTTATGCCGATCGTCTGATTGAGGTCTGAAGGTTCCATTCCTGACTTCAGCAGGTTCCAACAGCCTGGGGATCTAACCACCACGGCTCCCAGGGGTTCCCAACTCCACAGAGATTGGGCTACATGTGCCTGGGCTTCCTGAGGAGTGAGGCTGACCTCCACAGGGATAAGACCATATCAAACATGATCAGGTGAGCAAAAAAATAAAGATTCTATTCAGACAAACTGAAAAAAAAAATAACTGTCCTAGGGCTATGATGACAGGAAAAAGACTCAGGAGTGGATGCTACTGGGGTTCCTATTATACTAGGGAAAGGTACACTTAATTGTTTAATTGATTGCGTTTCCTGTCCTGAGGGTTAGAGGGAGGAGCTAAACTCATAAGTTAAATGCTGCCATGATTAGCCAGGAAAAGCTTACTACAGAAGCTTTTTAAAATACTTGCATTTTCCTGCTATTTCCACTTGGTGTCAGCAGATTACATCCTGAGATAATGACTTTAAATTTCCATTTGAATTAAAGTGACTGTCATTTTCAAGGATCTTTGCTCGGAACCTTTGAATGTGATACTTGCTTTTTGATCTATGTTTTTCCACGGAATCTAAAGATATTCACTGCAGTCAATATAACTATTTTATAAAAGTGTTATATTCAGTGGGGATACTATCCCTGAGGTCCAATGGGGAATGGATGGGTCTTCCAGTTTCTCTCTGCTCCCTTGTAAGCCCTCTGTAGTAATGACAGGGCCCAAGTGACGTCAGATACTGGCTTCCGGCAATACCACAGAGGTCATGTGAGGGAGCAGAGAGGAACTGGAAATACATCATCAGCACTTCCTCGCCGCCACCTGCCTTGGGGACACCTTAAGGTCGCCAGATGTCCACCTCTTTTGCCCCATGTGAAAGGCCATTGACCCACTCTGGCAAGCACCGCGAGAAGTTGCGTACAGATTCAAAATCTTTTTGCATTCCCTCAAAAAGGTGTGTGCATGCTCACATGCGCTGTCCTTAGAAAGAATAGTGTTGGCAAGAGATTTTTTTAGGCACCTTGGTGGCTGCTATTAAAGTGTCCCCAGGAAATATCTGTATGACAGCAATATTGCCTTACTAATTTCCACTCACTCAAGGCATTGGACTCGACATTGGTTCAAAAAAGCTAAATGGTGGGGAATCCATGTTCCATTTGTTTTGCCCACTTTTTTGCTGGCTATTACCCATGCGCAATTGGAAATATATCAAAGGGATGTGTTTTCTTTCTTCAATTAAAGATTTTAATTTCCTGTTCTCTGCTGAGTGGCTAAGTTTCCCATTAATGAATACTGCCTTGACGATGATGATTACATTTTAAAATATATATCATGGTATAAGTAGATTTTCACTTTTATGATTGTATTAGGCTAATGCCCAACAGCATACTTTCAAATAATGTAAATTCATTGTATTGTTCCTTTTAAACTCTTTGTTAATAACATAATTAATTAATATATATATATATATATATATATTTGATATATCAACAAGTCCTTAAAAGCTTTGATCATAGCAAGACAAAGAGGTTTTGGCCTAGTGTGAATGGTAAAATAGATTTATTGTGTAAGAAAATAAAGTTTTTAATGGCTCAGTGCTGCCTGGCCTTTGCTGTTATTTTTGTCATTCGCTTTTCCATTAAAACTGAGCTATTGCGCTTTAGTAATTTAGCAGATTGTTCATGAAAATTCTGTTCACACAACTTCCCCTATTATAATCTCTATATTGGTGGTGGTGTCACATGATGTGTAATCAATTTAAATGTTAATCAAACATCTACATTGTCAGTTCTGTGTGAGTGCATTTTTATTACTACATATGAAAAAATATCGACTTTATTCAAATCTAATACAAACTCTAAAAGGTTTGCATAAACCTATACTAACGTCAGTCTGTTCTATCCATGTTCTGTCTAATTTGCTAGATGATAATTAATGGTCATTCATTGTAACTTCTGACTGTGACGTAAATATTAACCTTTTCAGAAAATTCTAAATGAAATAACTTTGAGATGGAGAATAACAACAACAACAATCTAGATTACTGTATTAGAAAAACATTTATATATATATATATATAGTGCGAAATTTGAGTGTTTTTTATACAGGCAATTTCATCCCGTTTACTGATTGATATTTATATATATTTATGATACAATAAAGTATTTTGTATTTCTTCATTGGTGAGAGCCGTTTCTTTGGTGTACTTTTCAGAGACCAGCCTATGTAACCTCACACTTCGTTTATGAAGAGGAGCTTCCTCACCAGAAGTCTACTTGATGGTGACTGGTGTGATGAAACGCCGTCACTGAGTGCCATGCCTACATATGGGCCCTGTAAAAAGCATGTGAAAAGACTCAGTTTGTGTGATTTCCCTGGTTTATTTTTGGGGTTCCCATGTTTGGGATGTATATTTAATAGTTTATGTTTTGTGATCTGTAACTCTAGTGCCTGGGGGATAACTGGGTTAATTCAATGTCTCTTTTGGAAATGGAATTAAATAAAGGGTTTCCTGTTTCTTAAAGACTTGATCATTACCATATCAAAGGACTTCCTATCTTAGAGGCAAGCAAGACATATTGCAGATGGCAGCTCAGACTTCCAGGACACTGCGGTGTGACTTCCCACACTCTACAGAATAGCTCTGCTGGAGTCCATGTTTCAAAGAGGAAAAGGGGTTGTAACATTGGACATACCATGTAATCAATTAACCCCCTTAAATATTAAAATGTGTGGGGGGAGGGAGGACGATTTGGAAATTGTGGATTTGCTGGACCTGAGAGGGGACTGAATTCTCTTTCAGACACAGAGGATCATGGGAGGGATGACCCTGTAATGTTATGTTGAAAACCCCTTGCAGGGGGCTTTTGTATAAAAGGCAGTGTGAACACCAATAAAGGTTTGTCAGAGTTGTACCCTTCATCTAGTCTCGACTGATGTTTGGGGAAGGGATTGCGGAACCTCCGAATTTATTTTTTATTCTGTACTTTAAATCCTGGGAAAGTAGGAATCAGCACCCGAACTGTGAGCTATAATCACTAAATACCTAGCAGTTCAAGAGGAACCAAACGAACGGTAATGGAATACCAGCGTGCGTTACAACTGGTTCATGAAGTTTTAAGATAGTGGGATGCGATACACTTTCCCCAAAATTTCACTCTGCCCACTAACCCCCATGTACTTAACTCTTAACCTAATGAGACTTCATGCCCTATTCAACACCATCAGCCTATAAATACATGTATTTGACAGAACAATAACCAATTATCAGAAGACTGACTCCACCCTCTGATGCTGTTACCCAATTAGAACCCTATATCTTAGGGTATACAGGATTTCAAGGACCAATGCAAAGATTATGGGTGATGTCAGAAATCCTGCTAGAGCAGACTAAGCATTTCTAAGTGGTAATCCCACAAAATGGGGCATTTTTTCAATATGCCTCAAATATTGCTCCGCAACTCTGGCCTTTAAAAAGAACGAGGACGTACATTTTAGAACCAAACATGACAGACAAAAAATGTTGCATTATTTTCCTATTACACACTTATCATTAGTCCTTATCACTCCAATAGAGTTATTTTTTATTCCAACATAAACTGGGGGAGGCTTTACCCCCACTTGACCTTCTTGGCCTCCCCTGCATCTCCTGGCCTTCAATGGTAAAACACTGGTTCTCTCACTCTTTTTCATGCATAGATGTTTTTAGTGTATGTTCAATATGATTTTTTAATGTGATATTTTCTACTCGGAGGTTCTGCAGACTTGTCGCTGCCTTAGCTGGTTTGAGGACAGATTGCATCAGAATCCATTCATGGGAAAGGCCTCCCAGCTGAGATCATACTGTTTTACAGTCAGAAGAAGTCCCCAGAGAGGGGATAATGGGAATGGTGATTGGGGTCAATTTTATAGACCTACGAAATAATAGTCTCTGCTGACTGCTGTAATCATCTTTTTTTTAGAAACATTATTATGAATCTCTTGCATCAGTTCTATATGAAATAGTCAACAATGTTTCAGAGATAACAATAGGAAAATTCCAAAATGATGACAATATTCTAATTCTGTTACTGGATGGACTCATTCTATAAAGTACATGTGAACACACGTTTATATGTTACAAGATTAACTTGCAATAATCCCTACTCCATTACATGGGCTTTGATGACTCTACTGCAGGCAGTTTCATTTTAATCATCATCATTGTCATAAACTATAATGATACAATAAGCTGTAATTACACAATAAGCTGATTTCATGCAATAATCCATGATACAATAAGCTGTAACCATAAAAATGCTGTAGTACAAGCATAGTAACTGAATATACTGTATTAATTCAATAAATTATAATGCCACAAAAAGTTGTAATAATACAAAAATCTGAATTCATACAATAAGCTGTTATGACACAATGAGCTGCAATAATGCAATAAGCTGTAATAATACAATAAGATACAGTAGTACATGAGACATCATCCTCTACCTCACATACCTGTCTCTTGCTCTCTCCTAAAGAGCAGCCCACCTTATTTGACTGCAAATTCCTGTCCTATTGTGTTTTACGCCCCACCTCCTATAGACTGTAAGCTCCTCTCTTGTAATTGTCCTATTTATAGTTAAATCCCCCTCTCATAATATTGTAAAGCGCTACGGAATCTGTTGGCGCCATGTAAATGGCAACAATAAAAATAATAATAAATAAACTGAGTTATAACGATACAGTAAGCTACAACAGTGCAACAAGCTGTATTAATAGGACAAGATACACTTACATAAAATGCTACAATAATATCTGAGCTGTTATAAAACATTGAGATGTAATGATACAATAAGCTGTAATTACATGATAAGCTGAGTTAATGCGATAAACCATGACACAATAAGCTGTAACCATACATATGCTGGAATAGTGCAAGCATAGTAACAGAATAAACTGTAATAATTCAATGAATTGTAATGCCACAATAAACTGTAATAATACAATAAACTGTAATGATACAATAAGCTGTAATGATACAATAAGCTGTAATAACACAATAAGCTACAATGATGCAATAAGCTATGATTACACAATAAGCTGAGTTAATGCAATAAACTATGATACAATACACTGTAATAATACAATAAGCTGTAACCATAAATATGCTGGAATATTGTAAGCATAATAACAGAATAAACTGTAATAATTCAATAAGTTGTAATGCCAAAATAAGCTGTAATAATACAAAACTCTGCATTTACACAATAAGCTGCAATGATGCAATACACTGTATTAATACAATAAGAGATGTAATGATAGAATAAGGTACTGTAATGGAATACACTGTAGCAATATAATAAGATGTAGTGATTATGGTATTTAGAGTTCATTTAATGAGTTATAACTAATCTAGAAAAATCACCATCTAAGGGCACTCTGGAAAACTGGAGAAACCTGTGCGTAAATGAGAATGAATACCTCTTATACAGTAAACCTATCTAACAAAAAAGATCAGCAAATGCCTGCATATTATTGGTCAGAATAAATTGCATTTTTTAATGTTATCGCTGCTATACTTGGTTAGATTTTGCAAGTCAGTGTTCTGCACATTCAAACACATTGTTTACATTATTAGATCCACCCAATAGTAAATTGTTCGAATAGAATGCTTAAAATCATGTTAGTTTGTGGTTATAGCTTTTTTCTTGTAGTGAAAATAACATCTCAAAATAGCAACTTTTAAATTCAATAAATACCCATACCCATCTATCTGTCATCATCTCGTCTTGTAATATATAAACAAAAGGAGGAATGCCGTACTCTTATACAATCCTGGTGCAACCAGACCTGGGGTTGGCTGCCCATACCGTGATAGTTAAACAAAATTGTGGTCCAGGCACTCAAGTATCAGTTAAACAGCAAGGGATCTTTCTAAAGCATCATGTGCTGTGTTTGTGTCTATTTTTAAAACATATTTTAATAAGTTGCCTAATTAAATTTAGTTTTATTGAATACCATTTCTATATTACTAAACAGGACAAAAATAACATATCTGTGTTCGCGTCAGTTAGAATCAGTGACAGTGCTTCTGTGAAGATAGTGATTGACTAATTAAATGTAACCGGCTTTTTTACATTAATGGAGATCTGCAGACAATGATTAGTGGGACCCGTGAGGTTCCCTTAGAAAAGCCATGACTTATTTGTAATAGCTGAACATTAAGCTTCGTTTTCTATTGCTATCTTTAGCCTGATATCTCACTGCTTAATAGACTCCCTTTTATCCCCTTTTACACGTTCAGAAATCCTAATTCCCGCAGTAACAGCCTCAAAGTCTAAGATGCCATTTAATTACAGAGTGAAAAAAATCGCATTGTGAATAAAAATAGAATAAAATTTAATTTCTGCCTTGAAATCTAGGTCAAAATGTCATCCTTATCACACTGTGATAACTCCTATTATTGAAAATAAAAATCCAGTTATCTGATCAGACACAATGCCAGTTTTCGTAAACAGTGCTAGGGGACGGCAAGCCTTGGCAATTTTCAAATGGTGTAATTCAATGAGCAATAAATAGAATACAAGCCCCTGGGACTATCCAGCAAGACGTTAATCTATTGCCTGCATTGATCAGGGGTTACATCTATATATATTACTAAAATAATTGCTCTGATCAGTGGAGGGTGAATGCTTCTGAGTCCACCTGGAAAAAGGCCTCAAAGGTAGCTAAGGTTGTGTGCTGGTGTTAGCGGTGTAATTACCAGACTGGTGATGGAGTTTTAATCATTTTTAGGGTAGAACGAGGCATAATTCACATTAACCACTGAATTACATACGGTAATGTGTCTTTAAATTACATTGTTTTTGTACTAAATTCATTTTTTGTGGCATAAATTCGTAAGTCATCTAAAATCTCTCATAATAGTCCTGCACCTGGCCACACTCCCATCCCACCCCTAAAGTGTCCCCCTTTGTGCCAGCAATAATAAATAAAGTGAGGTAGCGCTGGTAGGATGTATAGGACATACAGCAACAATTTATTAGGAGAAAAAACGTTTAATATGTATCACACAATGTCCTCTATGTTCATTTCAAATGTTGGAAAGTCTGTAATCGTGATAATCAGGCTAGTGGTGGCCGGCCGATAGACCGATAGTTCTGGTGTTCTGTCTAGTAGGACCTGGTGTAATTCTATTTGTCCCATCAAGCCATATGATTTAGACCAGTTATCAAAGATGCTTGTACTACATTCATGTTCAAGCCATGTCCAGTCCTGTTTTATCCTTGTTAAATCTCATCTCAAACCTTCAAAGTTGTCCTTTTCTATGATAATTCTGGCATCTGGTTCCCTAAACATAGAGTGTATTTTGATACAGAGAATTTCAGCTTTAGACAGGACCGCTCAATACACCTTTTAGATCACTGATTTGTTTCCATGTTTCAGAGTTAGGCTTTCTCTTTTACCATACAAGTTCGGGTCCCTGCCAATTCTGACAGACTATGTAATATTATGTTGTAAGTGAAACATAGAAACATAGAAACATAGAATGTGATGGCAGATAAGAACCATTCGGCCCATCTAGTCTGCCCAATTTTCTAAATACTTTCATTAGTCCCTAGCCTTATCTTATAGTTAGGATAGCCTTATGCCTATCCCACGCATGCTTAAACTCCTTTACTGTGTTAACCTCTACCACTTCAGCTGGAAGGCTATTCCATGCATCCACTACCCTCTCAGTAAAGTAATACTTCCATGCATCCACTACCCTCTCAGTAAAGTAATACTGGGAAAGAACACTATGGGGAGGGGGAAGAACACTATGGAAGTGAATAGCTTGATAGCCGTAACCCATCCAGAAAAGAAGGAATATATAATAGATAAACGAAAAACAGCCTTTATTAAAATGTTACATCATGGCTGAAACATACAGTGAGAAGAAGGACTGGATTAATTTATAGCTGGTATTCCTCTAGGCACAGGGGGCATGGGGTCCATGTCTGAATGACGTTTTAACTTAGAGAGAGCTAAGTAAATGCATTTCAACAAAAACAAAATATAGGAGAACTCTGAGAATGGGAAAAGCTCAGAGAATTGCAATGCATTTACTTAAGCTCTCCCTAAGTTAAAAGGGTAATGCAGACGTGGACCCCGTGCTCACTGTGTTTAAAAGGGGTATACATTACACCTCGCTGTCCAGGCCCTCTGAAGGCCAAAACGATCGCCTGGGGTTGCTGTATCTCTGATGCAGACAGAGCTTGTCGGGATTTCAGTTCTGAACTGCCCTTATAAGTGGGATCAGTCTGATATGCAAATTGTATACGTCATGCATGTCAAACTCGCGGCCCACAATGGACATCTTTGCGGCCTGGTGAGCCGTGAGTACATGCTTATTGTTAAAGCAGGGAAGGCACGTGCTTTCTCCACACTGCAGGTGCCTACTCTGCTAAAACTTACCCGGCCGAGACTCGGAGAGGTCGCTGGAGGAGCTCAGTCTTCCTGCTCCTCACTGCTCACTGCACAGATTGGCATTATGATATACAATATGTGTGTGGATGTATACATGTATTGAATAGCATAAATAAATTTAAAAAATGCAGACCCTTCCAAGATATAGCTTCACATTTATTCTTTATTAAAAATGTATTTAAATGTATCCTCATCCTGGTCCTTCTCCCAGCCCTTATGGATTTTTTGCTGCTAATTTATTGGCTGACCCTAAGTCACACTTGTGTTGTCTTGCCTTTGTTGTTATGGTCCTTGTCCTGTTGGAAGGTACACCTTTGGTCCAGTCTGAGGTTCTAAGCTCTCTTGACCAGGTTCCATAAAATATATTTCTGTATTTTGCTGTGTTTAGCTTTCCATCAACTGTGACCAGTCTCCCAGTGCCTGCTATTGAAAAACACCTGAAAGCATGATGCTGCCGCCACCATGCTTTTCCATTGGACGGTCAGGAAACCATACACAGGACACACCTGAAGGAAGGAGGTGGAGTGGGGACGTTCTTTTAAAGTGTTATGTGAATATAGAAATAAGAATTACCATTTTGACCCCTGGTTGGCGTCCTCTCCTGCACCATTGACCTTATTAGGGGTCTACACGTGCTGAAAGTTAGAGCAGGCTCTTTACTTGTGAGTGCTTCTTTATATTTTACACTTATATTATTTAATATAAAGATCGCACTGTTTCTTTCTGTGTTTTTTATCTTTGAGTATTAGCTCGGAAGGTACAAAGCTGCCTGCAATTCTAACAACATATTGTTTAAGTTTTTTCCTTTCACTTGAAGCACTTTGGTAGCGGAGTGCACATCACTAATTGCTTTATGCACATTGACACTTTATATATGTGTATGCACTTAAAATATTTATTTGCACTGTTTTATAAAATGTGTTAAGTCTTAAAGACACAGCGCACCTTATTTATTGTTTTATATCTGAATGAGTGTTTTTATTGGCTATTGCACTTAAGGTGCGGAATTTTGTACAATAATATATTGCATCTTTTTAATATTTTTAGAAAAATATTGTAGCGCCACTTTACTTGATCTTTTTTGTACGTAAGGACCACTATCGGACAGGGGAGGGGGGTTGGTAAGGAGCACTATGCGATGTGGTGGGAGGGTGGTAAGGAACACACTGAGATGGGGGGTGGAAGAACATTATGGGGGGTGGTAAAGAACACAATGAGATGGGGGTGGAAGAACACTATGGGACAGTGGAGAGGGGGAAAATAACACAATGGGGGAAGGGCGTAAGAACACTATGGGACAGGGAATGAGGAAAAGAACACTATGGGACAGGGGAGGTGGAGGAAGAACACTATGGGACAGGGGGAAAACGCTATGGGACAGGGGAGGGTGGAAGAACACTATGGGGTAGGGGGAAGAACACTATGGAACAGAGGAGGGGGGGACGGGAAAGAACACTATGAGACAGGGGAGGGGTTGGGAAGAACGCTAAAAAAGAGGGAGGCGAGTTGAAGGGGGGCACTAAGGTACAGGGGAGGGGAGGGAAAAGGAACATTTGGGGTGGGGAACCACTAAAAGAGAAGGGAGAGGAAAATTAAGGGGAATGGGGGGCACTAAGATGAATACTAATGGTCATGGAGGGGAGGAGAGAGGAACACTAAGGGAAATGGAGGGGAGAGTGGCACACAGGGGGGACCTGAGTGTAGAGAAAGATACACAGTGGGACATGAGGAGGGAGAAAGACACACAGATGGGCCTGGGGGTGAGAAAGTTCACAGAAGGGCTGGGGATGAAAGCCACACACAGAAGGGCCTGGGGCTTGAAAGGGAGGGGGGGGGGGGGCATTTGTTTTTTACAGCTGTGCAACAGCAGACATTCACCGTTTTAATCCTGTTATCAAACGTTTCTTAATATGTCAAGGTAGTTTGACTGAAACACTGGTTATATGCAAATGCACGTCTCCTTAAAATACCTTAGCTCTTTTGTTTACTTTGAAGCCCTATGAGCGTGAGGACGTCCAGTGTCAGTTAGGCAACCTTTTTTATACTGTACTTTTCCAAAGTAAACCTACTTTTTCTAAGAAAACTGAAGCTTTTGTTTTTTTGCAGCCCACGCAAACTTAAACCTTGTTTATTTGGCCCGTGTTAGCCTGTGAGTTTGACATGCTTGGAGTACAACATATAAATTGAAAAATAAAAAATTGGTCATTGGTTTGAATAAACTCTGAAGGCGCTGTGTGTGTATAGAACAATACGTCTGTGTGTGTGTCTGCGAAGCATATAAGCTTTGCTTAACTTCATGCAGTAAAAAACATAAATCCATTGCTGCATTTCCCTGGGCGACCCCAGTCCCATGTCCGTCAGCCCCAGGAAGATCTCTAACTATCCAGGTGAGTGTGTTGTAAGGATGTGTACAGCAGGATTTCACATAGCAACATTTATGAGTTGATGGTATATTTTGCCATGACCACCGTGCACTTCATATTGTCCAAATATAATATCCATGCGGGATTTTATTTGTCAGAAATGTAGAGGTTTATTGACTAAACTGTACATTGTGGTGATCTGAAAATTAAATTGCAAAAACTCCCATTTTTGCCTAAATTTTACATTTGTCTTTAAAGAATTTAAATTCCTAATATAAATACATGATGGAAAAAAAAAATCTAATTTTTTTTATTTGGTTCCAGAATGAAAATAAATACAGTATTATGACAAATGTTTTGTCATTTTGCTACAAATCCAAGTAGTCATCAACTACTATGAAAATAAAAAGATAAAACACCTCGCTCGCCAGATTGTGTCTTTTTATTTATTTAAACTTAGTTACATTTTCCCTTTAATCGAATTATAAATAATGATTCAGTATAACACATAGCAGAACTTATGTTCCAATGATAAAGGTTTGTAAACTGTTAGTGTATATTGGGTTTCTGTTTCCACCTTCACACTGCGATTTAGAAATGACAGCTGAACACCCGGGTCTTCTTCCATTTTTATGTCTATTTTAAACATTTGATCCTTAAAAACAATATCAGTATTAAAAAAAACATACTTATCTCTGAAGGTCCGTCTTATGAATGCGCTTCCTGGTATTTGATCATTTTTCTTGTAATACAGAAAACAGGAATTGTCTTATATTCTTCAACCAATTCCTGGTTTTCTCATTTAATTTCTTTAGGATTTACTTGAAATTTCTGAGTGTATATCACAAACACACATTAACATAATTTGCTGACTCCCGGACATAGAAAGGCTGAACTTGATGGATGCATGTGGAGTATTGTACACAGTACTGGAGACCGTATCTTCAGAAGGATATTGATACCTTTTTCAGAGGTTCAGAGAAGGGCTACTAAACTGGTTCATGGATTGCGGGATAAAACTTACCAGGAAAGGTTAAAGGATCTTAACATGTATAGCTTGGAGGAAAGACGAGACAGGGGGGATATGATAGAAACATTTAAATACATAAAGGGAATCAACACAGTAAAGGAGGAGACTATATTTAAAAGAAGAAAAACTACCACAACAAGAGGACATAGTCTTAAATTAGAGGGACAAAGGTTTAAAAATAATATCAGGAAGTATTACTTTACTGAGAGGGTAGTGGATGCATGGAATAGCCTTCCAGCTGAAGTGGTAGAGGTTAACACAGTAAAGGAGTTTAAGCATGCGTGGGATAGGCATAAGGCTATCCTAACTATAAGATAAGGCCAGGGACTAATGAAAGTATTTAGAAAATTGGGCAGACTAGATGGGCCGAATGGTTCTTATCTGCCGTCACATTCTATGTTTCTATGTCTTTTCAGCTGTGTAACTTATTGCTTCTCTACATCACACATCAGCATGGAACCCATGTTTGGTGTAGATTTAATGGCTGCTTGTTGGGAAATGAGCTTCACCTCTGTCCTCCTACGCACCCCCACCTTCTATCCTCCCCCCCCCCCTCTTTTTTCATGCCCCTCTGCTTTTATTCTTCCTAATTCTGTTCTCATGTTTTTCTTTGGTCTTTGGATTTTCTCCATACAGTTGACTGAGTTCAAACCTTCAATATTGCCTCTGTCGTACTTGCTGGATGTTATACAATGTGCTGTGTATAAAATATCTTTGGTGTATACATTTGAGTATCAGATAGCTGACATACTGGTGTTATTCTTTATACTGTCATTCTGGCCATTTAACCTATGTCATTTATTGATGTGTGCACCTAGTACTGTCATATCGCTATGCTATTTTTCCTTAGTTAAAGGGTTTTTTCTTATTAAATGTAAAACTTGATATACAAATATATTGTATCTACTTAAGAAATATTGATCACTACATGATATCTAGCTAACAGAAAAAACAGATTATAGCAGTTCATTGATCCATTGATTGCCCAGTTTTTAAACATTGAATAAAATGTTTCTTCCCAAGAACATTCAGATTTACTCAAACATTCCATGTGAAATACGCGTTATTTATAAAATGATTAAACGATTTGTGCAAAGTATATATTTTAATATTCATTTATATTTGTATATTGGGTTGAATTAACAAAGTGTCTACAAAGCAAATTAAGGAGCAAAAACGAAAAAACACACTCTGTTCAACAGAAACATTATACAATCAGGGACATTTCTTTCTACTTGTGTGCTTTGACCCTTCTGCCACAGACAATTTGAACCATATAAATATAATATTTATTTTAAATTATAATACAGATAAGCAGTAATACTGTATGTACACACATTCTTTTAGCAGAATGACAGAAGGGCCACAGAGATAAATTGCTACATCTGAATAGTTTATAAGTAATTTATTTATTGGATTCCTGATTTAGATTTTTTTTTTTTTTTTAAACTAGCACAGTATTTTTCTGTTGATCAATCGATCGGGGAGCAAACCTCTTCAACGCTGTTATCCTCTTGTTTTTCTTTCTGTCTGTCCAGCTGACTATACTCAAACGTCACCCTGTTTATAAATTTACCACTTGAAACCATCCTTAGGACACTGTTGTCACAGCCGATCTTCATTTGGGCTAGAGACAGAAAAGCAAAGCCATAGATTAACTCTACATAACATTGATCAATCATCCATAGAGGGAATCAACACAGTAAAGGAGGAGACTATATTTAAAAGAAGAAAAACTACCACAACAAGAGGACATAGTCTTAAATTAGAGGGGCAAAGGTTTAAAAATAATATCAGGAAGTATTACTTTACTGAGAGGGTAGTGGATGCATGGAATAGCCTTCCAGCTGAAGTGGTAGAGGTTAACACAGTAAAGGAGTTTAAGCATGCGTGGGATAGGCATAAGGCTATCCTAACTATAAGATAAGGCTAGGGACTAATGAAAGTATTTAGAAAATTGGGCAGACTAGATGGGCTGAATGGTTCTTATCTGCCGTCACATTCTATGTTTCTATCTGTCTCTATCCTCTCAAAAAAATCCATCAAGCAACTTGTATAATCAATACAGCTAAACTTCAGCAAATTTCTGTATCCGTTCTAAAATATATTAATTAATAGAGTTTAAAAGGAATATGACATTAACAGGTGGGAAACTTTATTCATTTATTTTAGTCTCCCAAAAATGGTCCCCAGAGATGTAGAGGAAAGGAAAGATGTGTCGCCTCACAAAAAAAAAAAAGGCCCCATCTTTGAAAAAATAATTTGTTGGGAATTCCGTAAAGAGAAACAATATAGAGAATGGTTTTATGGCCAAAAAGAAACAGAAAGCCTTGGTTTTAAATGTGTGCTTTAATGGAAACATTTTGTATTGAATAAACAGTTTTAAGTTAATATAGGTTGAAAAAAAGGCTGGCATCCAACCAAGTTCATCCTTTGACAAAGCTTGGTTTGTGCTAGTAATTCATAAAAATATAAAAAAAAAATACATCAAGCAGAAACATTTTTCTGAGATAAAGAGGGAAATATGTACTGTATTATGTTTATGAATTATAAGTATAAATGTGCCATCAGCCAATATATACGTAATCATATCATGTGTGATTATAAAAGTTACAGAATAAGGAAAAGGTGGGTTTTAAGGCAATCTAACATGTATTGATTACTATGTAAGTTCACTAGAGGGAGCAGTTCGTATATGAAAGGACCACTATAGTGTCAGGAAAACAAACTTGTTTTCCTGGCACTAAGTAGTCCTTAGGTCCCCCCCACCCTCAGGGCCCCCTTCCCACTGGGCTGAAAGGGTTAAAACCCCTTAAGCCACTTACCTTTAACCAGCGCTGGCTCCCTTGGCGCTGGTGACCTCTCCTCCCACTCCGACGTCAGCTCCCGAGTGGTGCCGAATGCGCAACGCATGGCCAGAGCCGCGCACGCGTTCAAATCACCCATAGGAAAGCAGTTCTCAATGCTTTCCTATGGACGTTCTGCGTGCTCAATGCGCCTTTTAGCGGCTGTCAAGAAGACAGCCACTAGAGGCTGGAGGCTGAAACTGCTATGTTTACAGTAGAAGGGTTAAAACCTGGGGGATATGGCACGCAGACCACTTTATTGAGCTGAAGTGGTCTGGGTGACTATAGTGGTCCTTTAATGTAAGCATTACATAATACAATTGGCATTCAGAGTAACGCTTAAAGGAACACTTTAGCATTAGGATTATAAACCTGTACTGTTAATGCGATAGTGCCCCTGTCCTTAGTTTAACTCAGGTCCCCTTCTGCCAAGTTTGCCATAAAAATTAACAATATAAACGATCTAATTACCCTTTTCCAGCACCGAGACTCCCTCAGTGCTGCTAATCTCTTCGAACTCCCGCGACTTCCTGGTGGAGGACAGCATGTTCATTCATACTTCTGCTTAGGAAATCATTGTATTCAATGCTTTCCTGTGGGCTCCCGCGTCACGTGATTGAGTTTTATTTGGTCAGTGCAGCGAAAGCGCCTATAGTGGTTTCAGCATGACAGCCAATAGAGGTGGACTTATTCCAGCAATGTAAACATTACAGTTTCTAAGAAACTTCAGTGTTTTACATTGCAGGTCTAAAAGGAGAGGACCACTGCATCCAGACCACTTTGCTGAGATGAAATGGTTTGGGTGACTATAAGTATCAAGCCAAAATGTATTGATTGAAGTACATACAAAATGTGAGGAAGGCCGAACTTGCTGGACGTAACTATGTAACTATGTAAAAATGGCCAATCATGCACAAAACAGATAAAATACTGAGAGCAAAGAGTTGTATAAGCTGCACAATAAAAAGAGGCAGTTTTGTTTAATGCTCATTACTCAGATCTGAGCAAAGTGTATAAATCTATTACACGTTACATTATTTGTGGCTAACGTTAGAACAGCTTTTTCTTATTCTATACCTTTTAGTATCGCTAGTGACGTGGTTACATATATTGGTTGATGGTACATTCACGCTTATAACTCATAAGATTCCTTCCGTACAACTTTCCCTCTTTATGTGGGGACAGATTTTCTCTTTGGTGTAAATCGTGTTAATGTGGGTTATGCCCTTCAGTTTTAAATATTGAAATAAATAAAAACAATCTTTCAAAACAACGAGGTAGGGCAAATTGTATACACAGGGAGAAAATGTAGGATTGTGGCTACACCTCTCAGTGAGTGTGCTGCAAAGATCACGCCAACAGCACATTTGTGATCGTTTGTAGAACCAGAGAGGTTTTCTTTGAGCTCATTGCAAATCATTGGAAAGCCACGATCGCGTGTAGGAACGCTTACAGCTCCAGCACAGATTGGAGTACTCCCGTCACAGACTTAAAGTCTGTGCTGGGGAAAAAGGGGAGGACTTGCAAAGACTGCAGACAAGTGATCTGCAGCTTTTGAAAGATGTTTTTAGATGTATCCACAATAAACAAAATGGGGAAAAATACATTTATAGTAAATAAAAAATAAAAATGTATGCATTTTTTATAAACATGAAAAATTCCTTTCCCCCTACCACATTTACTACACATCTGACATACATCTATGAAGAGTGGAGGGATGGCTGCCAACACTGGTTGTCTATTCTGGGAAAGAAGAGAAACCACTTTGTTCTTCTCTTTTGGAGTTTTGTTTAGTACATTGAATGCTGGTTCAAAATTCTACATCATATAAGTCTTCTTCATTCAGCAAGAGATCTGGAGAATGGAGGTCTACCACTATGGTAGGGGCTGGAGATAGTTTAGATCCTCTGGACAACATGGAATTAAAGCAGTGGTTCCCAACCCAGTCCTCAAGTACCCTCTAACAGTCCAGGACAACAGGGTAATCCATAAATCCTGGACTGTTAGGGGGTACCTGAGGACTGGTTGGGAACCCCTGAACTAAAGTACTTGCCTACATTATACACTTTGAACAATCTGCCCACCACTAGAAGCACTAGCTCTGAACATGGATACACAGATGATATCTATGTTAGATGGAATGTGTGGAACCAGAATACATTTGTATTAAAATCTATAGCCGAGGTTAGTATCTCGTATACAATGTTAACATGCTCTCCATATCAAACCAGCCTAATATTACTTACCAGAGCCATGGAATGAGTGACAGAGATCAGCTAATGGAAACATCTTGGAGGGGTCAAGTCCGGCACCTCCTAAAAGTTCTACAAAATCACCTGTTCCCCCACATCCTCGTGGTGGAGGCTTCTACAAAGAAAATAAAAGACACAAGACAAGTGCACGAACACTTTATTAATTTCACCCAAACTATTAAGAACACAATAATAAGTCTGTTTAAAAAGGTCAGAGTAGGCTATAGACATACCCCAATGTGATATTCACAGCCTTATCTAAGTGTATGAGACATTGTGATTAAAAAGGCTAATTCTGAGTACCACTGGGCAATGAGAACTTCATAATCTATTTATTGGACCAGGGAATGCCTGACCATCCGAGTAGGAAACAGAAACCGGTTTAAACATTGAACAAAATGTTGCTAAAAATATACCTTCATCAGGCTGATTAAAATGCAATGAGATATCCCTTGGCATTTCAATTTCCTATAAGTAACCTTACTAACACTTACAATTATCAACAGTTTTTGGGCAAACCAGCTTATATTCAAGCAGCTGATCTCAAAAAATGGGCTGGATGACTGAAATAAAACTGCTGTTAAATATGCATCGGAAACATATTTATTATCTTTTAGTAAATAACCCTGTTAGTTTTATTAAATAATAAAGACCATGGGGATTAATGCATATTAAGTGGGGCTAAAAATTCAATAATGGGACTGGGCAAGTCACGGTTCACCTCCTTGCCCAAACCGGTGGTTAAAATTTAACAGTGCAGCTTCCAGCCACCACTAGTGAATATTGGGGTGGAGGCTCTAAAAATTAAATTGGGGTGACAGTAAATTGTCCCCGCTGCTATAACACACAGACGGCAGGTGGGGCCATTATTTAAAAAAACACAGGGGCACATCCTGTATTCCCCCTCACCCATGAATGGTGGGTAGAGGCTATTTTAAATTCTAGAAGAAGGTTCATACGTGTTTTAGTTTAGTTTACCCCTGGTTCCCCTTTTATGAGGCTGAAGAAAAGATTTAGAAAACAGAAGAAAATTTAATGGTAAGTATAATTTTTCTTTGCTGGCCCCCTCACTATTATTAGGGTGAGGCTGGTTGGTACGGTTTTTCCATTGAGGTGAGGGGCTTGGCTAGGGGACCTTCTATGGCTGCTCGCTGTTTAGCAGACATTCTGCCAATTGCAGGATGGCGATCGGGGACATTGGGAAGATATAAAAGTCACCATTCCATGATTGGGGGCATATCTGCTAAACTGCGAGCAGTCAGTGGCTTCTGAATGAAATGCAATTCAATAATTCGGTCAATGATGCATTCGTATTAGGAGTAAATTTAAAATACAAATGCACGTCACGAATACAAATGCAATATTCAGCCAACCTTGTTTCTGGAATAAATGACCATAAATTATCACCCATACAGTCTGTCCCATTCCTTCCAAGGGTGCTTTTTATTTAAGTTTCTATCAGTTTCTGTTCTGTGTAGCATGTACATGTCTGAATAAGATACAATAAGTTGTGTTACATTAGTCACACAGTAAATACCTTTAACTGAAGCTCATTAAAGTGTCCTAGTGTAAGATCAGATATTTTAATTACCACCGGATATATTATTGAAAAACTGCAATTTCTGTGTTGATGGGGAATAATCATGGTGAATTGTCCACTGGGCGACTGTGAAATCGCATTACATGCTGTGGAAAAAAAAGTAAAAAGACATTAAAAACTTAGAGAAACGTATTGCACACATTTAGTAAAAGCTAAAGATGGACGGTGAAAACTCTGAATCAAGTTATGGATCTACATCACTCATAATAACAATAATAGCAGATGGTTTATTATCCACTGGTCTACAATCTATATAACCGCGTTCTATGCTGGTTGAGATTGATTATCTAGTAAAATGGTGAATTATCGATCTGTAAAGTTGGTTGGTCTACTGCAAAACCTGATTTCTGATCAAAATGTGAAGATGACCCTCAAGATTTATTAACTGGCAAAATGATCATTTTTAATTTATTATGCCTCCCCCAGTCTTTATCAGCACTATATAGAAGTTAAACTCTCTTAATATGATCTATTTTTATGAAAAAAACAAACCAAAGGAATTGTTTCTAGTGATACAGTGCTATCCACCTCTCTCCTCCCCCCCCCCCGTCCCCCCCCCACACACACATTATAAAAGTAAAATGAATCCTAAAACTTACCTTTATTCCAGCGCCGGGGCCAAGTTTTCCCCTGATCCGCCTTGCCTGACATCACACTTGTTCTGGACTGGCTAATGTGATGCTGCCAGAGTTACACCTTTGGGATTCAGGATCTAAGGGGTTAATCTCTGTATACTGACTCCAGGCACCATGGCCACTTCAAGTCAACTCAGCAGGAAATGCATCAAGTGAATTATCTAGCAATTAAAATGATGACATACCTGCTGAAATCTGAACTCCCATCAACAAAAATTAGACAAGGTCCATTTCACGTTAACAAATATAACTTTAACCTGTACATAACGAGATTCTACGATCTGTGTCACTTATACGAACTCAGCATATTAGAGATTGTGGGAAACTGATAAATAATGAGAGCATTGTCAAGATTTTGTTGCCCGTATTCCCCACATATGGTACCTCCTGGAGGTAGAACATACCATAGGGATAGAGGTCAGTCTCTGTGCCCTTGCTATAACCAGTAAGTGGACAATTATATTGCATAAAGCCCATTCAACCTGTAATTTGTGAAAGTCCTGCCTGGAACCGTAACTAGGGCTTCCCATTGGGAGTTCTCAAACTATCCCTTAAAGGGACACTATAGTCACCAGAAAAACTACAGCTTATTGTATTTGGTTTGGTGGGTATAATCATTCCCTTAAGGACTTTTGCAGTAAACACTGTCTTTTCAGAGAAAATGCAGTGTTTACATTACAGCCTAGGGACACCTCCACTGGCCACTCCTCAGATGGCTGCTAGAGGTGCTTCCTGGGGCAGTGCTGCACAGTGTGACTAACATTCATTGTCTTCACCCTCTGCATTCAGACACTGAACTTTACTCATAAAGATACATTGATTCCAATGTATGCGCGTCCGTGGCGGGGGATACCTAATGGCTGTGCACGCACATTAGACCTTCCCATAGGAAAGCATTGAAAACGCTTTCCTATGGGTATTTCAGCGATGCTGGAGGTCCTCACATAGCGTGAGGATGTCCAGCGACGCTATAGCACACGGAATGTGTGCTATAAACCCGGAAGTGCCCTCTAGTAGACAGCCACTAGAGGAGGAGTTAACCCTGCAATGTAAATATTGCAGTTTATGAAAACTGCAATATTTACAGTTGCAGGGTTAAGGGTAGTGGGGTTGGCACCCAGACCACTCCAATGGGCAGAAGTGGTCTGGGTGCCTGGAGTGTCCCTTTAACAAGAAGTAGGTATATTATTATTATTATTATTATACTATTACTATATTTTGCAGTTCCCAAAAAATATCTGGTAAATTTGTGATAACAACTTGCCCATGGACCTTGGTAAGTGGAAATAATGACAGTAGCCTATGAAAGCAATGTGGGCTAATTGTCTGCCTTCAATGTGCCCTCTCACACACAAATATCTGCAGTCAGACAAATGTTGTCTGTGCATGGACACGGTGAGACGGACAGTAACACAACTGTTATCTATATTACCTTTTTAATTAAAAGTTGGGTAAAATTGACCTGTCAGCCCATACTGGACTCCATCTCCCATTATACAATATGGTTATATGGTCTGAGTAGGGTGTTTTAAACTAGATGGCAACTGATCAGAGCTGTAATCTAAGATAAGCTCAACGAGTCCAACGACAAAAAACAGACTGATGGATTTTTCGTCAGAACAATTATTAGTTAGAATCACATACCATAATTCTGTTTTGGGTTGGCAGCATTATAAACGGTGCATGTCACGAAGCACTAAACAATATTCATTCAGTGAAAATATATGCTCGACCACTACCAAACTTGAAGACCTCTCTGTGAAAAATCAATAGTAATTTCAACCCAGACATTTATCAGATGATTCGAGCACTTGTTTCATTAATGTGCTTCCCTGAAGAGATATATGATTTTGCTTGCAGTCCTGTAAAATTACTGCTAGAGGGAATGTAGCCAACTTACGGAAGAGATTAGGAGTCTTTCGAATTGTTAAAGTAAATCCGTTGCCTGGCTCTTGGACGCGGAAGAAAATCATGGCCACGTTTTGAGATGACCTTGTGATGCTTCCCATGTTGTTGAGGTCGCAGATGTCAGTGTAACGTTCTCCGGTGGAGAGTGGATGATCCAAGGAACTTGGAAACTTTTCTCCTTTGATTATCCAGCCATCGAAGACCTAACATGATGTGTACAATAATAATTAAATCAGTTGTTTTGTCTGTGATAGTCACTATACTATTGAAACGCCATAATGGATTTGTTGTTGAAGGAGGTCTGCCACTGGTGGTAAAGTTTTTTTCTATTCATGCAATGCTCCATTTTCTTATTTAAATGCATAATAAAGATTTATAAAATGACACATGATGATCACAATCCAGTTTAGTTCAGTTATAGTCAGGGCACACAATGCAAATGAGAAAAAAAATAGATACAATGTTTTGGATTTTACTCTTACACTGATGTTCAGTGGCAGAAAAAGGTAACATTAATGATGTTAATTGACAAGGAGCTAAGATGGAGGCGTCCAGTTCCAGGATAGACACGTTGATTTTTACAGACCTCACAAAAACATTTTGCCAAATTTAGGAAATATGTAAAAAGAACATTAAAGATCCTGAGAAGAGACAGATCTCCTTTAAGTTGAAATGGTACAATCTCTTTACAAGGTGTGCACTATACCACATAACAAAGTAAGTCTAATACTGTAACTATCACACCTCATATTGACACATGGGCAAAGTGTCTTCTGAAAGTCCTGCTCCGAACACTGAGTCAGAGATTTTGCAGGACACAAGACATTGAGATCAAAACTATCAGGGTTATTCAGTAAAGTGAGAAATTACAGTGAATTTCAAATTTAAGGCCAGAGTAGCTGAACTTAAAGCTTTGTTTACTTTTCAATTTTCTGTGGATATTTTACCTTTTATTTGAAATTAACTTTGAATTATCATTCAACAACCCGGTAAAGTGCAAGCTGTATTAAATTGAACACTCCAATTCATTCTGTCTGTCTGTCTAAATTTTTAATTGGAGTGTTCCTTAAAAGCTTTAGATTACTGGGACTCCCTATTTCTGCACTGAAAGTGTTAATTAAACTCATCATTATTCTAGCTGTGGGGGAGTATCCTCACTGCAGCTCTGATCCTTCTGATAATCTGATGCTTCTCATGGAGATTTGTCAGTATTTATTAATGAGGATCCTATGGCAAAAGATATGCAAATGATTGCTGCAAAAAACTTGCAGATAACATGTGATTGGATAACTCGAGACAAGGTGCTACAGCTATTAAAGAAAATTAATGTAAATAAAACTCCAGGGCCTGACGGTATTCACCCACGAGTACTTAAGGAGCTAAGTGGGGAAATAAGTGAACCTCTGTATTTAATTTTTCAATTTTTTTTGGTTTCAGGTATTGTATCGGAGGATTGAAGGAAGGCAGATGTTGTTCCTATATTTAAAAAGGGTTCAAAATCCTTGCCTGGAAATTATAGACCTGTGAGCTTAACTTCTGTGACTGTGAAAATATTTGAATAGCTATTAAGGGATAATATTCAGGAATTCATTGGGAAGAACTTTGTTATTAACAACAAACAGCATGGTTTTATGAAGCATAGGTCATGTCAAACTAACCTAATTGCATTCTACAAAGAAATAAGTAGAAGTATAGACCAGGGTTGCAGTGGATGTGATCTACTTGGATTTTGCCAAGGCATTTGATACGGTTCCTCACAATAAGTTCGTCTTCAAACTAAAATAAATTGGTCTAGATGAATATTCTTGTTCTTGGGTAGAACATTGGCTTAAGGATAGAGTACAACAAATTGTCATTAATGGTAAATTTTCAGGCTGGACAAAAGTGGTAAGTCGTTTCCCTCAGGGTTCTGTTTTGGGACCACTTCTATTTAACATATTTATAAATGATCTTGAAATAGGCATTGAAAGCCATGTATCAGTGTTGGCAGATGACACAAAACTTTGTAAAGTAATAAAATGTGAGCAGGATATTGCTTTTCTGCAGAGGGAGTTGGATAGATTGGGGGACTGAGCACTAAAATGGCAGATGAAATTTAACGTAGAGAAATGCAAAGTTATGCACTTCAGGGTTAAGAATGCACAAGCAATTTACACCCTAAATGGTAGTGAACTAGGGATAACCACACACGAGAAGGATTTGGGAATTGTTATAGACAACAAATTAGGCAGCAATATGCAATGTCAATCTGCAGTTGCTAAGGCCAGAAAGGTTTTGTCATGTATAAATAGGGGCATAAATTCTCGGGATGAAAATACAATTTTGCCTCTTTATAAATCGCTGGTAAGACCACACCTTGAATATGCTGTGCAATTTTGGGCACCTGTTCTAAAGAAAGATATCATGGCACTAGAAAAAGCGCAGACACGAGCTACAAAATTGATAAAAGGAATGGAGCATTTTAGTTACGAAGAAAGGTTAAAAAATTTAAATCTGTTTAGCTTGGAAAAACGGCACCTGAGAGGGGATATGATAACATTATACAAATATATTCGGGGCCAGTACAAACCTTTATCTGTAAATCTATTCAAAAACAGGGCAAAACATAGGACACACATTTAGGCTGGAAGAAAGGAGATTTCATCTAAGGCAAAGAAAAGTTGTTGTTTTTTTACAGTAAGAGCAATAAGGATATGGAATTCCCTGCCTGAAGAGGAGGTTTTGTCAGAGTCTATACAGATGTTTAACCCCTTAAGGACTAAACTTCTGGAATAAAATGGAATCATGACATGTCACACATGTCATGTGTCCTTAAGGGGTTAAACTGCAATTGGATAAATACTTGCAAAAACATAACATACAGGGATATCATTTTTAATTAGTGGGGTAATAGATGCTTGATCCAAGGAGACATCTGACTGCTATTTTAGGGTCAAGAAATAATTTTTTTCCTAGTTTGTTGTAAAATTGGAAGCACTACAGACTAGGTTTTTTGCCTTCTTTTGGATTAACAGCAAAAATATATGTGAGGAAGGCTGAACTCGATGGACGCAAGTCTCTTTTCAGCTATGTAACTATGTAAGATGCATTTGGACACACCAACAATGATTATCATAACGAAACATTTAAACTAATGCTTCTCTTTGAGAAGCACTGACTCCTGCTTTGAACTATAGTTGAAAACAAGTGAGACTTCCGCTTGACAAAAGCTGGCTTATTAGCGAGCTTGTCTCTCTTGAAATCAGCACTTATATAAAATAACCCTGCAATTAATAAGTAGCAAACCGAAGTGCATTAGAAGTCTCCCTTTTGTCTTAAAGTTGTTTACAAGAAAACCAGACTACAGTGCACACACTAAAACAGGGGGATACGTCCTGTAGGGTGCTCCAGAAAGGGAGGGCCAATCCCTGGAGACAGCAAATGGAAGAATAGATAAATATCCAGGCACACCTGAGATTTCGTCTAAAAGGCAGTCTTTTATTAGGAACAAAAAAGTGAAGACAATGTATCGGCTCCTCTCAGACTTAACAAAGGCTCAGAGAGGAGCCGAAACATTGTCTCCACTTTTTTGTTCCTAATAAAAGGCTGCCTTTTAGACGAAAACTCAGGTGTGTCTGGACATATATTTTTTCTTCCTCTATCAATGTAGTGGTCTGGGTGCAGTGGTCCTTTACTTTTAACCCACTTCTAGTGACTTTCTTTTGTAAAAGACGCCACGTGAATCCACCATAAGAAAGCAATGATTCAGTGGGGAAATGGAATGTGTGTGCGCACTGCTTGCCATGCATGCACATCAGGTCCCCAAGGCTCCTCCTTGGGGAGTATTGGATAGAAGAGGGAGGCAAAGAGCTTCACTTTCTTGTCTATAACCTTTGCAAGCCCTCCCCTTCGAGCCCCACCCAGACTTTCTGTGGCTGTCCAATCACAGACTTCCCAATGCAGCTCAATGTGAAGTCTCTTCAAGGCAGGTGCTCTGGGCAATTGATGCCTCTTGAGTTTAGCTGCACCCAATCACCAAACCAGGGAGTAATAGGACCCATTGTCTGATTGAAAGCCGGGGGTAACAAAGTTAATTTATGAAAACGCTAAATTCTATTGAAATCTGCACTTTTTGTAAAATGAAAAAAATCACTTCAGCAAGTTAAAGCTCTTTAGGAATCCAGAGTGTCCCTTTAATTACAATACAAAACTAAACAGATATATTTAAAAAAACAACTGGTCTGTCAAAATGAAAGACCAGTTTTATTAGAATAGTTTGAAATATTTATCAAAATCTTTCAAGGTATATATACATGGTACACTCTTCAATTGTCTTTTTAGAATATGTAGAAGATGAGGATTTAAAATGTATATAATACAGTCAAAAACATAGGTTATTGTCATTAGTAAGAAAACTTCAAGCATGTACTTTCTCAAAAACTTATAGTATATTAGCAAACTACTAACATTACTAAATCTAAACACAAAGCCGCTTCTCCTATTTCCCAAACAGAGCACAGCCCTAACATAAAACATTAATATTTTTATATATACATACTACTTCTATGCATCAACTATGATTCATTTAATAAAACCAGGTATCTCTAATCTCTTCAATACCAAAATCAAGTATATATGTTTTTATTGTCATGTTTCTTTTACAGCATAACATTTAGTCCATAAAGCCTCACTCAAGTTATGATTACAAGCCTGCAGAGGAACACATCTCTCTACCAGAAGCCACTGGTTACTGATATAATGAAGGTAAAGTTGCTGAAAATATGAGCTCACCCCTGCTTTCAAACAGTACAGGAGGTTTCAATTAGTCATTTTATTCATACAGTTGGAAGGGGAGGGGGGAGGTGAATTGAGGCTTCCATCTCACTGTCAGCAATACATTAGCATTCCAGAGATTGATAAAGATTGCTAAAGCAGTTTTAAATACCTTTATTATAAAAAATATATGATTTATCTATATTAATTGTATGTGGGCATTATGGTGAAATGTACACATTATTTTTACATTCAGTTGCCATTGTTAGAAATCTGCACTGCATGTAAACAATGTAATTTAACATTTTTATTTACCGATTTTGGTAACATCTACTGTATGTGAGAAAACATGCATTTTTGCTTTTGTACAAACAATTCACACTCTGTGTGAAGTATTATATGTTAAATGTCGCAGCACACTGTCCACAGCTGTTCATTTCCAAAAATATTTTTATGAAGGAGGACTGAATAAGTGAAAAATAAAACATTATGGAAATTTGCATAATTAAACATTTTAAGGTTGTCTGCAAAGCAGTCTATACACATAGCTGTGTTGTGATATGTTGATATGCTAGCTAGACAGGTTTTGCTTCAAATAAATGTTATACTAATATTATTTCAATTAAAAAGTGGTCGGTAGTGAAATGGTTACTATATGGTATTGCAGACCCCGGAATACAATCCCTCCAATACTAAAAATAAAATGACAACTAAAGTAACATAACCAAACCTTTTCTATACCCCAAAAAATAAACCTAAAATGGGAATGCCTTCAGTGGAGAAACAGCTTCATCATGATTTACTATTACAGCATACCTGGCACTATGACTTGTCTTTAATATAGTCATTAGCTGCCCAGTGGTTTAATAAGCCTATGGAGGTATTTTCACCATTTATTTCGCTTTCTTTTTTCACTGCTTTTTTATGGATGAGTCCTTCATTTCTAATAATGCACAACATGTTGTTTTAATTAATTGTTAGGGTTTTACGTCCAAGATGCATTAGTGCAAGATAATGCATCTTGGACGTAAAAACCCAAGGGCAGAGTACTGAATATTTGATAGAGTCCTAACCTCAACATATGAGGATAGGGATTTAGGGGTGATTATTTCTGATGACTTAAAGGTAGGCAGACAATGTAATAGAGCAGCAGGAAATGCTAGCAGAATGCTTGGTTGTATAGGGAGAGGTATTAGCAGTAGAGAGGGAAGTGCTCATGCCATTGTACAGAACACTGGTGAGACCCCACTTGGAGTATTGTACACAGTACTGGAGACCGTATCTTCAGAAGGATATTGATACCTTAGAGAGGGTTCAGAGAAGGGCTACTAAACTGGTTCATGGATTGCAGGATAAAACTTATCAGGAAAGGTTAAAGGATCTTAACATGTATAGCTTGGAGGAAAGACGAGACAGGGGGAATATGATAGAAACATTTAAATATATAAAGGGAATCAACACAGTAAAGGAGGAGACTATATCATTTAAGCCTAAAGTCCTTTAAGAGATCCCTCTCTACATACCTCAAAACAGAATGCACGTGTCATGGTTGATTATATATTTCCTGCCTGTTCTATGTTAAATTTTGTATATATTGTGTATTAATATTGTTTTTGTATTTTGTTGTACCTAATGTAACAATGCAATGATTTGTGTACCCAGGACATACTTGAAAACGAGAGAAATCTCAATGTATCTTTCCTGGTAAAATATTTTATAAATAAATAAATAAAATATTTAAAAGAAGAAAAACTACCACAACAAGAGGACATAGTCTTAAATTAGAGGGACAAAGGTTTAAAAATAATATCAGGAAGTATTACTTTACTGAGAGAGTAGTGGATGCATGGAATACCCTTCCAGCTGAAGTGGTAGAGGTTAACACAGTGAAGGAGTTTAAGCATGCGTGGGATAGGCATAAGGCTATCCTAACTATAAGATAAGGCCAGGGACTAATGAAAGTATTTAGAAAATTGGGCAGACTAGATGGGCCGAATGGTTCTTATCTGCCGTCACATTCTATGTTTCTATGTTTCTGTTTCTATTCTACTGTATATGTTTTAGGGCTTTTTTCTTCTGGTTTTCTCGTCCCAACAGTTTGTGGGTTACCCCCATTTCCCATAAAGACATCCAAGGACCTATTGCCTTGGGAAGGAGTCTTAGAACTTTCCACTTAGGTTTCTGAACTTTTAGTTAACCTTTCCTAATTGTGGATACATGTATATAGAATTGGGAAAATTGGGAAAACTGGTCAACAATGTAAAGTACTGCATAATATAAATATTATACAAATATATTGTAGTACACTGAAAGGAACATTTTCCCACAATCTGGGAGATCAAATCAGAGAAATAACTAATAGAGGAAAAAAATGAGGAGCAGTAAAAATCTATATTTATATATTATATTGCTATTAAAAATATTAAATTATTAAATATATATCTTTTTTTACCCTCTGCTGCTCACGTTTCACCTTATCTGTGAGTAAAAAAACATTTAGTTAGTGTCTTTTGATGACGGAACTCCAAATCACGAATCGTGAATCCAATGAAATGGTTTTGTTCATGGTCCGTTTTGTGATTCATCAATACAGCGTTTCAAATTAGAAATTTCTGACGAATTGCCAATTGTCCAAAACTCAGACAAATCGTAATTCGTTCATTTGAAACCGAATGCCAGGAAAGTAATAACTGACAGAGGCGACAGAAATAAAGCAATATAGAAGGGTTAAGAGAGAAACGGAAAAGCAGCAAGATTTAATTTAATGTAAAATAAAGACAGATTTATTATGTTTTAAATTAGACTTGTTTTATATTGAACCTAATTGTAAGCCTCCAAAAATTAAAACCCCAAACTCCATCCTCTCATTACAATTACTAAAAATTTTTCCTGAAAACAGCCCACTGAAATGTGGCCTAAACTACAGTCCATTTAAAGAAAAACTCATTATTATAATTAATGAGCTCATTAGAATTATTATTTTAAAAAATAATTGTTATTTATTATTACAGAAAATAGAAAATTGAATTTAATATACCTAGTTTTGAATTATTATGTAAAGAACACTTAAAAGTGAAGTACTCCTTTCCGGGCATCTCTTGACTCATCCTTGCTCCATGGGCGCAGCCTTACCAAGCTCTCTTTTGTCAGAAGTAAATTTTATTTGTTAAGACTGTGCACAATATGGAGGTGTTAAACAATCCCAAAGGGCATCTTTAAGATGTGCCGGGCTTGTGCATGAAGTTACAATTCATAAACACACACTTTGTTGCACTTATGGTTTTGGTCAGTTGAGTTCCTGATTTAGGAAACGTACAGATGACCACCTAGAGCTTGTGTAAGTCAGGAGATGAGGGATTTATATGTCTGAATTACCAAAAAATACACGCTTTAATACATGTGTTGGGCTTTTTCAAGACAAAAACAAGTGCCTTTATGGATCGAATTGCTAAATAAGGACCAATTACTTGGAAAGCAATAGAATATCCCTCATCATTTAGTACTTTGCACAAAAATATCACCTATCTTGCTTTGATAAATCTCCCTCATAAACATTTATTGTATGCGGTAAAAGGCCAATTTTCCTCTAATTTACCCAATTTTTCACTCTCCAGTTGATACTAGTAAGTTTGCTTGTTCTCCACATGCAATATCTGTCTTGTTTTCCATCTCAATATCGGTCTGCTTAGCCCTTACTACAGTGGTTTGTTTGATGCCCTCTCCTCTAAATTAGTGAGTCTCCACCTTATCCATGTTGATTGCAGGGTGGTGTTTGGATGCAGTGTTGGATTTTAAATGCATGACACAGATACACACACCGACATAAAAACACACATTCTAAGACACACTGATGCACACAGAGCCGGACTGCGGATTCCAAAGCAGCACTGGAAAAAAAAATCTATGCCAGTCCCATAAGTCATTGCGCCATATATTGTCGCATGTAATATGTAAGGTTATGTCTTGCCACCCTAGATGATTGATATAGATATATATTTTGCTTTTTCCAATATAAAATATTGGTCCTTTCAGAGTTAAATTTTTAATTATACAGTAAGCATACTCACATGCAGACACAGACCATCTCACTGACACAAGCTGATTGATACACAGCCTCATAGACAAACAATCTCACTGATATACATCAGCTCATTGACATAAAAACACAAGCTCACTCAGTAGCAGGCACACACACACACACACACACACACACAAGCAAGCCCACTCACTAGCAGGCGCGCACACACACACAGCTTAATGTTCTGGTGTCTATAGCCTGTCCCTGCAGGCTTTTCAATGAAAACACTGATTTTTTGGAGAAAAGGCAGTGTTTACATTGCTTCCTAGTGACAGACACTCAGACGGTCACTAGAGGTGCTTCCTGTGTCAGTGCGGATTGGCTGATATCATCAAGCTTGATGATCTCAGCCATAGAGGCAGGGCCAGTTGAGGGGAGACCAGCACGACGTAGGGGAGAAAAAGATGAGTAAAAACACACATACACACACACACATACCATGACAGACACACACTATGACACAGACAGACCGTGACACAGACACACACACTCCGTGACACAGACAGAAACACACACACACCATGACACAGACAGACACACACACACCATGACAGAGACTGACACACACACACACACCATGACAGAGACACACACATACCATGAAAGACACACACACACATACCATGACAGACACACACCTTAAAAAATACACACACCATAACACAGACAGACCGTGACACAGACACACACACACACACCGTGACACAGACACACATTACATAAAACAGACAGACACACACACCATGACACAGAGACACACACACACACCATCACACAGAGAGACACACATTACATGACACAGACAGACACACCATGACAAACACACACACACACCATGACACAGACAGACCGTGACACAGACAGACACACATTACATGACAGACACACACACAATGACATAGACACACATTGCATGACACAGACAGACACACACTGCATGACACAGACAGACACACACACACACCATGACAGAGACATACACACACCATGACACAGACAGAGACACACACACACAATGACAGACAGACACACACCATGACACAGACAGACAGACACACACCATGACACAGACAGACACACACACACCATGACACAGACACACACACCATGACAGACAGAGACACATACACACACACAATGACACAGACAGACACACACCATGACACAGACAGACACATACACACACCATGACAGACAGAGACACACGCACAATGACACAGACAGACACACACGATGACACAGACACACACACACACATACACTCACACTGATACACATAATTGCTACCTGTGTGCTGGCGGGAGCTGGCTCTTCTGGCGGCTGCAGAGGGAGCTCTTTTGGCGGCCGGAGGGGGAGCTGGCTGTCATACTCTGATTTCAGTAAGCAGCGCGAGGGTGGGGGGGCAGAGACAGAACGGCCAGGTCCCCCGCGGCCACCAAAAGAGCTCCCTCTGCGGCCGCAGGTCAGCCAGCTGCCTGCCCGGCCCCAGGTGCTAACGCCCCACTGGGAAATTTCCCGGTATCCCGGTGGGCCAGTCCGGCCCTGGATGCACACCCTGACACACAGATGTACATGCTGACATATAGATATGTGCACACACACAGACACCCACACTGACACACAGACACACACTACATGCTGACATATAGATATGTGCACACACACAGACACCCACACTGACACACATATACACACACAGAAGCACACTGACATATATACACACTAACACAGATGCACACCCTGACACATACATACACATACTGACACACACACACAATATCTGACATGCACATAAACACATACATGTGATAATTGTTATATCTACAGCCATCCTCCTGTTAGCTTACCTTTTGTGTCTAGGAAGGTGGTTTGGAGTCCTAGTCCTGCTGTTCTGCGGCTGCCTTCTCTCCCTCCCGCACTATCTGTTTGTATGAAGCTGGGAGAAAGTGACAGCCGGCCAACACTACAGGGGTCTCAAAGGGCCACAGCACCCCACCAGGCCCTTGTTCATTAGAAATGTTTCCCGGTGCTACAATCATAGCACCGTGAATATTTTCTTAGCGCTCCTGTGTGCCAGTCACGGCGCCCCAGTACGCAGAGGCACACAGTTTGGGAACTGCTGACTTACCTAATAAACTCACCTCTCTCTCAAGAGACCAACAACGTTCTTCTACTGCTTTAGACACTGATCTACTATTTCTCCCTACTACTAATTACATTTATTTGTTAAATCACTGTTTTCCTGCACAATGAAACTACTACTAGAGAAACATATTTGCAGAAATATACATTGCATGTAGAAAAAGAAATGAATGTTTTGTATAGTTTAGTTTGTATTTGATGCTAAATATTATGTAGTATAGTATGAAGTCAGGAATTGGAAGATCGCTCTTCGATATGGTTTTAATATACAATTACAATGATTACATAGTGCCAACATATTCCACAGTGCAGTACAAAATGTAAACCAAGACAAGCAATCATTTGTAACAAAACATGCCTGATAGAAAAGAACAGTAGGTGAAGAAGGCCGTGCCTAAACAAGCTTACAATGTAAATGCAATCTGCCTAATATGCTCTAATATGTGCTTTTAGGTTTCAATTTGATGCAATGTAGTTAACATGTAATTTTTCTATAGAATATATAGGGATTTAGATATTGTTAGCTTTTTTCCACTAGGCCAGAGGCTGGAGTAATTTGGGCACTTTAGTGACCAAAAACTATTTTAGCTTACTGAAGCAGCTTTGGTGTATAGAACATTATTGAATCACTTTGTTTATGCAGACCTAGGCACACCTCCCTGCATGTGACTTACACAGCCTTCCTAAACACTTCCTGTAAAGCGTGATCTAATGTTTATATTTCCTTTATTACACATTCTGTTTAATTTAGAATTTCTTATCTCCTGCTCTGTTAATATCTTGCTATACCCAGCAGGAGCCTCTTGTGTGTGATCAAAGTTCAACTTACAGAGTAGGAGATAAAAACATTAAAAATCAAATTTTGTTTCCATGCAGGCTGTGTCAGTCACAGCCAGGGGAAGTGTGGCCAGGGATGCATAAACAGAAACAAAAGTGATTTGCTGGAACCAACATAACGATACCTGTAAAATACATAGCGCTGAGTACAATGCAGAGATAGGCATACCACAAACAGAGCTGGGTACAATACAGAGATAGGCATACCACAAGCAGAGCTGAGAAAAATGCACAGAGCTGGGCACAATACAAAGATACCTATACAATACACAGAGCTGGGCACAATAAGGAGATATTTATAACTATCCCAAACAGCCAGGATCAATATACTGGATTACAGAGAGCTGGGTACAATACCTACCTATACAATACACAGAGCTGGGCACAATACAAAGATACCTATACAATACACAGAGCTGGGCACATTAAGGAGCTATTTATAACTATCCAAAACAGCCAGGATCAATATACTGGATTACAGAGAGCTGGGTACAATACCTACCTATACAATACACAGAGCTGGGTACACTATAGATATACCCATACCGCAGGTAAAGCTGAATAAAATACAGAGAGGTAACACAGAGAGCTGGAATGTGTGTAATGAATGTAGTGTTTGTGTGTATTAGATACTGTTTGTGCAGTGAATGCAGAGTGTGTGTTAGTGTAGTGTATGCAGAGTGTGTGTGTGTGTTGGTGTAGTGAATGCAGATTGTGTGTTAGTGTAGTGAATGCAGTGTGTGTGTGTTAGTGTAGTGAATGCAGAGTGTGTGGTAGTGTATGCAGAGTGTGTGTGTGTGTTAGTGTAGTGAATGCAGAGTGCGTGTGTGTTAGTGTAGTGAATGTAGAGTGTGTGTTAGTGTAGTGAAACCAGTGTGCGTGTGTTAGTGTAGTGAATGCAGTGTGTGTGTTAGAGTGTGTGTGTGTGAGTGTTAGAGTGTGTGTGTGTGTTAGTGTAGTGAATGCAGTGTGTGTGTGTGTGTGAGAGTGTTAGAGTGTGTGTGTGTGTGTGTTAGTGTAGTGAATGCAGTGTGTGTGTTAGTGTAGTGAATGCAGTGTGTGTGTGTGTTAGTGTAGTGAATGCATGTAGTGTAAATGGAGCATTCCAAAAATTTTATTCCCCCCTCCTTGGTTCTTACTTGGTTCAGGGAGGGGGGGGAGATTCCAAGATCCCTGGTGGTCCGGTGGCATGGTGGGGCCCCCGGCTCCCTATACTTGCAGAGGGGGCCCAGCGGACTGCAAGTGTACTTACAAGCTCTCCCCTGTCTGTAACTCCCGCGAGACCCGCGGCGTGCGTGCCATGCGGAGCGTTGCCATGGTAACCCGTGGCAATGCTCTGACGTCTGCGGGTCTCGCGGGAGTTATGGAGAGGGAAGAGCTTGTAAGTACACTTGCAGTCTGCTGGGCCCCCTCTGCAAGTATAGGGAGCCGGGGGGGCCCGCGGCTGCACACATAGATAGCGATATTCGCTATCTATGTGTGCAGAGTGGGAAAGTGGGGCCCGGGACTGCCAGAGCAGTCTGGGCCCCCCAGGACCGCCGGGCCCGTAACAACCGTTATGGTTGTCACCCCCTGATGGCGGCCCTGCTTGTGGCGGGATAGGGAGCTGAAAGATACTAAATAGGCTCTCCTTTAGGATGGTTTTAGAAATGGTTAATATGGTTATTGGTAAGATTGGTAGGTTTCGAGCCTGTCCGTGGCTCAGAACCTGGTGGGGTAGGGTTATCCGGGTATACCCCTACCAGTGTTAATTAAAACGTTGGTACTTTAATTTATGTTCATGTTGAAATACTGTTATTTACTTATATATGGTGGGGCAATGACCTTATCAATGTCAATTTATTACTATTTAATAAAAGCTTAGGACAATTTTGACCCATATACCCTAGTGTCTGTGTTTTATCGGGTTAGGTATGTGGGGGGTTTGTTCAGATTCTGCCTGCCCATATGGCGTCTATGCACCTGTCATGAGTGTCTCAGGTCTCAGCTGTAGAGTGACTGAGAGCTTAAAGAAGATGGTGGGTTATTAAATTAGCGACAGGCAGCACAGTGCTCTGTGTCAGAAATGCCCCGCTCTCCTTGTCATCCATGGGCTTCCCTGGCTTTATATTATATATATTAATTATAATTTTGAGTTAATCCCCTTGCTTAATTAGCCTTTAGGCAGTCACTGGGGCTGTTACTTTCAAGATGGCTTCTGTACTCTCTCGTGTGGGCACTGTAACTCCACCCCCTGATGGCCCCTGAATAGAGAAGCCCATAACATGCCGCCACTCATGGGTAACTGACTCTGCTCTCCGAATGGCGACTCAATGAAAACTTCCTTCTTAATGGACACTAGGCATGTGTAAAACACACTGAAACAGGACAGATTTCAAACCAGACCCAATTTTATTACATATCTAGATGCTGTAAAGAAAGCTTTATCAAACATCTATCAATGAGGGGCCATGCAGAACTGAAACCCATTACAGAATTAAAAATATGCTAATTTTTCCCATATTTTTGGGCTTTTTATCCTCTTCTCCTGAAAAAGAATCTTAGTGTATCTAAACTACTGCAAATCATTTTTTTCCCACATAAAAACTGCTTTAAGTGTCCCAATGGACGAGCCAGTAGGTTTTGCTGTCAGTAAACAGATGCTACACAAACACACTGCCAAGGCAACCACTGCCTTGCTAAAGAAGCTGGAGGTGAAGGTGATGGACTGGCCAAGCATGTCTCCTAAACCCTATTGAGCATCTGTGGGGTATCCTCAAATTGAAGGTGGGGGAGTGCAAGGTTTCTAACATCCACCTGTGATGTCATCATGGAGGAGTTGAAGAGGACTCCAGTGGCAACCTGTGAAGCTCTGATGGACTCCATGCCCATGAGGGTTAAGGCAGTGCTGGAAAATAATGGTGGCCAAAATATTGACACTTTGGGCCCAATTTGGACATTTCCACTTAGGGGTGTACTAACTTTTGTTGCCAACGGTTTAGACATTAATGGCTGTGTTGAATTATTTTGAGGGGACAGCAAATTTACTGTTATACAGGCTGTACACTTACTACTTTACATTGTAGCAGAGTGTCATTTCTTCAGATGTGAGGGGTGTACTCACTTTTGTGAGATACTGTATATCTACCACAAACCTTAAATCTTAAAATGCTGGCCCAGAACAGAAACAATTTAAAAATTCCATCCCACCTGGAAAAACACCTGAGAATTTTTCCAATTCAGCATTTGAAATTGGTGGAGTGGGGGCAGCAGCTACGTCCTGTCTTGCAATGATAGACTAGCATGTGGGAGAGGAGAACAAGCCAGAAGAGGGGGAAAGAAACGTGGGGGCTGATAAAAGGAGACACATGGACTGATAAAGCTGTGGGGTTGATAAAGAGAGAGACAAGTGATGCTGTGGAAGAAAAATTAGTGGGGGCTGATAAGACAGATACACAAGTAAGGGGTGAGATAAAGAAAAATTGGGGATGATAGAGAGACAGGAAGAAACCAAAACTCACCTGCAAACACTCAATCTCCTTCCCCAAAACACTCAGACACCACTCACACAACACTCAGCCAGCATACACAGGCACACTCAGCCTCCTTCACACATAATATTCAGCCAGCATACACAGGCACACTCAGCCTCCTTTACACACACAATACTCAGCCGGCATACACAGGCACACTCAGCCTCCTTCACACACAATACTCAGCCAGCATACACAGGCATACCCAGCCTCCTTCACACACAATACTCAGCCAGCATACACAGGCACACTCAGCCTCCTCCACACACAATACTCAGCCAGCATACACAGGCACACTCAGCCTCCTTCACACATAATATTCAGCCAGCATACACAGGCACACTCAGCCTCCTTCACACATAATATTCAGCCAGCATACACAGGCACACTCAGCCTCCTCCACACACAATACTCAGCCAGCATACACAGGCACACTCAGCCTCCTTCACACACAATACTCAGCCAGCATACACAGGCACACTCAGCCTCCTTCACACACAATACTCAGCCAGCATACACAGGCACACTCAGCCTCCTTCACACACAATACTCAGCCAGCATACACAGGCACACTCAGCCTCCTCCACACATAATATTCAACCATCATACACAGGCACACTCAGCCTCCTCCACACACAACACTCAGCCAGCACACACAGGCACACACACCATTCACAGAACAGAGCCCAGGGCTCTAGGAGGGGGCCTTAATCTGACATCCTGTGTAGGAATCTTGGCATTCTTAATCCTGCTCCAGGGAGTGGGAACGTTAGGCAAATGACTTCTTAAAAAATGTCAATACTTATGAATTAAGAAAAAAAGTAATGTTATAATAACATAAGGATTTTATTAAAATAAAATAAATTGATGATGTTATGCACAGACAACAAAGATATGGTTTGATAAAAAATTTTTTAACCTTAAACATTATAGATAATATTTTACCATCTACATTTAAAACCAATATAACGATGTAGGCACAGAGTAAAACATGGGGGATCCTAGGAGTCATTGACCATTGGAGATCTTGGGTGTTTGATATTTAATTCTTGAAAGAGTTCCTGGACATTAAAGTTTCCTCCAATAATTAACTGCTTACATAAAAGAGAAAATTACAATACAGGACTGAAGGCTATGCTTAAGCATAAACATGATTCCATCAAATTTTGATGAGAGATTCCCTTTAAATACCCCCCTTGGGGCAATTACCTTTAGGCACATACATTTTCAGATACACCGTGGCACCCTCAGGCGGCCACCAACTGCTAGAACTCATCATAACATCTAACAGGATGGAACGAGCCGCAGGAAAGACATTTAGATCTATGAAGTATTATAGAAAAAACTATGAAAAAGTATATCCTGTATAAAAGAGCATTTTAGAATATTCACAAAAAGTATCTTTCAATGTTTACCTGATAGCTATAATTGAAATTGCACCTATATTCCATAGCACTGTGAGAGATCTGTGTTTTCTTTGTCTGTGCTGAAATATTTTTGAAACCTAGAACTGTAAAAAGGGCATATCAAGTGTTTGCTTTGAACGGAAACATCCTTGGGTCATACCAAGTGCCAGTCAGGGGGAAAACATAGACACTGGGAGATCCAATGGTCATTTTCAGAGAGAGAATTACGTGAGTTCTACCTCTCTCGGTGGTGGATGTATGGGCTTAGAATGGGCCATTTATGGTCAGTTTGTAAGTAACAGGATGTGTGTGCCAGTTGTTGGCTACTGACGTACACCGGTCACCTAATTTGTTTTGACAAATAGAACATTCATTGTTCTGTTCTAGAATTCTAAAAGTCATCCAGTCTATTGGCTTGTACCAAAATGATCTGCTTTTATGGATCCAGTGTCCATATTCACATATGCTGCTCCAGATTTCCTGTGGTCTTTAATGCTTTACTCCCCCTAAAGGAAATTACACCCCAGGCAACCTTCCATGTTTTCTATAGCACTAACAAGATCCAAAAACGAGCAAAAAGTCCAGTTTGAAACAATGGCCAATTAGAGGGGGGTGGGGGAGAGATCCTTCTTGACTGCATAATGGCAATGAGATTTCTCATTGGATCAAAGTCTGTTCCCATATATATTAATTATATTCACGAATATAACAATACACCTATGTGACTGGTTTTGGGAATAATCTCACCAATATTCATGAGATCATCAGAGATCCTGACTTGTTTCTGTTCGATTTGCACCACAAATGAGCCAACACAACACTCTATCATTCCCAGACACACTACACACAGCCACGGAAATATGCTAAACCAGAGTTGCTGCCAATGCCAAACTGTAATCAGAATGCTACAGACAACAAGGGATGAGACACTACATTACTGTATCACAGTGCGAAAACAAAAATAGAAAACTAAACAGGTACAGTTAGCAAGGGGGAGGGGGCTACTCTTGGACCACTAGCATTCAAGGGTTATGGTATGCAGCCTCATAATACCATTCTTCTTCTGATTAGAAGAAACTGGAGGTATATTGGGAAGCATTGCATTCAGGAGTGAGGCAGCAAGCAGGAATTGTGCAAGGCCTTGGCTAGCACAGCACTTGACGGGCTTGTTCTTTGGCTGGAGGGTGTAATGCCAATGGTTTCCTGGCCTGGTCATGCTCAGTGGAATATACCCCAGTAGAATTCAGTATTGAGGACCAACCAGACTGGCAGACTATGACGAGTATTTATGATATATAGGAGTTTGGGAGTGGCCGGCGCATGAGCTGAGACATGGTATCATTAAAATCTCAGGAAGCAAAACAGATCTCTGAATGCTTGGTCACACTGTGAAGATCATACTGAAGGAGGTAACATGGATATATGATTTCGCACCATGACATTATAGCTTCCATCTTTCCAACTCATACACTGCTTGGGCTGGTGAGTAGAACCATCCACACATAGATCTGTTAGTTTTGTGTTTTAAAAGAGGCATTCATTTACACCCTCAGGACAAAAGTTACTATTGCCCATTCCCGATGACACCAATGGGTGAACTATGTAAACATTCAGCATACAGGACGATATATGTACATTGAGTTACATCGCAATAACACCTTGTACGCAGCATCCGCTGAGCCTTATCCATTAATTATGTTTTGATATCACCATTAATAGCAATTTCAAGAGCAGGTCGTCTTACCTTAAGGATGTCTCCTCCTAGGCAGTCAATATTCACAAAGTTATATTCAATGGTAACAAACTCCTCTGGGTCTCCGATAATAAATAGGGCACAATGGAGCTGAGGCCGATCTGCTTTAAATGTGAACTGTCCGTCTATACTGAGCATGTCAATGCACCCTAAAAGAGAGGGGAAGACACGAGGAGGGTTATTGTAATACACAGGGCCTGCCTGCATTGTTTGGTTCCAAGCCAATATTAATCGAAATGAGATAGAACGATTGCTTTATCTTCATTTATGAAACCGCAGAAACCAGACAGAAAAGGAATGAATTATTTATGGATAGGAAAGTTAGCAACACAGATCAATATTGCAGTTTTTACTAATAAATCATAATCACAGCCAGTGGCATGGTTCTGGTATAAAATTATACATTTCCATTGGCATTTCAGAAAGCGTGGGCGGACTCAACTAATAAACAGCGAAAGAGAAAATCCTGACACATTGCTTAATCAACTGGCTTTGTATCAAAAACTTTATTTTAAAATTACCTCTAATTCTTGATTCCGGTGATTTATTATCCTTTTTGAACATCACAATGGAACTATTTTTCCTTATATCTGGCTGTTTTATGATTTTTGTATTAAAATGTGACTAAATTTATATAATGATATATTTTATATTAAAGTAAGACTATACATTTTAATATTAAGATATGACTATATTTATATAATTATATATTTTATATTAAGGTAAGACTATTGGTAAGACTATACATTTTAATATTAAAATATGACTATAAAACGATATATAATGATAATCGTTACAGTTCACACTTGCATACATTTACACACACTTACATAGAGTTACATGCACACACAAACATGGTTACAATTCTACATAGTTACAATTATATATATATATACTCACACACACACATATATATATATATATATTCAATGCAATTAAAAATGAAAATACAATTAAGTAATGATGGTAATGGGGTTCAGTTTGGTTTCCAGTTGGCCAGTAAGCAGTATTTTGGGGGGAAGGTGGTGAGGGAGGGGTAGAGAAACCATTTTTAACAATTTTAAAATATAAATATTAATATAAAAATACATCGCTCTAGGCCAGGGGTAGGCAACCTTTGGGACTCTAGATGTTGTGGACTACATCCCCCATAATGCTGGCAAAGCATCATGGGAGGTGTAGTCCAAAACATCTGGAGTGCTGAAGGTTGCCTATGCCTGCTCTAGGCTGTATCAGGTGAAATGCAGTGTTTAGGCATAGCATTTAAATGTAGTTTAGCCACTCCAGCTAACTACTGTAATGACTGTAATGATAAACACTTCAGGGAACGAGTTCTCGTGGACAGATATTTATTACATCCCGCATTCATGCAAACTCATTCAGGTATTTCATTTGAACTCTATATGTTTGGCGAATTAAATCCTGAAAAATAAAAATGAAAAAAAATCCCTGTAAAAAGTCCTACAACAATGACTATTTATGGGGGATGGTTATGTTTAAGCATCTCGTATTAAAATACCATTTATCATATATACCATATAAATTGTAATACAATTTCTCTTTTTTAAAAATCTTTATTAACATTTTCAATATGCAGGAAGGACAATTTGACATTTCTTGATTAGAACTGGATTTCATTCAAAAACAAAATTTTGTAATTTGCTCTAATAATTCTTCTTACGGGGTATATTTTAGGTGGTCCCTTGCACTGGCAGCTATCTGTGTCTGACATAGACTTATGATAATAAGCATCAGTGACTGCACTTTAAATTCATTTTACGCACTGTACAACATACAGCCGTACCAGCAGAATCAGTCTCCCCATTTCTGATCAACATTATAGCACAATATTTAACAAAATAAAGAAAATATTCATTAAAAACATTTTTCTAGTATTATATTTTAAGTTAAAAACTTGTAACTGTGCAATGAAATCAATGACATGGTATATTACCATGAATTAATAGTAAATGCATTAAGACGTAACTTTTGTCCATATTACGATAATAATCAATTATGTGTGAATTGTCGCTCTCCCTATCAGAGCTCAAAAACTCAACTTCCAGCAGTCACATAGTTATGAATTTCAGAATTGAGGCTATAATTGCCAAGATGAACCTATACCGGAGTGTGATATTTCATTTTTCCAGGTCAGTTTTTGCCTAAATTTGCCATTCTGGGGTTGTTGTTTTTTCAGATCTACTAAATTTAGTAATTTACTGAATAAAGCTGTGTGCGTTCTGTATTTTAACACTTACTGAGGGATCTCCGATAAATTTGCTCTTCAGACAGTTCCCTTTTGACATCAGAGTTAAGCAGAAACATTGCATCTGCTGGTGATTTCTTTACCTGCAAAAAAATAAATAAATAAAAAATTACACTGGTTAGATCAGAAAAAATGGCAATTTATTACTATTTATTAATCCTTCCATTGCAGCAGAGGTCTGCTTAATCCCCCAAGTTATTGAATATAGCTTATAATTCATAGAGGGTTGCTGTACACTGTAAACCAAATAACTCGCCCTTTCCCATTTTCCCACAAAAATAAAAAGATGAACTGGCTGTAAAAATATTCCAGATGTCTGCTACGCATTATTTGTGGAGTTTGCTTCCTAAATAACCAGAATTCTATGCCCAGCTTTACTCCCTAATTCTTAGTTAAGAATGTAGTCCAAAGTTTGTATAAAGTCTTTTCCAGTGCATATAGTTGAGCAGCATCCTGTTTAACCAGCTGTAGAGTTAAGAGACAAGAGCTCACCTGTATGTACCTGCTTTCTCCCTTTAAAACCCATAGGAGTGTCAGTAAAAGATGCCATTGAAATCTGGATACACAAGCCATGCTGCAGATACAGTCCTCTCCCTCTCCTGCTCAAACTGTACGTCTTACTTCTTCTCAGCTTGTGTTAGTACAGGAGGAGCCTGAGGGGTTTCCTCTGACAGACCCTTTTATATAGAATAGTGACGAGTAAGGCATTTGGTCCTTTCATTGATGGGGATGTCGTAACCATGGGTTACCCTGTCTGATACAAAATACGTGGATCTGACAAGGACACCAAATCCTACCCAAGTCAATAATTTAATTGGGATCCTTCAGCCTCTCTGTTTCACCAGGAGACTGGTGTCATTGAAATGTCATGACACTTAGACATTAATTGTCTATTTTATTTCCGTGTATAAACACACAACTCATTGACAACATGATGAGAGTATATTGCATAGAATAGAATATATTTTATTGGACGAAGATAAGATTATTGATCTCAATAGTAAGAGAGCACAGGAAAATGTAAAGATTTGGAGCGTTCAGTAATATAACGTGTCAAATTCTTCTTCTAATCCAATACCCCAAACGGAAAAAAGCAAAGAAACAAAATTGGAAACAATATTTAATCTGCATTTTGCAAACGTGAATAAGCGTCAGTTTGGTTTTTACTCAAAAGTAAATAGAGAAAATTGTCACAAAGAATTTAAATTTTTTTTCTCAAAAAAGCAAAATTGGAAGCTGGCCGAGTTGTTGAATGTTTTGTAGTTTGGTTGTCCTACTTAACTGTTGCAGTTACTTTTGGATACATTTTCGACCGTTCTCCTCACTACGGCATATACAGAGGAATTAAATCGAAGTCACTGTGTTGATTTCTAGATAATACATTTTAGCTATTCATTGTGCTAGTCCACTTTCTATGTCATAAGCACAGATACAGGTAAAATGTAGAAATATGATCAGCGATAATCATACTTGTGTCCATTTCCTGTGTCCACCATGCAAAATCACAGCTCACTGATGGTGCATGTATTTGATACAGTGGGTACCTGCAGGCTTCAGATAACTATAACTTTTGATGTATATAAGTCCTGAAATTACTGCTCTGAAACTGATTGAAATATATTCTTTAACTTTAAAGGGACACTCCACTGCCCAAATACAAAATAAACATCACTGTTTAGTAGATATACTCCAAATTTGCATGCATTTAATTATCTATTTTTTCAGTGGGAATATATCTAAAATCAGCTTGCAAACCTGCAGATCTCTTCTTTGATGCCTTTGCAAGCCCTCCCCTTCTAACCCCGCCCAGACTTTCTGTGGCTGTCCAATCACAGACTTCCCAACACAGCTCAATGAGAAGTCTTTGTAAGTCAGGTGGTCTGGGAAATTGGTGCCTCTTGAGGTCAGCTCAAGAGGCAGCAATGTCCCAGAGCACCAGGACTTACAAGTGTGCCCTCTTTTTTCATTTTGCGAATAGTGTAGATTTCAATAGAAATTGACACTTTATGAATTAACCTGGTTACACCCCCTTGGCTTTCAAGCAGACACCAGGTAATGTTAGTTCTATTGAAAGCTGTGATTTTTGCAAAACGAAAAAAGAGGGAACACTCTTCACACATAAAGCTTTTCAGCAAGCTAAAGTTGCTTAGGGGTGTGGAGTGTCCCTTTAAGTAAATTTTATGAATTAATGCACGTTTCCATGTGGGTCTTGATGCCATGTTACAGAGTCCACCCATTCACATGGCTAAAGTTAAAAGGATGAAGGCTGCCATGCATCTAATCATTCACTCATTTAAACCAACCAAATCTTCTGGTGTTGTGGAGTTTGGTAATTTGCCAGATGTTAAGAACTGATTGCAAGGTTAAGTTTGCGCTTTCTCCCTCTCAAAATGATATTTACATTTAGTTGGTTCTTCCGTGTGGCACAATATCCCCGTAAAATGAAGCTGCAATTTCTTACTCACACTTTACTTGTATTTCTCGAGAAAAAGACAAAGATTACTCGCAAAGAGCACAAATGGAATCCTAAGACTTCTCTGAATTCCAAAAAATTAGCAAACTAGTGGAATTCCAACATGCAAATCTGAGGATTATTTTCCAAAGAACTCATTTCATAACAACATTATGCCCAACAAGAGAGCCCCATGACTTACCGATTATAGCCACTCTATGCAGCATTGTTCCTGACAACTTAATTTCCAGAGAACCTAATTCTTATCCCATTGTGTTCTATTCTGATGTATGATGACCACATGTTGTACAATCCATAGTAACAGTCCTACACAAAATCTGGGCATTTTTCATGCAAAAATCATGGATAAACCTCTCCTTGGATTTTAATGTATGTTATGTAAATAAATTACTACCAAATCTAAATAGCATGCAAAGTCCATGCTGCCTCCATGTAAGGAACCTTCATTTTTAGATCTGAACTAAATATGGATGAAAGTGTACCTTTAGGTTTACAAAGAAAAGCCACTTTGTATCTGGTTTGTTCACCAGATACGCTTTAAACCACTACAGATTGGGACTGTGTCACATATTTTGTAATTTAGTCCTTGTACATGTTCCTCAAGACGTACATTAAAATGAAAGAAATCATTGTGTAGTCTTGCAGATAAAAGCTTGCTAAATATATATTTTGTATCAAACTCTGTATCTTGCTGTTTGGGAATTTCTCAGAGCAGGCGAGGTGTAGTGAATGGGCCTCAACATACATAACACCCCCAGCTATGTGCCCCTTTAATGCATATTACGCATTAAAGGGACACTATAGTCACCAGAACAACTACAAATTAATGTAGTTGGTCTGGTGAGTATAGGAAGTCCCTGCAGGCTTTTTGCAGTAAACACTGTCTTTTTAGAGAAAATTACATATTTACATTACAGTTTAGGGATACCTCCACTGGCCACTCCTCAGATGGCTACTAGACATGCTTCCTGTGGCAGTGCTGCACAGTGTGACTGACACACAGTGTCTCCACCCTCTGCATGCATCTCTTGATTCAATGCATCTCTATGAGGAAATGCTGATTGGCCAGGATGTCATTTGGCTCCGCCCCAGCCCGCCACCTCCTTGGCTGACATAATCAGAATTCAAAATCTCAGCCAATCACAATGCTTTCCTATGGGAAAGCATTGTGATTGGCTGAGAACCTCACCTCTGATGATATCAGGAAGGAGGCAGATCAGGAGCAGAGCCAGCACCAGCAGAGTAGAATAAAGGTAAAATTTCACTTTATTTAGGGCGGCATGGGGGAGCCAGATGGTGATTTCAACACTATAGGGTCAGGAATACATGTTTGTGTTCCTGACTCTATAGTGTTCCTTTAAGTATACAGCTCCTGAGTGTGTCATTGCTAAGGGTGTAGTGTAATAATGTAGTGGGGTGCAGGGTTTGTTAACACAGCATGATTTGAAGTCGATATAGCAGATCTGGAGTTTATAAATATAGGTTTATTCAATCCTCTGAATTCAATCAATGATTTAGTGTCACAGGACATTTTAGGGTTTAGGGCTGGACATAGGTCATGGCTATCAGAAACTCACGTGTCTCGTGTCTTTTTATTTGCTTCCAAATTGCCAATTCGTGTCATTTTTGATGCACGATCTTTGACGTAAATGTTGGTATTGAACTTAGTCTATTTAAACCCGTGCGTTCATTTTATGTGCTGCCATTTCGTGGCCCTGATTTAGTGCTTGAGATTCCTTGATGCTCCTCTTCTGATTATTCTGTGTTTGACCCGAATTGCCCATATTTCTCCCTGTTTGCTGCTGGCTGGTCTGACTAAGTTTCTCTCTCGTTTCCTGACTTTGGTTTATTTATTGAACTTAAACAACTTGAATTGAATTTACTTTACCTTTAGTTTACCTTTTGCTGTGTTTCTCAAAGTTAAGTCCAGCCACTCTAAGGCCTCCTGGTAATTCTTCATCTATACTGTTCTACTCTCCATTTAGGAATTCTATCCTCCGTTAACATGAGAATACTAACCGGCTAGATTATGAATCCCACATCTGTAAGACAGGCAGTGGCTAATTGCAAAAGTGGAATCTCTAACCTTTACCATCGCATGGATCAATTGGCTCAAGCTATGCACACCATATTAACCAGAAATGATCCTGCTAATCAAACTCCTCAGACTGAAGCTCTGTCTCAGTCCAGTAATGGAGTTTCACCCACTCCAGCAGCTGACTCCTCTTCTAACATCACTCCTCCCAAATATTATGGATGTGATCTATCTAAATGTAGAGGGTGTCTGGTTCAATGTGGGATATTCTATGAATTACAACCTACAGCCTTTCCCACTGATCATAGTAGATTAGAATTTGTTATGAACACCTTTCTGATAAGGTTCTGGAAAAGGTTAGTCCTTTGTGGGAAAAGAACAAGCCTATTATTTATCACTATGAAGAGAACATGCTTCCTTTGATACTCCTGGTAGACACACCTCTGCTTCCAAATCCCCTATGAATGACAGGGTTCTTGTACTTTAAGTAAATACACTATTGAGTTTCATACTTTATATACTGAGGTGAACTGGATTGACAAAGGTTTTAAAGGACCATACTCGTTTTCCTGGCACTATAGTGCTCTGAGGTTTCCCCCACCCTCAGGGTCCCACTCCCGTGGCGCTGAAAGGGGAGGAAGGTGTTAATCCCTTACCTTTTTTCCAGCGCCGGAAACTGTTTACAGCAAAAAGGGTTAAACCTAGCTGGACCTGGCACCCAGACCACTTCATTAAGCTGAAGTGGTCTGGGTGCCTATATTGGTCCTTTAATGCTTCTGGGTTTTATCTCAATGAATTGTTGGAAAGATTGCAAGACAAGCTACCTGCTAAAGATTTACCAGAGAACCTAGATAAATTGATAGATGATTATGTTCTGCTATTTTATGTTAGAGAGAAACAGAATTTAAAGTCTAAAACACAGAATTTTCCTGCCTGTCTTTCTTCTAGTACCTTTAACCTTGAAATGCAAAGTGGAGAGGAGCCTATGCAGTTAGGGGTTACACGACGTACTGATGCTGAGAAACAACACAGGAAAAAAATGGACTCCACTAAACTGTCTGTAATTTTGGATTGGCCACAACAAATTGGGTAAAAAGCTATTCAACAATTCTTAGGTTTTTCGAACTACTATAGAAAATTCATACATGATTATTCTAAGATTGTAACTCCCCTCACAACTTTAACTAAAAAAGGTGCCAACATTATGGAGTGGCGAAACTCCAAGAAAAGCATTTTCTAGTGCTCCCATACTGACAACTTTCTTGTCTTGGGTAGTTTCTTACATGGCTCCTTTATGACCCCTTGGTTTATTTTCTAAGATATTCTCTAAACCAGCATGCAATTATGATGTGGGTAATAGGCTATCAACTCCAAACCAATGGAGCAGCAAAGTGTACCAATTACTCTCTTAAAAATCTTTGTGTTTTGGCCTCTGATCACCAGGATAATTGGTCTGACCTGTTGCTCTGGGTGGAATTTGCCCACATTAATGTGTTCCATGCCTCTTATAAGCACGCTCCATTAGTTGTTTATTATGGCTACAGTCCAGTTCCACTCCCTGGCTTTTTTATGAAACAAGTTATTCCAGTTTTGGATCAACATCTTGAGAACATACTTTCCATAAGGTCACAGATTCAGTCTACCTTGGTCAAAACACTTCAGGTGAAGCATGCAGATTAGAGACATCAAGTTGTTCCTACTTACCATATAGAGTATTGGGTTTTCATTAAAAACATCCACCTCAGAGTTCCTACACACAAACTGGCTGCTCGTTATATCGGTCCCTACAAGATTGGAAATTGTAATAATCTGGTCTCCTGTTTATTGTTGTTGCATCCATCACTTCGTATTCCTACCATATGTTTTTACTCAAATCACTTTTGTGTAACAAATACTCCTCTAGTGTTCCCCCTCCTGCTCCTGGTGTGGTTGAGGCTCAAGAGGTGTTTGTGATTCAGTTCAATGTTGATTACAGGTTCTCCAGGGTTGTGCTTCAGTATTTGGTGCATTGAACCAGGTGTGGCCCTAAGGAGGGGCCCCGGGTTCCCCACAATGAGGTCTTCGTCCCTTCTTTGGTTTGCTGGTTCCATGTCAGATTTCCTTCCTAGCCTGATTGTTCTCACTCGAAGCTCAGTCCTCGATCGAAGGGTACTTTCAGGAACTCAGGTGTCTGCCTTCCCTCTCCTGTTTCTCACTGGCCATCTCCATATATAACACTACCCTCACCTCTGCCTTGAAAACTGCAACCCCGCTCCAAACATGCACCTTGAGGAGGCATACTAAAATCAACACGGTACCTGCAAAGATGCTCATGTTGTGCAGAACGCTCCTGGAGGAAGTCTCACACCCAGTCAGACTTTCTCCATTATAGATTCATATTATATTTATACAGCGCAGCCCTTTCCTTCACCAAACAGTCATATTTTTCCTCTCTCATTAGTTCATGCTCCCGGAATCCCAGGTGTCACTTTGACACCTTTAACTCTCTTCTTCACCCTGTTGTGGCCACCCCTCAAACTAACCTTACAGCCGATAGCTTTGCATGCTACTTTACCGACAAGATTGAACAGCTGAGGAAAGAAGAATTCTCCCCACCCTGCCTTTCTCTTTCTCAACCACATGGAGATCATGCCTTTCCCACCCTTCAGACTTTCTCCCCGGCTACTGAACAAGAGGTGGCAGCGCTTCTCCTTTCCTCTAGCCCCACCACTTGCCCGCTTGATCCTGTCCCATCTCACCTTATCAGATCTCTCTCCCCTTGTCTTGGGCCTTCCTTAACACACAACTTCAACTGCTCTCTCTTCTGGCATTGTCCCTGCTGACCTTAAACATGCCACTGTAGTACCTATCCTGAAAAAAACATCTCTTAACCCTGCTCCCCCTCTATCGTTCCATATCCCTGCTCCCTTTTTCCTCAAAGCTTCTGGAAAGACTTGTCTTTACCTGTGTAACTGATCACCTGGCACCCCGACTGGGCATGTCTGCCAACAGATGCTTCCTAACTGACGCTAAGGACCATAAGCACCGCACCAGACAACACAAGCACCGCAGACTCCACAACCGCCGTAGCTACGCTGGGATCTTGCGATCTTCCACCCACCCATGACCAACCTCGGATATCCAGGACCGTGTGGGAAAGACCTCTCCTACTTCAGAGAGCGTAGCAGGGACAGCTCTTACAAGAGCTAGTGATTAGAACCCAGGGAGTATAAGGAGTGTAGCAATCCCCAGTGTGAATATAGCAGTTCCCCTCCAATCACGAGACAAGCTACATGTTGAGGGTTAAGCAGGAACTCAATTTTAATGGAGGCACACTGGCCTTTTATGCAAGTTTCCCAACAAGGGTAAAACCCAGGTGGACCTTGTTGGGCACAGGGACACAAAGGGAATAAACCAATAAGAACAGTAATTAACTGTACGACACTCCCATAACACACATACAATCCCTCCCCTCTGCCTGTGAGATAATTGAATGAAGTACTGTATGTAACTCAATTATCTCCAGGCAGAAAAACACACATTTATTATAAAGTGCCATAAGTACCCCAAAACTCAACATATCCCCATACATCCCCTGATGTGGGTGAACAACATATCCAAAAATCACCCAGATCAGATCAGGGGTTCAGAAATATTATGGAAGTCATAGTTTTGCCCAGGCTCAGGCATGGTCCCATGCCCAAAACAGTTCCATAGAATCGCGTCTAAGTGCCGCTGGAGGACCGACCGGGAACTGCAAGGTTTTCAAGACGAAAATAGTTCCAGGGCATTCGCGGCTAAGTCCCCCTGAAGTCTATTCGTAGTTTTGGTCCATACGAACAAGATGACTGCCACCACGTGGTCGAATGGCACTTCAAATCGCTTTGGGAGTTTGGGAGTTCAAAGTGCCGCTTTGAAAGTTCGAATAATTATTGTCCAAAGTCATGATAAGTACAAATAGTTTTTTTTAAACCATAATAAATTAAAGGGGCCTTAGTCACAGGGTAAACAGCTGGCAAGTAGTCCCCTCCAAACCCCAGTGGCAAAGTTGCTTTCGTCACAACCATGTCTCACTTCCTAAATTCCAACTCTGTCCTTGACCCTCTTGAATATGGCTTCCACCCTCTCCACTCTACTGAGACTGCTCTTCAAAGTTACTAACGACCTAATTGCAGCTAAATCCAAATGCTACTACATAATAATTCTTCTTGACCTCTTTGCTGCCTTTGACACCGTTGATCATGCTCTCCTTCTTCAAACTCTTCAATCACTCAGTCTCTGTGACTCTGTCCTCTTGTGGGTTTCCTCTTATCTCTCCCAATGCTCATTTAGTGTCTCATTTTCTAATGATACCTCCACCCTTCGTCCCTTCTTTGTTGGAGTCCCCCAAGGCTCTGTCCTTGGATCCCTTCTGTTTTCTCTTTATACTGCATCTCTTGGCAAACTTATTACCTCATTTGGATTCCACTACCACCTGTACGTTGATGACACCCAGATAAAGCTCTCCACCCTGGACCTCACCCCTGCCATCCTGCATAGCGTCACTGCTTGCCTTTCTTCCATCTCTGACCAGATGTCCTCCCGCTTTCTGAAACAAAATCTCTCTAAATCTGAGCTCCTTGTCTTTCCTCCTCCTAATACTGATCCTCGTCTTTCACTCTCCCTTCAAGTTAGTGGTATCCACATCAGTCCATCCTTGCAAGCGCGCTGTCTTGGTGTAATACTTGACTCACATCCAGTTTGAGCCTCACATCCAGTTTGTTGCCAAATCCTGTAGATTCCAACTTAAAAACATAGCCTGCATCCGCCCCTTTCTTACGCAAGATGCCACTAAGGATCTTGTCCATACTCTAGTAATTTCCCCCATGGATTATTGTAACCCTCTCCTAATTGGTCTTCCCAAAAGCTGCATCGCCCCACTACAGTCTGTAATGAATGCTGCCGCCTGATTTTCCTCTCTAGTCAGTTCTCTTACACCTCACCCCTCTGTCAGTCCTTACATTGGCTTCCTGTATCCTATAGGAGTCAATTCAAAGTGCTAACCTATACCTATAAAGCATTGACCAATCCTAGCCTCTCTTATATCTCTTCATAGATCCGTAGGTATACCTCTTCTTGGGCTCTCCACTCTGCCCGTGACTTTCTCCTGTCCGCTGCTCACACACATACGGCCAACTCACGCTTGCAGGACTTCTTGCGGGCATTTCCCTTCCTATGGAATAGCCTGCCTCTAGTCTTCAATCCTTTAAAAAGTGCCTTAAAACACATCTCTTTAGGAAAGCTTATGGCCTCCCAGAGTAACCTCTACCTCACATACCTGTCGCTTGTTCTCTCCTAAAGGGCAGCACTCTACTCTCTCCTCCAGCTCTGCTCGCTCCTGTTAATATTGTTCTGTGTTTCACTCGACTTGTCCGTAGTTCGCGTTGTTTCCTGCCTGCCTCTAACCTCGGCTAGTCTGACTAAGTTTCTCTCTGGTTCTCTGTCTTTGGCTCCTTTATTGACTCCTCTGTTATTTCTCCTTTCATTGTGTTTCTCGAAGTTAAGCCCAGCCCTCTAGTGTTCCCCCTCCTGCTCCTGGTGTGGTTGAGGCTCAAGAGGTGTTTGTGATTCAGTTCAATGTTGATTACAGGTTCTCCAGGGTTGTGCTTCAGTATTTGGTGCATTGAACCAGGTGTGGCCCTAAGGAGAGGCCCCGGGTTCCCCACAATGAGGTCTACGTCCCTTCTTTGGTTTGCTGGTTCCATGTCAGATTTCCTTCCTAGCCTGATTGTTCTCACTCGAAGCTCAGTCCTCGATCGAAGGGTACTTTCAGGAACTCAGGTGTCTGCCTTCCCTCTCCTGTTTCTCACTGGCCATCTCCATATATAACACTACCCTCACCTCTGCCTTGAAAACTGCAACCCCGCTCCAAACATGCACCTTGAGGAGGCATACTAAAATCAACACGGTACCTGCAAAGATGCTCATGTTGTGCAGAACGCTCCTGGAGGAAGTCTCACACCCAGTCAGACTTTCTCCATTATAGATTCATATTATATTTATACAGCGCAGCCCTTTCCCTCACCAAACAGTCATATTTTTCCTCTCTCATTAGTTCATGCTCCCGGAATCCCAGGTGTCACTTTGACACCTTTAACTCTCTTCTTCACCCTGTTGTGGCCACCCCTCAAACTAACCTTACAGCCGATAGCTTTGCATGCTACTTTACCGACAAGATTGAACAGCTGAGGAAAGAAGAATTCTCCCCACCCTGCCTTTCTCTTTCTCAACCACACGGAGATCATGCCTTTCCCACCCTTCAGACTTTCTCCCCGGCTACTGAACAAGAGGTGGCAGCGCTTCTCCTTTCCTCTAGCCCCACCACTTGCCCGCTTGATCCTGTCCCATCTCACCTTATCAGATCTCTCTCCCCTTGTCTTGGGCCTTCCTTAACACACAACTTCAACTGCTCTCTCTTCTGGCATTGTCCCTGCTGACCTTAAACATGCCACTGTAGTACCTATCCTGAAAAAAACATCTCTTAACCCTGCTCCCCCTCTATCGTTCCATATCCCTGCTCCCTTTTTCCTCAAAGCTTCTGGAAAGACTTGTCTTTACCTGTGTAACGGATCACCTGGCACCCCAACTGGGCATGTCTGCCAACAGATGCTTCCTAACTGACGCTAAGGACCATAAGCACCGCACCAGACACCACAAGCACCGCAGACTCCACAACCGCCGTAGCTACGCTGGGATCTTGCGATCTTCCACCCACCCATGACCAACCTCGGATATCCAGGACCGTGTGGGAAAGACCTCTCCTACTTCAGAGAGCGTAGCAGGGACAGCTCTTACAAGAGCTAGTGATTAGAACCCAGGGAGTATAAGGAGTGTAGCAATCCCCAGTGTGAATATAGCAGTTCCCCTCCAATCACGAGACAAGCTACATGTTGAGGGTTAAGCAGGAACTCAATTTTAATGGAGGCACACTGGCCTTTTATGCAAGTTTCCCAACAAGGGTAAAACCCAGGTGGACCTTGTTGGGCACAGGGACACAAAGGGAATAAACCAATAAGAACAGTAATTAAATGTACGACACTCCCATAACACAAATACAATCCCTCCCCTCTGCCTGTGAGATAATTGAATGAAGTACTGTATGTAACTCAATTATCTCCAGGCAGAAAAACACACATTTATTATAAAGTGCCATAAGTACCCCAAAACTCAACATATCCCCATACATCCCCTGATGTGGGTGAACAACATATCAAAAAATCACCCAGATCAGATCAGGGGTTCAGAAATATTATGGAAGTCATAGTTTTGCTCAGGCATGGTCCCATGCCCAAAACAGTTCCATAGAATCGTGTCTAAGTGCCGCTGGAGGACCGACCGGGAACTGCAAGGTTTTCAAGATGAAAATAGTTCCAGGGCATTCGCGGCTAAGTCCCCCTGAAGTCTATTCGTAGTTTTGGTCCATACGAACAAGATGACTGCCACCACGTGGTCGAATGGCACTTCAAATCGCTTTGGGAGTTTGGGAGTTCAAAGTGCCGCTTTGAAAGTTCGAATAATTATTGTCCAAAGTCATGATAAGTACAAATAGGTTTTTTTTTAACCATAATAAATTAAAGGGGCCTTAGTCAAAGGGTAAACGGCTGGCAAGTAGTCCCCTCCAAACCCCAGTGGCAAAGTTGCTTTCGTCACAACCATGTCTCACTTCCTAAATTCCAACTCTGTCCTTGACCCTCTTGAATATGGCTTCCACCCTCTCCACTCTACTGAGACTGCTCTTCAAAGTTACTAACGACCTAATTGCAGCTAAATCCAAATGCTACTACTCCATAATAATTCTTCTTGACCTCTTTGCTGCCTTTGACACCGTTGATCATGCTCTCCTTCTTCAAACTCTTCAATCACTCAGTCTCTGTGACTCTGTCCTCTTGTGGCTTTCCTCTTATCTCTCCCAATGCTCATTTAGTGTCTCATTTTCTAATGATACCTCCACCCTTCGTCCCGTCTTTGTTGGAGTCCCCAAGGCTCTGTCCTTGGACCCCTTCTGTTTTCTCTTTATACTGCATCTCTTGGCAAACTTATTACCTCATTTGGATTCCACTACCACCTGTACGTTGATGACACCCAGATAAAGCTCTCCACCCTGGACCTCACCCCTGCCATCCTGCATAGCGTCACTGCTTGCCTTTCTTCCATCTCTGACCAGATGTCCTCCCGCTTTCTGAAACAAAATCTCTCTAAATCTGAGCTCCTTGTCTTTCCTCCTCCTAATACTGATCCTCGTCTTTCACTCTCCCTTCAAGTTAGTGGTATCCACATCAGTCCATCCTTGCAAGCTCGCTGTCTTGGTGTAATACTTGACTCACATCCAGTTTGAGCCTCACATCCAGTTTGTTGCCAAATCCTGTAGATTCCAACTTAAAAACATAGCCTGCATCCGCCCCTTTCTTACGCAAGATGCCACTAAGGATCTTGTCCATACTCTAGTAATTTCCCGCATGGATTATTGTAACCCTCTCCTAGTTGGTCTTCCCAAAAGCTGCATCGCCCCACTACAGTCTGTAATGAATGCTGCCGCCTGATTTTCCTCTCTAGTCAGTTCTCTCACACCTCACCCCTCTGTCAGTCCTTACACTGGCTTCCTGTATCCTATAGGAGTCAATTCAAAGTGCTAACCTATACCTATAAAGCATTGACCAATCCTAGCCCCTCTTATATCTCTTCATAGATCCGTAGGTATACCTCTTCTTGGGCTCTCCACTCTGCCCGTGACTTTCTCCTGTCCGCTGCTCACACGCATACGGCCAACTCACGCTTGCAGGACTTCTCGCGGGCATTTCCCTTCCTATGGAATAGCCTGCTTATAGTCTTCAATCCTTTAAAAAGTGCCTTAAAACCCATCTCTTTAGGAAAGCTTATGGCCTCCCAGAGTAACCTCTACCTCACATACCTGTCGCTTGTTCTCTCCTAAAGGGCAGCACTCTACTCTCTCCTCCAGCTCTGCTCGCTCCTGTTAATATTGTTCTGTGTTTCACTCGACTTGTCCGTAGTTCGCGTTGTTTCCTGCCTGCCTCTAACCTCGGCTAGTCTGACTAAGTTTCTCTCTGGTTCTCTGTCTTTGGCTCCTTAATTGACTCCTCTGTTATTTCTCCTTTCATTGTGTTTCTCGAAGTTAAGCCCAGCCACTCTATGGCCTGGTAATACGTATTCTATACTGTTCTACTCTGCATTTATTGATTCTATCCACAGTTAAACTGACAATGGTAGAGGATAGACAACCTTTTGCACTCCAAATGTTGTGGACTACATCTCCCATAATGCTTTTACAGCCATACTGCTGGCAAAGTATCAAGGAGATGTAGTCCACAACACCTGTATTGCCAGAGGTTGACTACCCCTGGGGCATAGTTTAGGGCTGTTTTTTTTCAGGAAAGGCTTCAAACAATATATGTGGGAAGGACCATCACATTTACCCTTTTGCTGAAATCCCTGGTCTTATTGCCACCTCTGGTGGCCTTGTATAATGAAGTTTTGCAGGGCCCTATAATTTACAATGGCCAAATATCACACAATTATGCGGTCCCTGGGATCCATTTGAACTCCCACTCTAGGCACAAGAAAATAGAATCTGGTCCCCAGCAAATAGCTACTAATAAAAGTACGAGAAGTTAACGTATAAGCCAGAGTGCCATATTCTTTTCCAAAGCAGATGAGTTGAATATTTTTTAAACTGTATTTTTTTCTTATTTCTTTTATTTTCTTCCTTTGATTATATGTTAATTCAATCAGTTTGTTGCCAACTTCGCTCAGCGGCTAAGATCCTCGTAATTTTGTTTTGCACAATATCTGCGTCATAAGTGCTCCTGCAATGTTACTGCAAATATTGTCTTTTTCTGTATAACTCATTGCAGCGAGTTTCTGGTCAGAAACATTTGGTGTAATCAGTATCACAAGCCCCACAGGAAGCCACATTCTCAAGAGGCAGGCACTTGTAATCAGCAATTTACTGTTTTTCATTGATAAAACAGGAGGATTCATTCATTCCAGCTATTGAGTACAGTCAAGTACTGGGAATTACTAGTTCTGGATCATTGACTGGTGGCAATCATGACGCTCCCACACTATTTCCAGCCTACACTGTAATTTCATGACAAATAACATTGAGAAGGGCTATGGTGAGACTCAGCAGGTATCATTAACCATTAACCTCTTCACTGCCAAGTTCTTTTTATTTAAAGAATACCTTGTCACGAATGAACCAGGCAGGAATCCAGGGTGGAGAGGTCACCTGTATTCCATTATATTTCTATGGCGAACAAGCACTGCCAGGACTAGTGTTAGATGCTGTCAATGCTGGGAGAGCAAGGAGAGATAATGTGATATCTCCACCCTCTGCACATGCTTGCTTCCAGGACTCCGACTCCCGTGCCTCTTGGCCACCAGTAATAAAGTAGGAGGAAGAGGAGGAGGGTAGTAACAGTAGTGGGAGAAATGGATATAAAGAGGGCACAAGAGGGGAAGGATGGTGTGGGTAAAATGAACCAAGGGAAAAAGTATGAAATGTGCAGAAGATCACAGGCGAAGGTTATGGACAGAAAGACTCAGGGTGATAAAATGGGGTCAAGACAGAGACACAAGGTGGGGAAAGGGGTACATGTGAGAAAAAGAGGCGGATGGATAAAAGGATGCAAGAAAGAAAAGGGGGCACACAGCAAGGGAGGCTTGTAGGAAAGGTGAAGGTATCAAGTGAGGGAAATTTGAGGTATGAACAGATGGATAGAAGTGGTGGGAGATAAATAAATTGTGAGATTGAGAGATATACAGAGGGGTAGATGTGAAGACGTTCACTGGTAGAGACAAGAAAAGGGTAAACACAAGACATGCTAACCCTCAAAACTAATTTATCACTGCATTGACACACTGGAACTCTACATAAATACAACACTGTATTCACACACTGGAACTCCCTCAGTAATAATATACCACTGCATTCACACACTGGAACTCTACATAAATACACCACTGCATTCACACACTGGAACTCCCTCAGTAATAATACACCACTGCATTCACACACTGGAACTCTATATAAATACCCACTACATTCACACACTGGAACTCTATATAAATACCCACTACATTTATATACTGGAACTCCCTCAGTGATAATACACCACTGCATTCACACACTGGAACTCCCTCAGTAATAATACACCACTGCATTCACACACTGGAACTCTACATAAATACACCACTGCATTCACACACTGGAACTCTATATAAATACCCACTACATTCACACACTGGAACTCTATATAAATACCCACTACATTCACACACTGGAACTCCCTCAGTAATAATATACCACTACATTCACACACTGGAACTCCCTCAGTAATAATATACCACTGCATTCACACACTGGAACTCTGCATAAATACACCACTGCATTCACACACTGGAACTCTATACAAATACCCACTACATTCACACACTGGAACACTATATAAATACCCACTACATTTATATACTGGAACTCCCTCAGTGATAATACACCACTGCATTCACACACTGGAACTCCCTCAGCAATAATACACCACTGCATTCACACACTGGAACTCTACATAAATACACCACTGCATTCACACACTGGAACTCTATATAAATATACACTACATTCACACACTGGAACTCTATATAAATACCCACTACATTCACACACTGGAACTCCCTCAGTAATAATATACCACTACATTCACACACTGGAACTCCCTCAGTAATAATATACCACTGCATTCACACACTGGAACTCTACATAAATACACCACTGCATTCACACACTGAAACTTCCTCCATATTAATACACCACTACATTCACACACTGGAACTCTACATACATATACTACTGCATTCACACACTGGAACGCTACATACATATACCACTGCATTCACACACTGGAACTCTACATAAATACCCACTAAATTCACACACTGGAACTTCTTCCGTATTAATACACCACTACATTCACACACTGGAACTCTACATACATACACCACTGCATTCACACACTGGAACTCCCTCAGTAATAATACACCACTGCATTCACACACTGGAACTCTACATAAATACCCACTACATTCACACACTGGAATTTCCTCGATTTTAATACACCACTGCATTCACACACTGGAATTCTACATAGATACACATCTGCATTCAAACATGGGCATTCTGCACACATCCACACCAACACTCCACAAAAACATACCTATACATTCACATACACACACAAATCTTTCCTTGCTCCAAACCCCCTTTTTATCTTCCATTTTTCCTACTCCCCACAGATCAGGTGTGGAAGAGTTTGCCCTGTTGATAAAAGTCAACACAGGATATTTTTAGGCAGAGAAAAAAACCAAGAGGAAAGCAGTGGTTTAAACCCAGTTATAAATCTGAAATGTAGGTCCTTTCAGGTAAAGCAGGAGAAATACTGAAGTTCTATTTGTATTCCCGATTGTGGTTTTCCCTATTAGAGTAAGCAATCAGTCATTTGTTTTGTATTCTAAATGTTAAAATGTTAGAATCAGCCACCATTATAGCTATTATAACTAGCACGGAACAGTTTGTTCTGTACTTACAAAACAAACACCACAGATACATGTGATCCCAACATCTGCAGGGTACACCTACACATCCCTGCAGTGGTAAGTGATACCCAGGCACCAGCACACAGAGATTAGAATCTAATAATGCCACTTATCCCAGAAATGAGTTTTACATTCAGCAGTGAAAACACATTAAACAAGGTATTACCACTTATCAATAATAATAATAATAATAATAATTCCTCATGTCTTCAAGCGAGAAAGACAAGTCATCATGGCTACAAATTTCCATTATGTAGAAATTATTCTTCAGCAAAGATAAATTGTATGTAAAAAAGCTACATAAAATTACAACAATTTACTAATACTAATATAATCGCTAACTAAAAATTGGTACTCTTTTGCTACAACGAAGTTAAGAAAAACACAGTTTTTACGTTGGTTCAGAAAGTAAAGTAAAGTTTTCATCACAACTGCAATTTTTCTTAAAGATTACTCTTTTCTAGAAATATATTTAGCTTACATGTCTTGAAAATATATGCTGTGCAAACCATCATCACTCCCTTTGTTTGTTTGCTTTTTTGTTCCAGAACACAGACACGTTAATTGTGAAGACATTCTTCCATTACTCAAAGAGTTTCTGTCATAAGAATTCCCTCCCTCTGATCATAAAGCACTTTAAGGGGACAGTCCAAACACGTAAAGCACTTACGCTTGCTCATGTGCTTTATGTGTGAAGAGTGTGTCCTCTTTTTTTCATTTTACAAAAAGTACAGATCTTAATAGAAATTGGCACTTTTATATATTAACCTGGTTACACCCTCCTGTGTGTCAATCAGACAACTGGTCCAGTAACTTCCTGGTTTGGTTAACTCAGTGGAGCTAAACTCAAGAGGCAGCAATTGCCCAGAGCACCTGCCTTGCAAAGACTTCCCATTAACCTGCATTGGGAAGTCTGTGGATAGAAATCAGAGAAAAGGTTCAGCGCTGATAAGAAACAGGGAGTATAATAACAAGGCAGCACACCTTAAAAGGGGAATCCCCTCTGAACCCCTTAAAGTACAATAGAAAAGAGAGAAAAGAATAAGGGTGCGCCTAAAACAAGTAAAAATAGTAAAATGAGAATAGCAGCAATAACAAAAAATTCGGAAAAATGTCCAAATAATATAAAAAATGGGATAACCACGGTACCTAATAGTCCAAATATAAAATGTCCAAATGCGCAAATGGTGGTCCTAATAGTCCATCAGAAGGGTATGTAGCGTCCCAGATAAGTATAAATATGCGGGGAGAACAGAAGAGAGAGAAAAACTCCAATGGTGTAGTATAAAAACAGAATATGAATATATAGTAAATATTTGTGGAACTACTCACAATCTTCAGAGCTTAAATCCAGCTCTGGTATGGATAGCGTGAAGTGGAATAATCCCCACTCAAGGATATGTGGTGCTCCTCTTTGGTCCTTTGATGGAAGGATGGAGTTCAACTCGGGATAAAAATAATAAAAAATATATAGTGCTCACTGTGTGGTCGGTGAAACAATAAAAATGAAATAAAATATACTCACGGTATATAGAGCAGACGTACTGCTCGGTGAATGGCGTATGGGTGGTATAATCCCCACCTTAAGGATTCTTTGGTAGTCCAATATGGTCTAAATCGATGATAGTTAGGTCTGGATAAAATGAACTTGCATAGAATAAAATAATAAATAATATGATATAAAAGTGAAAAAGGAATGTGGCACACCAGTGTATAATAGCCAGATATTCCTTTAATGACACTTTGATTTAAAAAAAGAAAGTTTCTATACGCGTTTCGCCACAAAGGCTTCATCAAGTAGAAACAGTATAAAAAAGAAAGGAAACAGACCTAACATACAGTACTTATATAGGAAACATTGAAATACACAATAATTTTAAAATTCCCGCCAAAATGACGTCACCAATCGTCATGGGAGGGAATACAATGCAATATATAAAAAGAATAGAATATACTATAATATAAATATAAATTTCAATGTAATAAATAATGTAAAACATATTTGGTGTAAAAACAATTGAAAACGAGTGCATTAAATACAAGAAATCAAATGAATAAACATGTCACGTGACGCGGAAGTGAATAAAGCCGTGTCACGTGATAGTAAATGGACCGCACGCGTCATCCAGCAATGGAATTGGGAAGTCTGTGATTAAACAAGCACAAAAAGTCTGGGTTATAAGGGGAGGGCTTGCAAAGGCTGCAGACAAGAGATCTGCAGAGATTAAAGATTAAAGATATAGCGTCAGTTAGAAAAATGCATAATTAAATAAATGCATGTTTTTATTGGGGTGTATCTACTAGTGATTTATTTAGTATTTGGACAGTGTATTGTCCCTTGAAAGACACTCTCAGAAACACATATAACATTCAGAGTTGAGCACAATTGAGGTTGCTAATGTGGAGGTATGAACTTCTGCTTTAGCATATCATTGCAGGTGACAAACAGAGCAGCAGCCTACCTGTCAAACTTTGTAAATGGTTTGACAGCTTACAGTGTTATGGTGCCAGGGGGTTTCTGGCACCATAGATCAGGGGTAGGCAACCTTTCAGCAGCACTGTGCCGATATAGGATTGTGATGTCCCGTAGCGTGCCGGTCCTATTTTTTTTAAATTGAGGTGTGTATGCTGCCGTATTCTGCTTGTGTTACTGATACTGTAATTGCCTTGTATCATTGTATTTGTGCGTGTATGAGCCATTATATTGTATATGTTCAGGAGTAGTTTGTGGTATCGTGTATGATACCTATGAATGTGGGCTGTGTATGGGGGATGCTTGTGGAATTGTGTGTGTGTGTGTGTGTGTGGGTAGATATATCACATAGTGTGTTTCGTAGTGTGTGTATGTGAGGGGCTGTTTGGGGTATTGCATGTGAGAGGCTGCATGTGGGGTTGTGTGCACGTATGTGGATTGTTGGTGGTGTTGAGTTTATGGGGTTTGTGTGTATGTTTGTGGGCTGTTCGTATTATTTGTATGAGGGGAGGGTTATTCTACATTTCTGTGTATATCTAGCAGTGTGGGTGGCTTCCCTGGGTTCCAGTGGGGACCAGGCTGCCCAGGTACAGGTCAAGGACAGGAGCTGCAACAGCAGCTCTGGGCTACTCTACTACACTGTGGATTCCCAGTCACAAGTGCTGGGAGGAAGTGATAAATTGAGGATTGTCCTTCACCACCTTTTCATATTAGCAGATATCTGAAGTTTCACTGGGACTCCTGATAGGCCAGACCCTGTTTGGCTCTAGCAGCCTTGAGTGCCGTGCAAAGACACCTCAAGTGCCGTGCACAGGGCCGGATTAACATAGGGGCTGATGGAGCTGCAGCTCCAGGCTCAGGCCCATGGAATAGGCCCATTTGATTTTTTTTACAAAGTACTCTTAGGGTTGCCAGGTATTTCTCATGTATTTCTTATGGTTGTCAGGTATGTCTCAGAAGTATTTCTCAGGTATTTGAGGCTGCCTAGCCGGTGCCAGTATTGCAGTAATACCGGCAATTCAAATGTCTGTCTCGGTATAAACAGAGATTATTCTGCAATACCAGCGCCAGCCAGTAGGGGTCGCTGTTTGTGTGGAGAGAGGAAGGGATAATAAATTGCAGCATCTCCCTCCCTGCCTCTCTCTACTCACTGATCCACGGGGGAGCAGCTCTGCACAGAGAGTCCAGACAGCAGCTCTGAGCCTGCAAAACATGGGGACTGTGAGAGACTTCGGGATGCTGAGATTTTGGGACACTGGGAAACATAGGGACACTGGGGAACATGGGGACCCTGAGACACTAGGGACACAGTGGCCCCTAGTCTCTCAGTGTTCTCATGTCTCCCAGCCAGTGTCCCTAGTGTCTCAGTGTCCCCATGTCTCCCAGTGTCCCTGGTTTCTCTCAGTGTCCCTAGTGTCTGTGTCCCTGGTCTCTCAGTGTCCCCATTTATCTCAGTGTCCCCATGTCTCTAAGTGTCCCCTAGTGTCCTAGTGATATCGGGAAACTGGGAGACATGGGGATACAGACTCTAAGGGACACTGGGAGACATGGGGATACAAACACTAGGGGACACTGGGCGACATGGGGACACTGAGACACTAGGGGACACAGAGACATGGAGACACTGAGCGACTTTGAGACTTGGGAGATATGGGGCACTCCCAGTGTCCCCATGTCTCCCTGTCACTGTCCCTAGTATCTCAGTATCCCCATGACTCCCAGTGTCCCTGGTGTCTCTCAGTGTCCGTAGTGTGCCAGTGTTCCTAGTGCTTGCTAGTCTTCCAAAGTCCCCTACTCTCCCAGTGTCTCAGTGTCCCCATGTCTCCTAGTGTCTCAGTGTCCTCTAGTATAAAAGAAAATCTCAGGCACTCACTGTGATAGATTTAAGCAGGTTTATTGGACACTGCAACGTTTTGACCTGTACCCAGGTCTTTATCAAGTCTCCAGTGTCCCCTATGTATCAGAGTGTCTCAGTGTCCCTGGTGTCTCTCAGTGTCCTTAGTGCCTCAGTGTCTCCTAGTCTCTCAGAATCCCCTAGTCTCCCAGTGTCCGCATGTCTCACAATGCCCCCAAGTGTCTCAGTGTCCCCTAATATAAAAGAAAGAAATCTCAGGCACTCACTGTGATAGATTTAAGCAGGTTTATTGGACACCGCAACGTTTTGACCTGTACCCAGGTCTTTATCAAGTCTCCAGTGGCCCCTATATATCACAGGGTCCCCTATGTATCACAGTGTCTCATTGCCCCATGTCTCCCAGTGTCCCCTCATGTCTCAAAGTCACCCAGTGTCCCCATGTCTCCCAGTGTCCCCAAGAGTCTGTGTCCCCAGGTCTCCCAGTGTTCCCTAGTATCTCAGTGTCCCCATGTCTCCCAGTGTCCCCATGTCTCTCAATGTCCCCTAGTGTCTAAGTGACATGGGGACACTGGGAGACATAGGAACACAGACACAAAGGGACTGGGAGACATGGGGACACAGACGTGCCCCCTTTTTGTGTATGTTCGCCCCTTTCAGCAGAATGCTTATGTGATTTGTGTCAGTGGCCCACCCTTTTAACCCATCCATAGACTTCCTGCTTTACTGGACACTTCTGTTAGGGGGTATGGGTTTACTTGAAAGATGAAAGTGTGAGATTAGCATAGTGAATGTGTTTTCTCATAGCTGCATCCTATGAGTTTCCCTCCAGCACCATCTCCATCAGATACATGATGCTTCGGAGGTAGGACTATTAGTCAATAGGATTTTGTAATTAGGCCCATCATAATTGTCAGCACCAGGCCCACTGGGCTCTTAATCTGGCCCTGGCCGTGCATGGCACACGTGCCATAGGTTGCTTACCACTGCCATAGATATTGAGTTTAGAGTATGTGCGAAGAACAATCCTACTGAGGAAATGATGAGTATCCTGCATGATCAGGTAGGTGAGTCTTGTGATTGGGACTGCTTTTTTTATTCCTTGCACAGTGCATTGCTGTGACCTCATCAGTAAAACTCTAGAAATGCCACCTTCTGATTGGCTGTGAGAGTCACATGCTCTCAGAAGCATTCATGATACAGGTAATGATAATGAAGGTACCCTCCCATAGGGTCTCTGTGTAGCCAACTTATAACTCAAACTGTTTTATGTGAATTTTTATTGAAGTTTCATATCAATGCGTTAAAATGCTATTCCGCATATTACTACTCCTTTAAAGAGAACAGCAATAGCAATCAATATCGAAAAATATGCTTCAAAAGACAAATCAGCTTCATATGTTTCTGACAAAACACTTGATCATCATAGTGTCAGTGTGTTTCATTCTTAAATATTTGATAAAAACATGGTTTTGTAAATAGATGTTATTAATTAGAGCAAAAAAATGAAATACAATATTTTTTTTTTTTTAAAAACAAATTTGTGCTTGAAATGGATTTATTTTCTCAACTCCCCGTAATCTGTGACATTAATGGTTCTCCTGTAATATGAAGTGCATAGTCAATGTTGCATAGCAAACCTTCAAGGTCCATTGGTTTCATTAATGGTCTGCCCAGGGTAGCGAGGAAGAGCAATAATTCTTTATTCTTCCTTGATAACGAATGATCATTTAAGAGATTACTGATTGAAATGACAAAGCTGAATTCGGAATTGACACTAAAGCTTGCAGGTGCCACGTTTTATTTCATTACTTGTAGAAGAGTATGTGATGTTCAGTTAGTAATATCATAGAAATAGATTCAATCTAGGCCCTGGGGAGATAGCTCAGCTAAGAGGAAAAGGGCACATGTATGAGTGTGGGGATGGATGCTTGTGGTTGTAAGTGTGTACAGGAGTGGTTATGTGTTTTGGAGTGGTGTAGGGATCATCTTACCTCAATGCCTCTTGGAAGACAGACCAGCAAACAACTTACCCTGACTCTGTTGCTCCTGTCTCTCCTGGGCCTATGGATACTTTCTGATTGAGGATAGATGTGGAATCAATCCTCTCTGCCATCAGAGCTGCTGCTGCCCTGGATGGTGACAGGCACCTCCGTGAGCTATTAGCTCACCTCCAGCCTGGTTTGGCCACCGGTGTGGTCACCCCCAGTGGCCAGGCCTATGCTGGGGCCTCCCATGTGGTCGCAGCCCATGTAGGCCGCACACTCCCGCCCATCTACTCGCCTGAGTCGGGATGCAGCGCCTCGGCCCCATTATCAGAGCCGGAGCTCAGCCCGAGGCACCACCAGGCACGCGTGTCTTCCCCTCCCAACACGTGGCCTGCTGCCCTCGAAATCTCCAGCGCGTCCCCCGGCAATGGACAGCGGGCCGGAGGTGCAAGAAGATGGCCAGCGGAGCCGCCTCTTGGGAGACGGGCCAGCAAACAACTTCCCTCCCACCCTCCCTCTTCTCTGTTTGTGTTCGTTCATGTCACAGCTAGTGGGGGGCGTGTTCTTGCAATAGGTTTTGGGGGCTATTACATGGAATGTCATGATATGGAAAAGGTCGGGTCTCAACCTCCCCTGCTCTGTATGGTAAACTTTTAAGTTACCGACTTGGATGTGCCCACCGAGCTAAAAGCTGGCTGCTGGTAAGCATTGAAAGGAAAAGGCAATTTGGTTTGGACAAGGGGGGAGGCGAGAACCCTGTGGACAATTTGGTGCATAGGCACGTGGTCTCTTTCATTGGCAAGGACGTTTATGTAAGCTAAGTCTGTAGGGCACTAGGTGTTAATAATTATACGTTAAGTTATGGATTATTTATGCATTTATCTCTGGTTTTAATTAAATGATAACGTTTAATAAATATTGGATGAGTCTTACAGTCTTATGTTTTAATAAATGCTGTGGCCTGTTCCATCCAAATTCTGTGCCTGTCGTTATTGGGGGGTATTTTGGGTAGGCTCTATAATTCTTATTTGCATCATATTTCCCGCTACGTCCATGCAAGTGTTCCTTTTTTTTTTAATGCAGTAAAAAAAGACTGGTTTTGCATAAGGAAGATGTATGTAATATTAAATGTAATATATTGTAACCACCAACTATTGTCATAATTCCAGCTGCAGCTCATCTAACTTCTAACAATGCTTACAATGAGCCATTGTTTACCAGCATGGTGCTAGGCCGAAAACATACACAGCACGTTTGTGTGTTTTACCAGTGAGTGACTTATATCTGACTGGTCGAAATCTTCTTTGCAAGACCTCAATTTAATTTGTTCGGATTAGCATCAGACTTAATCACAATATGTTAGAAAAACTTTTAAAATAATGTTTCTACAGAAATCAAGATTAAAGTCTACAGGAAATTTTTGTAGCTAAATAATTTTAAACGTTTTTCTAACAGATTGCGATCATTTGAACCGCTTATTCAAAAATATTAAATTGAGGCCATGGTTGGAAACCTGTTAGTAGCTGCTCTAAACTACCAGCTACTGGTAACAGACACAGCTTACAGTGCAAAAACACTGACACACAACCTTACTGACAAAGTGCATGTGCCTGAGGGTGTGTGTCCAACAGTGAATATTCTTGTATGTGTGCATCTGTCAGTGTATATCTGTGTATGTGTATCCACAAGTGTGTTTAGAATGTATATGTGTGTGTATCTTTGAATGTGTATCTCTATGTCTGTGAGCAAGTGCATCTCTGTGAACTGCTTGTGGTGTGTACATCAGAGACTGCTTGTGGCCTTAACGTCTGTGTAGTGTGTTTTGGCAAGGTTGTGATTTGTGTTTGATTATGTGCATGGAGGTGACTGTGCATATTTTGGGTGACTGTGTATGTCTGTGTGCATGAGGGTGACTGTGATGGAGGTGACAGTGGAGGATTACTGTAGGGGTGTGAATGTGTGTACAGAGGCTTCACCCACATAAACACAAACACATTTTTTCAAACAAGACTTGTTTATGCCCCGTTTACATTGCTTATAATCCTTGTTTTTCATCCAGCCCTCCTTCATACACATTTGATTAATTCCTCACTTTATTTTAAGTTACCCCGTCTTTACAATGTTACACCCCTGTTTGGCACCCACCCCCACAGGGTATTGTACACTTACCTGCTGCTTGTGGAATCTTTGCTCTTCTCAATCTCTGTGCTGTCACTATGTGTCTCCATGACTCTGCAGGAGCTTGTGACCAGTCTCTCCATCCTCCACCTCCCCGCAGCTCTCACCATGGCAGCTTGGCACGCAAAGTCCCTGGTGGTTTTTACTGTGCTAGTAGAGTCGCAAATAGTCACCGCGTTCCTAGTAAGGGCAAATTGTGCATAAAAAAGTTAGTTTTTTTTTAGAAAACGGAGTTTGGTTGTAATGTTGCAACTCATGTATACACAACCGTGGAGTATGGCTGCATGCCCTGGCAATCATATATACATGAGTCTTGGCATGAATGGGTAAATCTCATATTATTTTACATAACTATAAAGCACTTCAGTTTTACAATTTACAATGCAGTTAAAGGGACACCATAGGCACCATTACTGGTTAATCCTAATGAAGTGGTTATAGTGACACCCTGTTGACATTGGCATACCCCGTAAACAAATTACACCACCCTCACCACATCATGTTCGCAGGAACCTCAACTGTCTTGACCTACAGCGATGCTCTACCAACCTCTCCTTTCACCCATCTCAAACCTCCCTCTACAACTCCACTCTCGCCTCTCAACTAGAGAGCTAGCGCCCCCAATTACAACCCTGGCACACCAACCTGACCTGATATCTCCTAAAATGTTCCAGAACTGTTGAACACTGCTGGTCTCTCTTTGCGTCTGACTTCCTCCACTATAAATTTATGCTGTGCTCCAACAGTTTGGCTCTTTCTTCTGCAAAAGAAAACTATATCAATACACTCCCCAAACCACACTCCGCTGTCCTATGCTTATTTGCACCCGCTACAGCAGAAGAGATTTCTGCTCTGCTCCGGTCCTCCCGCCCCACTATCTGTTCCCTTGATCTTATTCCCTCGTATCTCATCTACATTTTGTCTACTTCTCTTGCTCTGCCTCTCACTAAAATGTTCAACATCTCCCTCTCCTGGCATATTTCCTCTACCCTTCAAACATGCAACCGTAACCCCAATTCTGAAAAAAGCCCAACCTTGACCCTAATTCCCCATCCAACTACTGCCGTTTGACTCCAAGATCCTTAAAAGAGTTGTGTATGTTATATTGACAGACTTCAGAGACCTCAAATATAAATCTTTGCTTGACCCACTTCAATCTGGATTCCAACTCTCTGCTTGACATGCTTCCATCTGGATTCCAACTTGTTGCTTGACCCGCTTCAGTCTGGATTTAAACTCTCTGCTTGATCTGCTTAAATCTGGATTCAAACTCTGCTTGACCCGCTTCAATCTGGATTCAAATTCTCTGCTTGACCTGCTTCAATCTGGATTCTGCGCTCACCACTCTGTTGAAAAAGCTGTGGCCAAAGTATCCAATGATCTCATCACTGCAAAATCCCATGGCCACTACTCTATCCGAATTCTCCTTGACCTTTCTGCTGCTTTTCATACTGTTGATTGTCAAAGCTTCTTCTCATTCTCCGCAATCTTGGTCTACAAGACACCGATCTCTCCTGGTGTTCTTACTATCTTTCTCAGCGCTATTTCAGTGGTTCTTTCTCTGGCTCTGCCTTTTTCTTCCCAATACCTCTCTGTTGGTGTTCCCCAAGGGTCTGTCCTTGGTCCCCTATTGTTAGTAAACTCATCAGCTCCTTCAGCTTCAAGTATCCTAATGACACGCAAATTTACCTGTCCTCTCCTGACTGCTGACTGCTACTCTGTTATTTCCAACTGGATGGCTGCTCATTTCCTTAAACTTAACCTATCCAAAACAGAACTTCTGGTCTTCCCTCCCTCAAATGTTGCTACTCCCTTGTCTGTTTCCCTTCAAGTCAATGGCGCTACCATCAGCTCTACCTCGCAGGCTTGCTGCCTAGGTGTTCTCTATGACTTCTCCTTTACCCCTCACGTTCAATCAATCGCCAAATCAATCTCAAAACATACTGTACATCCACCCCCAATTTATCATTTAATATGGCTAAGGTGCTTGTTCATGCTGCTGTCCTCTCTCGCCTTGACTACTGCAATAAACTTCTCAGTGGTCTTACATATTCCCAACTTGTCCCATTATAGTCTATAATGAATGTGATGGCGAGGCTCATCTTCCTGTTCGCCAGCACCTCCCCTCTCTGTCAGTCCCTACATTGGCTTCCCGTAAGATATAGGGGCTCAATTTAAGATCCTGGTACTTGCTTACAAATCTCTACACAATGCTGCTCCAACCTACCTATCCTCATTAATATCCCCTACGCTCTGCCGAATACCTACGTCTAACCTCTGTTCATACTCCTACCTCTGATGCTCACCTTAAAGACTTCTCAAGGGCTGCACCATTCCTATGGAACACCCTTCCCCCTCTCTATTAGACTTTCACCCAGTCTCCACTCCTTCAAAAAATCTTTGAAAACTTTTTCAGGAAAGCATATCAATTAAACGGTCAGCAGCTCCCCCCTTAATTCCTCTCCTGCAACTGTCAAAAATAACTCACTAACCCCTCAGTGAATACTATTCTAGAAACCTACTTTTCTACCCTACCCTTACCTTCTGTGCCACTATACCACACTCCCTCTAGCATGTAAGCTCATTGAGTAGGGCCATCAATCCCTCTGTTCCCGTGCGTCCAACTTGATACGTGTCTGTTAGTCCACCCATTGTATAGCGCTGCAGAATTTGTTGGCGCTATATAAATAATAATAAAAATAGTGTCTGGAGTCCCCCTGGTGCCATCCTTCCACTCCGTGCTAAACTATTTTTAATGTTTTAATGCTAAACAAGAGTCTCCAGCAGCTCAGTCCTTTGAGCTAATGAGGAAGCATGAGTCTGGCGGGCAAGTGGCTGCTGTGATTGCCTGAGAGTATCATCAGCCCATTGCACGTATGAATTGGCATGACTGGAATGTAAGATCTCATCATGTTCTGTTCCTGTACATCTAAATTCACTTGGTTTAACTAATTGCTTGTTACTCCGCCTTGTGGTGTATTACCAAATTCTATAAATTATGTACGCATACACATATAAACTCTGGTCCGTCTACTTTAACAAATATTTATTCAGAGACAAAACAACAACATACAAATAATGACACACAATCTAACTAACTATACCAACAACAACAGCAACAACAACCTAACTAACAATAACAACTACATCTTATAAAATCACCAGATCCCACTCACAGTTCACCATGATAGAAATTAGCCCATGTCTGCTTAAAGGACTGCTCAGTAGCACAGCCAAGAAGGAACAGAGAGGAATGGAGAAAGGGGAAGTGGTTATCTCTTTCCTGACTTGTAAAGGTATTGAATTACCAATTAACATTTCAAAAGGGTAAAGCTTATCCCACTGTAAGAAAAGCAAACATGAGCTTGGTCACATGACCCCTGGTCACCATATTAGTTTGATGACAGAATGTCACCACACGCCTACTGTACAGCGCTGTGAAATATATATATATAATAATAATAATAATGACATTTTATGTGAAAGTCGTTCCTCTCGGGGCAGAGTTTGTGGTAGGAACCCCTTCTGTCCAATTATAAATTTGTGGGGGTTTAGGATCACTCATGAGTATTTCTTTTTAATTATATAATCAGTCGATAGTCTAGCTACACCTTGTCTATACCATTATTAACTGGATGATTTTATCGAATATGGACCACTGTTTCCAACATGTCTGTGTATTGAAACAAAAATAATTAAAAAGAAAAAATAATAATGACAATATCACAGTATTGTCTTATTTATAAAAGTTACACCGAATGTATTCTATTGAATGTGTCTTTTCCTGGATACTACCATGTATTTAATTATATGTGCTTTGAATACAATGCCCTTTAGTGGCTACTGGTAAACAGATTTAAAAAAATAATAGTAAAATCTTTATCCTTAATCAATTCTTAATTATTTCCCCATGTTGAAATACGACATAAAATTAATAGCAATGTTCTTACAGGGAGTTCCTTAGGTACCAGGGGACTTTGCTCATTCATGGATAGAAATTAATAAATATTTAATAACTGTGTTTATTGGTTAAATGTCAGTCATGTCCCCCAGCTATTGGGTAATGTGCAAATTGCCATTCATTAACTTAATTCTCATCAATAACCTTTTGTCCACTTCTTCTGTTTATAGTTCGCCATATAATTGTACAGGGTATATTTGGATCAACTATCAAATACAACTATTCACCCACAGGCTATGGAGAGTAAAAACAGAGATTATGCACTCAAGTTGTTTCAAATAGAAATTGAAAAAGACAATTAAAGTCATTGAGGGACACATTTGATTCAAGAAATAACTCCTACTTTGCCGATACATGTTAAATAGTAGATTTTGTGCACTAATAGACCTACCTACATTTACGCGTTTTGGTGAGCATGGATGGTCCACCATCTCAACCAATGAACCCAATAAAAGCACCCGGAGACATTAATTGCCTCCTGAAAAGCCCTTAGGAGTAAGAAGACTCAACACAGTATCAACTAGAAGACTTAAATAGACAAAACAGAATTAGAGATGCAAAAATATCTTATACTTCCCATACTGGTTGGCTAAGTTTGTATCTTCTGTTTTCCCTCAACTAATTTGTTCATGTCCACATTGGACAAATACTCATCCGGTTCTTCCCTTCAGCAGCCAGCTTACCTCATTACTGCAGCTCTTGATTGGAAATTCTCAAAGTGATCGTTCTGGTTTGGATGCTGCTGGTTTGACATCACTTGGTACCAGAAATTCTGTTTTGGTAAGAATTCTGCTGGTATTATTTGAATACGCATATTCTCACAGATGTTACAAAAAATAATGTCTGTGTGATGAAGAATACTGGAAGAATAATATGTGTTGTTGTTTTTTTGTACTTGTTTAATTATAGACTCAAAAGCCAAAGCACAGATTCCTCTAATTTAGCAACAAGTAGAAGCCAGAATAACCTCATCCCCAATGCCGTTGGCTGCAGCAAATGTGTTTCCAACTTCAACACTCACACAGAGAGGCTCAACCAACAGGTAGAGGAACAGGAATCCATCTCTCACTTCCAACAATATAAAGGTGAAGTCTACCATCTTGAATGCATTTTTATTTGCCTTTGTAACAATCACTATTTACAAGTAACTTGGGAATTTTTGACCCTGTAGATTAACAAGGAACATTCAAATGTTAAAAATAACTAGGTGTTTTTTGTGTGTGTTTTTTTTATTTAATATTAGCATATTCCTTGCTCTATTTATTTATTCTTTTTTCAACCTCATCACTCACCAACTTGAAAAGAAAAATCACATTGTGCACCAACAAATCTCACATCCATTTAATGTTGGTGCCATTCATTCACAATGCAGAACTGGCCTTCCTCTGTCTGTTACCTGAAAAGCCATTCCCTCGTTATTACTGCATTCTCGAGGCTGCTTACCACATAGTACACCTACACATTCTACTGGCTGGTTAGATGGACACATAGAAACATAGGATTAAAGAAACTAATATGCTGAAAGAATAAAGGATGTAGCGTATGTCAAATGGTGTGTCCACACTGCCTGCACCTTGTATTTCCTTTCTATTGATTTAAAAAAAAGGTCTTAAAACTTATTTTTAAATATATTTTCTGGATTATTATGCTTGGGTGAGCACATAGTTATTAGTTTTAGTTTTCCCCCATGTTCTGTGTACTCCAATAAACCCAATCCCTGTTTATGAGAATTAGCAGGTATTATGCAAATATAAAAAAAAAAAACACATCTAGACACAGGAAAGGTAATAGAGAGTGTGGTGGGGGCATGGAAGGGCAGGTGGACAGACAGATGGACAGATAGCTTAACAAGTAAGAATTATAGGAGAGATCTACAAGAGAGCAGCAAAACTAAAAATAAAAAAGGTATTAAAATTATTTTAACATGTCAATATTCCATATGCTTCCACTTACAAAACACTGAAGATAGAGACAAGGTATCTGCCTATTCAAATTCAATTTGCATAAGGTTAATTTGTTAAATGCAAAAGTTCAAACCTGCCAAGTCTGAAATAGCTTGACGAAAAATTTGCATCCAAACTTACCTTCGGAAAAAAATACAAAGTGGGTTTAATAAAGATCTCATGGGATAAAGAAAACTACGAATTAAGACTTGTGCCCCTGTAGGCAGTGACAGATTCACATTACCATATCACAATTCTTTAAAATCACATGATATGTGCTGGTATTCTAAAATACTATGCATGACATTGGTTAAACATGGAACATATTACAAGGTCAACACAAATCAAATTGATATATATATATAGTAATGATATTAATAGAATGTTACTGGTTGTGATTACCCTGAAATAGTAAAGTATGTCCTAACCAAAATCTGGATAAAATGGCAAGGGCAGGAAAAAGGCTAAAAGTTAATTTTTTTTATAATTTTTACTGATTATGACATGTAAAAATAAAATACAAAAAACCTACACACTGTGGGAAAAATAACATACCGTATATACTCGAGTATAAGCCGACCCGAATATAAGCCGAGGCCCCTAATTTTACCCCAAAAAATGGGAAAACGTATTGACTCGAGTATAAGACTAGGGTGGGAAATGCAGCAGCTACGGGTAAATTTCTAAATAAAATTAGATCCTAAAAAAATTATATTAATTGAATATTTATTTACAGTGTGTATATGATGAATGCAGTGTGTGTTTATGAGTGCAGTGTGTGTGTATGAGTGCAGTGTGAGTGTATTAATGCAGTGTGTGTGTGTGTATGAATGCAGTGTGTGTGTGTATGAGTGCAGTGTGTGTATGAGTGCAGTGTGTGTGTATGAGTGCAGTGTGAGTGTATTAATGCAGTGTGTGTGTGTATGAGTGCAGTGTGTGTGTATGAGTGCAGTGTGAGTGTATTAATGCAGTGTGTGTGTGTATGAATGCAGTGTGTGTGTGTATGAGTGCAGTGTGTGTATGAATGCAGTGTGTGTGTATGAGTGCAGTGTGTGTGTGTATGAGTGCAGTGTGTGTGTATGAATGCAGTGTGTGTGTGTATGAGTGCAGTGTGTTTGTATAGAGTGCAGTGTGTTTGTATGAGTGCAGTGTGTGTGTATGAATGTGGTGTGTGTGTATGAGGTGCAGTGTGTGTGTATGAATGCAGTGTGTGTGTGTATGAATGCAGTGTGTGTGTATGAGTGCAGTGTGTGTGTATGAGTGCAGTGTGTGTGTATGAGTGCAGTGTGTGTGTGTGATGCAGTGTGTGTGTGTGATGCAGTGTGTGTTTGTGTTGCAGAGCCTTGGTGGAGGGGGGGCCATTTTTATAAAAAAAAATTAATATTATTTAATTTTTTTTTGTTATATTATATTATTTTTTTATTATTATTTATATTATTTATTTATTTTTCGTCCCCCCTCCCTGCTTGATACATGGCAGGGAGGGGGGCTCTCCTTCCCTGGTGGTCCAGTGGCATTGGCAGTTCAGTGGGGGGAGGAGGGGGGCTGGCAGAGCTGTTACTTACCTCTCCTGCAGCTCCTGTCAGCTCTCTCCTCCTCCGCGCCGGTCCGTGCAGCTCCTCTGTCAGCTTACACTGTAAGTCTCGCGAGAGCCGCACTATGACCCCGCGGCTCTCGCGAGACTTACACTGGGAGCTGACCGAGGTGCTGCACGGACCGGCGCGGAGGAGCAGGGAGCTGACAGGAGCTGCAGGAGAGGTAAGTAACAGCTCTGCCAGCCCCCCAGTCTGTATTGTGTAAGTTGCCATAATACAGACACTGACTCGAGTATAAGCCGAGTTGGGGTTTTTCAGCACAAAAAATGTGCTGAAAAACTCGGCTTATACTCGAGTATATACGGTAAGTCTACTCCTTAAATAATAAAGTACAAGACATCGTACATTACAAAATAACAAGGTTATAGAATAATGAGGAATGGAGTCTCAATAGCAGGGGCTCAATGAATAGATGTTGGACAAAAAAATGACAAAATAATAATAATAACAACAAAGTATTTAACCAGGAAAGGTACATTCAGATTACTCCAAGTACGTACTAGGGATGTTACTTGCCCAACATCCAGGTTGTTGTTACTATTACCCAATTTAATGGTACTCATTTTATCTATCTCGGAAGGATGAAGGGCCGAGTCAACCCTGAATCCACTATTCCAAAAATAGATGATTGATGAGAAAAAAGGTGATTCACAACATGGGGACATTCACTAAATATTAATTTCCTTCACAGATCAAAATGAGAAAATAGAGAGGAATAAAGGAGGACCAGTTACAAAAATCTGTATATATATAACCAAATGGCGATAAAATGCTCCTATCATTGTACTGCACAATATATACATATGATTATATTATGCACATATTTTGCAGCACACTGGTTGGACCATTTTCACTTACTTTTGGGTTATCTGATGAGGTTCCCGAATCTGTTTTTTCATTCTGAAATTCTGCCGAGCCGAACTGACAATCATCTGAAATTTGGGCACCCTGAAAAATGATCCATTTTCAAAAAAAAATATTAGAAGCCAAATGTTCTTGCCTTGGACAGTTCTATCAATAACATAAATAGCTACATATGTCCTATAATTATGGGGTGTAAATGTGGACTTATGATTTGTGGCCGAGGACTCATTTACACAAATGGTACTTGTAACGGAACTGCTGGCACCCTGACTGGGTGCTTTCTGAGGGTTCCAAGCACTCCACCTGACACCATAGACCCCACGCAACGCCGCAGCTTGGTTGGGGTCTCGCCGTCTCCACCCACTCTGGACCCAAGACCAGGGTCCAGCTTCCAGTAGTTCGAACCTCTCCGAATTCAAGAGAGCAGGAACCAGCTCTTAACAGAGCTTAGTGATTATACCATGGGGGGTATAGTGATTATAGCAATTATAGCAATCATTGGAGTGTAGTTCTCCAATCCCCCAAACATGAGCCGAAACATCATCAAGGTACAAGATGATCTGTTTAATCAGCACCAAAGAGCTTTCTTTTATGCAGGTTTTACACACATAGTACCACCCACATGGTTTTGTGGAACAGCCAATCAAACACGTAATATACAGTAAAACACTCCCATTCATTCCCACAAAATCCTCCCCTCTGCCTGTGATATAATTACTGTACACAATGGGTTAATGTAATTATCACAGGCAGGAAAAATATACTTTTTACACATTTACTATAACTTTAAAACTATACACCCAATCTCCATATTATTACTCAGCATACTTCAAATACCAACATACTCAAAATTCAGGCAATTCCCTCCAAGGGTTAAAAAGTTAGTCGGAAGTCCTTTGTGACCGACCGCAAGCATACCTTCCTGCCCAAAAAAGTTCCATAGATTTGGGCTGTGCGGTAGGTCAATTTCACTCAGACAAATTACTAAGTCCCATTTGAATGCACGAACAGATTCCGTTCATGCAAATGGCTCAGTATAACATAGCGTTCGAATCGTTGAACGGGACTTAGTTTCCAGCTGAAGCGTTGAAGTGGAAGAGAAGGTAAGGGTCAGTGGTGTTCGTGCAAATGTGTAGCCGATTTCAGTTCCATGGAGTACCGAATTCCTCCCATAGGTACCATAAAGAGATATGATTGATGGGAAAATGATGATTGATGGTTAGGGTACAATCACCAAATGTTGATTTTATTCACCAATCACGTAAGAGCTGAGCAATAGAGGAAAAAAATGAGGAGCAAAAAATTTAATCTACATATTTATTATATAGTTAATAAACTTTAAACTATAGATTTTTTTTTCTGCTCATCTTTTTCCCACTATTGATTACTTTTTCTGACTTGATCTGTGAACCAAATGGCAGGGAAATTGCCAGTATTTTCTGATAACATGCTGCATTCATCTTGCCATGACCTTTCACAAGATTCCCTGTGCCTTTAGAGCTCACAACCCCCAAAACATCAGTGAGCCACCACCATGCTTCACAGTAGGGATGGTATTCTTTTCACTATAGGCCTTGTTGAGCCTTCTTCAAACATAGCACATATTTACAGTGTGCCAGTAGTTGTGAGGCATGTTAAGGTGTTGGCGAGCATATTGTAAATGAGCTTTTTATGTGGCATTGGCGCAGTAAAGGCTTCTTTCTGGCAACTCGACCGTGCAGCTCATTTTTGTTCAAGTATCGTCATATTGTGCTCCTTGAAACAACCACACCGTCTTTTTCCAGAGCAGCCTGTATTTCTCCTGAGGTCACCTGTGGGTTTTTCTTTGTATCCCTAACAATTCTTCTGGCAGTTGTGGCTAAAATCTTTCTTGGTCTACCTGAGCTTGGCGTGATATCAAGAGATCCCTGAATTTTCCACTTCTTAATACGTAATAGACCAGTACTGACTGGCATTTTCACGGATTTTTTATATCCTTTTCCATCTTTATAAAGTTCTATTACCTTGCTATGCAGGTCTTTTGACAGTTCTTTTCTGCTTCCCATGGCTCAGTATCTAGCCTGCTCAGTGCATCCACGTGAGAGCTAACAAACTCATTGACTATTTATACACAATCACTAAATGCAATTTAAAAAGCCAGAGGTGTGGGAAATTAACCTTTAATTGCCATTTTAACTTGTGTGTGTCACCTTGTGTGTCTGTAACAAGGCCAAACATTCAAGGGTATGTAAACTTTTGATCAGGGCCATTTGGGTGATTCTGTTATGATTTAAAAAGGAGCCAAACAATTATGTGATAATAAATGTCTTCATATGATCGCTATCCTTCAATAAAATATATTTTTGAATGATCAGTCAACTATATATATTCCTGATAGGAATGTTGGTGAGAGGAATATTTTCCCAACTGAGTCAATAATCTCTTTTTATCACATCTTTGTACATGTGATCTGTCTGGTCTATGCTTACACGTATCATTCTGCAAGTAAATAAATGTATGTATTTTAACAAGAAAATTATTTACTGAAAAAAATCAATTGTGAAAGATTAATGCTGTTTACATTGATTCTAAAAATATAAACTCGGGTTTTTCTCCCATTTATCTGAGTTCTACATCAATACATTTTTCTAGTAAGGATAATGTAGAAATCGTTTTATAGATTATTATCTGGAAAAAGCTGTAAAAATTACAAGAAAAATTGCTTGAAAAGTTATTTCCGTTAATGATTTGGGTTGAAGATTGTGTCCAACTATTAATAGAACGAAGTTTGTTCTGTTCATGTACGCTGCTCGCAAAGAGCAGGAAAAAAAAAAATCACTGGGGATTTATTTGTTATAATGCCGCAAGTCAATCTTATTGTGTCAATGAATGTGCTGCAGTACAGCGGGCAAATCGTGATATGCAGTAATTTTATCTTTCTATGGAACAAAGCCACAGATATATCTGTCATACTACGTCGGACAATATAGAATTATTCTATCAGGTTTGGAAACTTAAAGTATTACAGTAAAGTATTTAACTCTGTCAGAGAGCTATGCGAAAATTGTTAAATAAAATAAAATAGGCAATGTTGTTAACATTTAGCCGAGGTTAAATGTATTCAATGTCTTAATTTATAATTTAAAAAAATTGCAAGTTACATATCTGTCAATCTGTACGTGTCTGTCTGTCTATCCATCTTCTATGACAAGCCCAATATGATGTACTGTAGTCGAAGTGACAGACTTACGGACGCCATTTCTTGAAAGATGCTATAGTTTTCTCCACAGAGTCCAAAATTACCTGTGAATTCTGATCTTCCAGAAAAGTTCCTGACTTCGATTCACGAATAACAGTAAGACAAGGACGTAATGTCTCCTGGGCCATGCCACACCTGTATCTGGAGATTGTTTATCGATCATCAAAGAACCCCATGAAAAAATATTAATTACAGCTATGAGCACAGACTAGATCAGACATTTCTGGATGCACCTGGTTGTTTAAGAGGAGAGGGTACAGTGTTCCTTGAATGGAATGCTGACACAATGTTCTACTATTCTTCAAAACTATCAATCCATCCATGACTTTAATATAAGGCCTGATGCAGAGCAGGATTTTACTGAAAATACACCACAACTGGAACACCTTTATCAGAGAGGGAAATAGTTATAAACCATCAGCTTGCTAGATAGGGATTATGTTGATTTCTAACAATACAAACAATTGAAATGAGGACAGGGAGGTGATCATCATTAGTCTGAGCGTTAAAGTATATTTAGCATACTGCTGCTATTCAGATCCAAATGCTGTGAATTTATATAAAATAATCTCTGACCATGCCCACGTACTTACTGTCCATATGCCTCACAAAGTCCCATTCTTTGACTCAAATTATTATTATTATTATTGCCATTTATATAGCGCCAACAGATTCCGTAGCGCTTTACAGTATTTTGAGAGGGGGGGTGTAACGATAAATAGGACAATTACAAGATAACTTACAGGAACAATAGGTTGAAGAGGACCCTGCTCAAACGAGCTTACAGACTATAGGAGGTGGGGTATTTGAAACATTAGGACAATAAATATCAAGTAGGAGTGAAGCAGAGCTGGAGGAGAGAGCAAAGCAAATGACCATAATCTACTGATTGTATTGGTCGCAGAGCTTTAGAATGTGCTTGAAACTGTGCTCCTAGTACTTGATATAATTTGATGTATATCTCTTGACGGCATATGCAGGGGTAGCGGATACACAAAATGCTCACCAATGTTTGCCATCCCAGCTACCATGTGCTGAGTAAGGTAACAAGATCTGATTGAAACCTACAAGATATAGCTAAAATCTGATCATGGATTGCACTGGGTGAGGACACAGATTTTATTCACCATTCTACAAACAAACATAAAACAAAATGTTAAACACCTGGATATTTTAATTACTTGTCAGAATTCCATTTTTGCTCTTACCTAATATACATTCCACTTAAAATCCTGAGAAATCGTTTTTAATTCAAATTTTAATAAATTGCATCTTATTATTATTTATATAGTGCCAAAAAGGGGTAATGTGTCGTCAGTGGCACTAAACATGTTAAAGGGGATTCGACCTGTCCCTTTAACAAATGCTTAATGGACCCTGAGTGGCAAATGCCCTAAATGCACATTTGATAAAGGGCTTATCCAATAAATTGGGGGAGGTGCCAATAATGTAGGTATTGCTGGGCTAATGGCCCAGTTCTGCATGTTGTATGGTTAAGTGAATAGATTGTTATCTGTATATTACAGAGCTGTCTGTACTAGTAGTATATTTTCTGTGTCTTGGTTACACTCAGAGAGGGGTGAAACGAGGACAATAAATGTACCTTAAACTGAGTGCAGTTAATCCACATGGTGATCCGAAAGGTGTGTTTTAGCTCAGTTTATACGCAGATCAATACACCGCTTTTGTTTTTGATATACAATATAAAATATCAAATATTAGCAATTTCCCTTGTGATTTAAATAGTGCACTGTGATATTTAGGTTAACCATCTCCTGATATCAATTTAATAAAAGAAGGCTGTCCATCGTTACTTTAGAAATAAGAGTGTTTTAAATAGCAGAGCACAGAATTACTATAAGAAGGCCCCAAGCACATAACCATTACAGCCTGCTTTAAGAACAGTTTGACAACTTACCTGGGTTCCCCAGGCGCCCCTGAAATGTTACTTTAAAGCTCCATTGAAACAATGATGTTAAAAAGGATGTCAATACAGTAACATCCAATGCTTCTTATAGAAAACCATAGGAGACACTGCAATGGACACACTATGCAAATCAATACAAACATGTATTCCTGACCCTATAGTGTTAAAACCACCATCTAGCCCCCTGGCCCCCCTAATAAAATAAAATCTTACTTTTATTCAAGTCTGCAGCTGCTGGCTCTGCCCCTGATCTGCCTGCTTGGCTGACATCAGAAGTGACACTCCAGGATCAAGGTAAGTTTATTTATGGGTACACTACCTCATAACAACTGCAAAGTGCAACGTTTTGGCTCAGCAGAGTCTTAATCGTGCATGATTATGCTCTGCTGAGCTGAAACATCACACTTTGCACTTTTTATGAGGTGGTGTACCGATAAATAAATTTACCTTCCTAATCCTGGAGTGTTGCCTGTGTTCTTCAGCTTCTAAATTTCAACTGGTGGATTCAGCGGTGTCTGCCTTTGCACAGAGCACCTCCATGGTGGAAGGCCAGAGCTTCAATACGAAACAAGTGTGCAGGGTTCGTTGTTTCTATCATCAGAAGTGATTCTCTGAGCCAATCACAATGCTTTCCCGTAGGATCGGTTGAGATTGTCAAGGAGGCAGATCAGGGGCAGAGCCAGCACAAGTTAAACACAGCCCTGGCCAATCAGTAGCTCCTCATAGAGATACATTGAATCAATGCAGAGGGAGGAGACACTGATTGTCAGTCACACTGTGCAGCACTGCCCCAGGAAGCAACTCAAGCAGCCGTCTGAGGAGTGGCCAGTGGAGTTATCTCTAGGGATACTGCAAAATGCCTGAAAGGACTGATTATACTCACCAGAACAAATACATTAAACTGTAATTGTTCTGGTGACTATAGTGTAAGTAAGCAACACCTTAACCCTGAGAGCACGTGATCACCCTGAGAGCTGTTCTGTAGTATAAGACACTACAATGCTGCAGGAGAGATCAGTTAATCAACGAGTGGACCCAAAGAAACTATCAGGATTATTCATTAATGTGAGAATCATCTGCAAATCACAGACTTCAAAGTGAATTCAAATTTAAGGCCATAATACCTGAACTGAAAACATTGTCCAAAGTTAGCTATGGTTCCAGTTTGGCTACTTTGGCCTTAAATTAAAAATTCTGTGTGTGTTTGTAAGTGTGCTGTTGCGTGTGTTTGTGCATTAGGGGGACTAATGCGCATGTGCAGCGAGCGCATTAGGCCCTCCCGATAGGAAAGCATTGATCCAATGCTGTTCTAAGAGGATTTTACTGACACTGGATGCCCTCATGCAGAGTGTGAGGATGTCCAGTATCAGTTAGGCATCCAAAAGTTATCTAGCAAGCAGGAAGTGCATCTAATGGCTGTCTGATTGACAGCCACTAGAGGCAGTCAGTCCTGCAATGTAATTATTGCAGCTTCTCAAAAACTGCAATCATTAACATTGCAGGGTTAAGACTGCACCCATTAAGGGTCACTGCACCCACTCTGACATTAAGGGTCACTGCACCCAGACCACTTCAATGAGCTGAAGTGGTCTGGATGTCTATATGCTCTAGGAAGCAATTAACAGAGAGAAATTCAAAATTAAATGGACACTATAGTCCCCAGAACAGCTTAATGTAGTTTTTTTGGCGTGAATAGTATGTCTGTGCTGGCTTTTTAATAACCAATACATATATTTAAAGTTGTATTGGTGCTCACACTGTTTGTTTAATATCCTTAAAATATGTTCAAACCCTAAGCAGGTATTGACAGTAGAATGAAATGGTTCAGACTGCACTCCACTTCTATTTATAATGTTAGGGCCCACACCCACTGGCCAAAGGTGGGGGCAGGGGGAACGTGACTTGTCAATCTCCTATTATTGGATATAAATTCTCACGAATAACCACTTTTGGGGGCACGGGAGGGATCAGGGTCACATCAATCTATCACCATAGGATGGGGCCTTTCTAAAGACTGGGCAGTCACTCATTTTAGCTACAGCGTGGAGCATGGGGGGCATAAACCCCACTATAGTAATATGAGGTCATATTTAATCCCATATCCTGCTGGACGAATGAAATCCGGAAGAAATTCTGGCTCCTTAAGAGCCACTAGGACAAAATCTGGACATAGGTTAAATAGTGAGAACAGTACAAATGGTCCCATAGCCGACAGGATGGTGTTATACCATTCAGAATGGGGCAAGTCGGACTTTAGTAAATAGACCCTAGCCGTCATTTTCAAGCTTTGACGCTACCAAATATGCAGCAGTTCTGTGAACCCAGTAACTTCCTGGTTTAGTAAAACTCACTGCAGCAACTGAAAAGCCTGAGAATTTGAGGCAAAAAGAGACTTAAATGAAGGTAAAGGGCACCATAACAATATAATTGAAATTAAGTTGTTATGGTGCCCAGAGGTCCTGGTTAACCTTTAGGGGTTACACCTTTCAAGAACAGTTTTACCCTAAAGTGTCCTCTTCAGCGCTGGATCACACTGCCCCCTGCAACATCCGCTTGCCGGAAAGCCTGAAAAAAAAAAGCCTAGGACAGCCAGGGCAGGGGCGCCGCCGATTGGCTTAGAGAGGTCTGCTGACACTCTCAGCCAATCAGAGGCTCTCTAATCATGCAAATGGCTTGAGAAAAAATCGTATGTTTCTCAAGCCGTTTTGTGAATGGGGAACCGCTGATTGGTTAAGACCATCAGTTGACCGTTCTAAGTCTATGAGTGGTGCCCCTGCCCTGGCAGTCCTAGCCTTCCATTGGAAACTTTCCCACAGGTGGATGTTGGAAGGTACTGAGCTATTGGCTGCAGAAGAGGACTCTTTGGGATTAAATCGTTTGTGAAATTTAACCCCTAAAGGCAAGCCGCAGCAGGGACTTCCTGGCACCATAACAACTTCATTTATATGCATCTTTAAAATGTGAGGGATTTTTTTTATTAATTGTTTTTTTTTAACTTGACATTTTGTTTGATTTTTAAAAATTATTCTTTTGCATAGTTTTAATGTGTATATCTAATAATTGCATTTACAAGCAGAATGGATCAAATCCTGCTGGGATTATTTCTTTAATGTGACAAACTGTGATATTTTGTAATAACACGCAACCGCATCACTGTTCCCAGTTATTCAATGACATCACTGTGTTTATTTTTGCTAAAAGATAACTGTGAAATAAATCAATGTATCCGTTAATTCCATTGCTTTTTCTCTAATGTAATTAGATGAGTCATTTCATTATTACTCTCCACCCAATACAAATAGCTTTAAATTATTTTCATTAGAGACTCTTTGCACATGATTTACCCCTGATATGGAATCGTAATCAAAATATGAATAACCTGTAGCTGTGGGTAATGTTGCATAAAACAATTATGTGTAATTTATTTCATTCATAAATATGAGATTGGTGCTTGAGATATTTTTAAGCCAGGCAGCAGAATCGAAACACGTATTCCTAGTGTTCTAATAACTATTCTGAAGACCGTTTGTTCCTTACCCCCCACGCGTGCAATAAATAAAGCAGTTTTACTAACGTTTAGTGTGCATGTATGGTAAATTGTAGAGATTGAGACATTTTAAGGATTTCTATAATGCAGAATTACCCATTATACCTGGTGACCTCTATACCATCAAAAACATTTCACAGCTAACAGAAATCAAGGTCAGAAGAATCAACACATTCAAGCCCATAGCCATTAGAACCTGCCATGGCGGTCATGATGTCAAGCGTTCCCTGTTACCATCCCACATTAAGCAGACAAAGTATTTTAGTACGGCTTAACAACTTACCTGGGTCCCGCCAGGTGGTTATGGCCGCAGCCCCTGGATCCAGTCTTCTCCTTCGTTACTGTAACAGAGATTCAGAAGCTGCATGCCGTTTAGGGGACCTGCAGATTGGCGCTGGAGGCAAAGTTGGGGTAAAATTGTTTGAGAATGGTTTAACCCCTTAGGGTAAGAAAACTAAAGAAGGAAGAATAGGGTGTTTCCAAGAGACAGTCTGTTTAGATGATTATATTTTATAAGGGTATAACTGATTCATTCATACAGAAGGTCTCCAGAGACGTGCCAACATTATTATTCATTAAAATGAAAATAAATACATTTTATTAGAAAAGCATTAAAAATGGAAATAGCAAATAATGTAAGACAAAACATATGACAAACGTAATAAATCTCAGTTTGATCAGGACTGGGATATAGATACAAAACTGGGTCCTCTTGTTGTGAAGGAATTATGATTTATCACGGTTAGATGTGCAAATTGTCAAATTCTTATGTTACTCAGTTTAGTTTTGCCAGTGACTAAATAGACCAAACCTTGGCTTCAATAGTGAATCATTAAAGTCACTAAATCAAAAAGTAACAAATATAAAAATAACCCATGAGAGAAGAACCTGAGGAGGCAGACAAAGCTAGCCAGATCAAGGAGCGTGTGTAAGTGTGGGGTGAGGGCAAGTGCCCAGGTGAATTCCGAGGTTATGGACAATTGATTGGCAAGGACAGGTATGTTTATGGAACATTGTTAAGTTATATTTTTGGAACGATATATTTGATACGAATAATTATTTTAATAAAAAAGCTGTGGTCTATTTTCACCAACTATGTCTCATGTCGTATTATGGGAAGGTAAAGGGGGTATAAGAAAAGGGCACTACACACATCTCCCTACTACTTGCACACATGTAAATTGGAACTGACAATCCTGGCAGAAACAATAAAAGCAAAGTACCAAGCTTACATAAATGGATGGCATAGATCAGGGCTTGACACATTTGCTTTGAATCTAGGAGTCAGCTAAAAAAAAGTTAGGAGACAGATTTCTTTTTTTTTAAAGGAACACTATAGGGTCAGACTCACAACTCCCTTAAAAGGAATTAAAACTCACCTTATTTCCAGCACATGGGGAAAGCAATGGGTTGGATAAAATCATCAAGGGGGCGGGGATGTTTTGGCTAATCAGAACCTCCTCATAGAGATGCATTGAATCCATGCATCTCTATGAGGAAAATTCAGCATCCCCATACAGAGCGTGGAGACACTGAACGGCACTGCTGCCTACTGTGCAGCACTGAGCCAGGAAACACCTCCAGTGGCCATCTGAGGAGTGGCCTTGGAGGTGTCCCTAGAGGCAATGTAAACACTGCCTTTTCTCTGAAAAGACTGTGTTTGCATACAAATGCCTGAAGGCAATGATTATACTCACCAGAACAACTACATTGAGCTGCAGTTGTTCTGGTGACTATAGTGTTATAGACAGATGAATTAAAATAAAATGGCTATTTACTAATGTCTATTTATTCTGTGTTCACTATGTTAAAACTGGCTGCTAGAGTAAATATTCCCTTCCCCCCCTACAATGTGTTCAGTTGCTGTTTCCTATGTAAATTCTTCATCCTGCTAGCATCCCCCTTCCCATCAAGCAAACCTTGTGTAACCAAAATTCCTGTGATAACAGCTCCCTTTACTAACTCATCCCCCACTACCTTTGTGCCAGTTAACAGCTATATGCCACGTGTAACAAAATGGAGAATCACTGTTAAAGTAACTGAAAGAAACTACTTACTCCCCCTCCCATCGTGTATCCAGAAGTCTGTAATGATGACACTACATCCTGTAGGGGGGTTTAGACAAGACCCCCCTTAGACTGTTAACCAATTGGTGAATGTATACTGTATGTTTAACCCCTTAAGGACACATGACATGTGTGACATGTCAAGATTCCCTTTTATTCCAGAAGTTTGGTCCTTAAGGGGTTAAACTGTGACGTATTTTTGCTTTAAGAAGGAGCCCCCACTCCGGGGAATAAAGCATTCCTTGGTTTTTCACTGATCAGAAACTTTGTCTCCGGTGTGAATTACTTCTAGGGAAAGCGTGCACACATTAATCAATCAATTTGGAAGGTGTAGATAGACAAATTATCAAAGTTTTCTTTGATCCAAAACAATAGTGTCCCTTCAAACTTACAATGCTTTATATTCAACGACAAAAATACAATTCTTAAAGGGACACTATAGCGTAATGTAGTGTTTCTTGCCTGTACCTGCAGGCTTTTTAATGTAAACACTGCCTTTTCAGATACAGTGCTTACATTGCTTCCTAGTGACACCTCTAGTGACCGTCACTCAGACGGTCATTAGAGGTGCTTCCTGTGTGCAGCAGTGTGCAGGACCTAAATGCACGCTCTTCATGGAGGCACGGAACGTTCCCCATAGAGATGCATTGATTCAATGCATCTCTATAAGGAGATGCTGATTGGTGCAGCATTTTGCAGCCAATCCTTTGGGAAAACATTGAATTGGCTGAGATCATCAAGTTTAATAATTTCAGCCATAGGGGCAGGTCCAATTGAGGGGAGACCAGCACGGCGTGGGAAAAAAAGGTGAGTAAAACACCATTCCTTTGCGAACGGCAACCTAAACACACACACCATGACAGACAGATATATACCTGGCATAGATATATTAATGCCACCTATTGTTTTGGATGGGGTCTATGGAGCTCTTTGAGGAGATGGTACAAGAACAGAAAATAATACCATTGGTTTAAAACTCACGCATGTCATTGACACTGACAAATTGGAGTTTTTAGATCTGACCATCAAAATCATGGAAGATGGCAAGATCGAAACGGAGCTATTTAGAAAGCCCATGTCCTCCAATAAATTATTACATTGGGAAAGCCATCACCCATTTAGACTAAAAGCAGGCATTCCATATGGCCAGTACTTGAAAGCAAGACAAAACTGTTTGAAGGATGAAATATTTCTCAAACAGGCCAAAGAACGTTGTGCTTGTCACGTAACCTTTCGTTTACTTTCTCTCCTGATTGTCAGATAGAGGTTAGAATGTGACCGTAGCTGACAATCTATCTGTGCGCGTGTGAGTAAAGCACCAATCTGATATAAAGCTCTTAAGCAAATTGCAGTTTGTGGCTGTGTACAGGGGTGGACTGATGGCTGGTGGGCCCTTTGGCGTTAGGGGGCTCCCCTTCTGGTGCAAGGATTTTTGACTACTGCTACTCTTCTCCCCCCTGCTTAGCCACCTTTTCTACAATGCTGCATAATATGTTGGTGCTATATAAGTAACTGTAATAATTGTGTGTGCGCGAGTGTGCAGTTTTACACGTCTGGAAATGCTTGTCATGTGTGTGTGAGTAGGATAGGGTCTGCAGTGTTGTGAGCAGGATAGGGGCTGCAGAGTGTGTGTGTGTGTGTGAGCAGGATAGGGGCAGCAGTGTGTGTGAGCAGGATAGGGGCTGCAGTGTGTGTGAGCAGGATAGGGGCTGCAGAGTGTGTGTGAGCAGGATAGGGGCTGCAGAGTGTGTGTGTGTGTGTGTGTGTGAGCAGGATAGGGGCTACAGTGTGTGTGAGCAGGATAGGGGCTGCTGTGTGTGTGTGTGTGTGTGTGTGTGTGGAGCAGGATAGGGGCAGCAGTGTGTGTGAGCAGGATAGGGGCAGCAGTGTGTGTGTGAGCAGGATAGGGGCTGCAGTGTGTGTGTGTGTGTGTATGTGTGTGTGTGAGCAGGATAGGGGCAGCAGTGTGTGTGAGCAGGATAGGGGCAGCAGTGTGTGTGTGAGCAGGATAGGGGCTGCAGTGTGTGTGTGTGTGAGCAGGATAGGGGCTACAGTGTGTGTGAGCAGGATAGAGGCTCTTCCTCTCACACAGAGCACCGCACAGGGAGAGCATGGAGGAGACCTGGCACAGAGAGATCAGGAAGTGATGTCACTACCCATTCCCAGACTCCGCCTCTTCCCCTCACACAGAGCACCGCACAGGGAGAGCATGGAGTAGATCTGCGTGTATGGGATTATGGCTCCCTCTGATCTCCCCAGCCTGAGTACGGCTGTTCAGCTTGGCCCCTGACTGCCTCTCATGCTGCGCTCAATAAGATGAACACTTTAAACAATTTGCTTCTTCCAACTCTGTGGCTACAGTTTGGGAAGGCCCATTCCCTCTTGCAACATGACTGTGATCCTGTGCATAAAGTAACGTCTGTGAAGACATGGTTTGATGAGCATGGAAGAATCCGAGTCCTGATCATACTCCCACTGAACAATGATTACAAGCCAGACCTTCTCGTCCAACATCAGTTCCGAACCTTACAAATGCTGAATTGGCAATTCCTATAGACAATCCCAAATCTTGTAGAAAGCCTTCCTTGAATTGTAGTGACTGTGATAGCTGCAACGGTAGGAGGGCAATTTATATTGATGCCCATCTATTTAAATCGGGATGTCCACTAAGTTCATTTAGAAATGGTCAGATGTCCATATACTTTTGACCGTATAGTCCAGTGATGGCGAACCTATGGCACGCGTGCCACAAGTGGTATGCCGGGCCCTCTCTGGTGGCACGTGGCCATAGATCGCCGGGGGCGCTGGTCGGCAGCAATTTAGAGTAGGCACCTGTCTGCCCAAAACAGCAGGCGCCTACTCTGCTTTCATGACTGGAGGACCTGGAAGCAAGAGGAGGGATCTGGGAAGCAGCTTTCCTGTCCTCCCGCGAGCAGGCTGTGAGGACAGGAGAGCTGCATCTCAACACATAATTACCACCACCGGACCATCAGGGCTGGCTGTGCCTCCCAAAGGTAAGAAGGGAGGGAGGGATAAAGATTCTTCAATCTTTTTTTTTTATGTATCTTTACCAACCCCACACACACAGCACCCCTCCTCCCTACACAGCACACACCCCCACGCACAGCACCCCCACACACAGCACCCCACATATATATATATGTTAATATCACAATACAGTTAGAACGAAAAAACACACATCTATATATTTTTTAATTATTTATTTTTAATTATTTTTTTAATTTTATTTTTTAACGTATTTACATTTTTTTTTATATTATATATATATATATATATATATATATATATAACAATAATTATATATATATATTTAATCAGTATCAGTCTACATGTAATTTGATATTAATATATATATATAAATAATTATATATATATTAATAGTAAAATACACCTAGACAGTGTATGAGTGTGTATGTATATGTGTATATATATACTTAGATCATATATATATATATATATATATATATATGATCTAAGTATATAATTATTATTTTTTTACACTTTTTTTTACACTTTATTAATTTTATTTAATTTGATTTCCAGCCAGCAGGGGGACTACCTGTCATTACAGGCAGTCCCCCTGCTGGCAATACAGCAGCCAGCTATCCCAGCCATGTGATTGTGAGGTCCTCTCAAGGACCTCATTCTCACATGGCCGAGGGGGCTGCAGGAGGGAAGATCTGCCGCGGGGGTAAGTACTATTATGCCCGGCGGCGTTTAGAGCCGCCTAAAATATGGTGTAATAGTACGCCCTCCGGTCTTAAGGGGTTAAAACAAAAGATGTTAATTAGTTCTGACAACTGTACAAGTTTTTTTTTTTTTTTTTTTTTAACGTAAACCTCAGTATTCAGGCTTAATTGCCATGTTGGCATTTTGAGGAAAAAAAGGTTGGCATGTATTGTGGTTTGGGCACTCGGGCTCAAAAAGGTATAGTCTATGTAACCCACATCAACCAATATAGTTATGTATAAGCAAAAAATCTATTTAACTGAAAATGTGGAAACAGTTTCAAATGTCTGTAGAGACCACCCCCAAGATCAACTTAGGTCTTTAAATACAAAGTATTGTATTTTGTAAGGCTAACTTGAAATGCTTATACCAATTTTTATAGTGTCTTATTGAGCACACATCTATATTTATGTCTATATCAGTGGTCTAAATATGAAAAAAATTATAACAAATATTTATAGCAAACCATGGAGGACAAGTGTTGTGGCAGAGAGCACTGATTTCTGCCACTAATAGTTTTAATATTCCCTACAGCACATTGTAAACTGCCGAGTGCCCACCATCTTCTTTAAGGTGCTTAGTCACTCTGTAGCGGACACTTTAATTTTAAATGGGAATGTGGGTGAGAAATTGCAGGTGACTTACTGATAATTTATAAAACTAAAATGTAATTTAAACAAAACCAGAGAATATGAGAACACTGAGAAAAGGCAAAAGCATAGAGTTAATCAGTAGTTTGCCCTTGGATTGGTCCCTGCTCAAAAATGTTTTTATTCACTTGTGCTACTACGGAGAGATCCTAAACTATTTGCATATCAGACTGATCCCACCGACAAGGGTCGTCCAGAACTGAGATGCAGGTAAGTCCACTATGCATGACAGATATGGTAACCCTAGACAATAATTAAAACACAAACAATGCATCTTATAAACACAGACAGAACTCCTACAAAAGAAGAATATGTTGTAAGAAAGGGACAGAGGGCTTGGAGCCCAAACTAGAGACTGTCCCTCCTAAATAGAGATACTTGGGAAGTGTGGAGAGACCTGAGACACCCATCCTATGGGAATTTAAAGCACCACACTGTAGGACTGGGGCTGTGACTCTGTGCATTGAGCTTATCCTGAGTTTCGATTTGTAATGGTTGTTTCTATTAAACTGTTGTATCTGTTAAACTTCTGGGGTCTGCATATATTCAAAGTCCCCTGATGGTGACTGCTTCGCATGTATTGTGGTGGCCAGGAGGTGCAGAGGAAGGTAGTTTTACTTACCTGAACTTGCCCCTCGCAGGTGTTGCCATTTTCTTCCACAATAGCCTTTTCTAACTCATGTACAAGAGTACAACAATGATATCTATGGAGGGTCCTGCAAGACCACGGGATCCTCCATAGATTAATTGGCATGCAGGGAGAGGAGAATAGGGAAAGTTATGCAGGGAGGGACCAGAATGACATGCAGGGAGAAGTGAAGGAATTGTAGCAGTGAGAGGAGACTGGGGGAATGATGTGCAGGGAAAAGGAGAATGGGGGGGGGGATAAATCAAGAGGACTTAATGACAGGTAACTTTGGGAATCTTAATTGGTATGAAAAGGAGCTGCAGTCTGAGTTTTCCTCAAAAAGGGACACTATAGTCACCAGAACTACAACTTATTGTATTTGTTCTGGTGAGTATAGTCATTCCCTGCAGGCTTTTTGAAGTCAACATTGTCTTTTCAGAGAAATTGCAGTTTAGGGATACCTCCACTGGCCACTCAGATGGCGGCTAGAGGTGCTTCCTGGGGCAGTGCTGCACAGTGTGACTGACATTCAGTATCTCCTCCCTCTGCATGCAGACACTGAACTTTCCTCATCGAGATGCATTTATTCAATTAATCTCTATGAGGAGATGCTGATTGGCCAGGGCTGTGTTTGAATTGTGCTGGCTCTGCCTCCTTGACAGTCTCCGCAATCCAATGCTATCCTATGATAAAGCATTGTGATTGGCTGAGATCACCACTTCTGATGATCAGCCAAGGAGGTGGAGCCAGCACCAGCAAACTAGAATACAAGGTAAGATTTTACTATATTTAGCTTTTAACACTAAAGGGTCAGGAATACAGGTTTGTGACCTTATAGTGTTCCTTTATGCAAGGAAATTAAGACATTTCATTAGAAAACTGCAAATAACCAGACAGGAAGAATTCAGCATTTCTACTATTTTTCAATCTTTGTTTTGGCTTAAAATGTTAAATTATCATGTCACTTTTCCACAATTCCTGTTTTTTTAAATGTATTTATTCATTCAATGGGTCTTTAAGCCATTTATTTTACAATGTTCTTAAAAACACAACAATCGGGAGGTGGGTGGGTGGGGACATTAAGGAGCCTCACTAGGGCAGTTAACCTTGTCAGTAATGACACCCGTAATAGGCAGACCTGCCTGGAACAATCCACTTTCTTGCACAGTGCGGACACATCTAATGATGCGCTTGCATTAAAGGACCACTATAGTGCCAGGAAAACAAACTCGTTTTCCTAGCACTATAGTGTTAATAGGTGTCCCCCCCCACCCGCCAGGCTCTAGGGGGAGGAAGGGGTTAAACACTCTCCTCCTTCCGACGTCATCGGCTGAATACGCGGCAAGAGCCGCGCGCGCATGCAATCAGTCCATAGGAAAGCATTACTCAATGCTTTCCTATGGACACTGGCATCTTCTCACTGTGAAAATCACAGTGAGAAGCGCCTCTAGCGGCTGTCAATGAGACAGCCACTAGAGGCTGGATTAACCCTAATGTAAACATAGCAATTTCCCTGAAACTGCTATATTTACAGCAGGCAGGGTTAAAACTAGAGGGGCCTGGCACACAGACCACTTCATTGAGCTGAAGTAGTCTGGGTGCCTATAGTGGTCCTTTACGCTGCACGTAGACAAGACCCAAAATCGTTACTGTCCCACCGAAATCTGGACATTTAATATTTAAAGCATGCATACGTTTACCATTCATATCCATTCTTCTACAACCAAAATTTCTGCTCACTTTTTGGCATCATTATATGGCATACATTTTTATTTTTTTTATTAAACAATCTTGGCCATATTAAAAAAAAAAAAAAAAGTTCTGCACTATATTTCTATGCTATTTGTGCCTGTAAAGACATTAGCGATCGTGGTTCTGTTTTTAAAATGCACTCAGGGCCGGCGCCACCGTTAGGTGAACTAGGCATTCACTAGTCTGGGGCAGCGCTGGGCAAGCAGCTCTAGAGCTGGTCATTCTGGCCCCGGCATACTAAACAGCGGGCAGGAGGAGTGAGGAGCTGCCCCACACTGGACCCCAAGGAGGTGAGTGTGTGTATGCCTGCGAGTGCCATTAAGGGGCAGCAAAATGGATCTTTGCCTAGGGCAGCAGAAATCCTTGCACCGGCCCTGTATGCGCTCATGATAAAAGACTTTACCAATCAAACATATTTGCTGTCCCAGGCATTAATAGTTCCAGTGACAGTGGAGTGTGATTGCATCAGTTTATTAAGCAGCCACTAAATCTAAAACTTGTGTTTGTATTCACCTTGACAAGAATCTAAACGTGCTACATCATGATCAGTAACCAACGTACAGGAAAGGGTTATGTGCTGATTACGTCACCTAGTGGTTTGTGCTTCAGGACCCTGGGTGATTGTTCCCTTGGGAGCCCATTAATGTTAACTGCTCAAGTGCTGAAAAATCTTTTATTTAAATGATATACTAGAATCTCTACAATTCAAAGTTCCAAAAAAAAATAAATAAACACAAACAGGCTGATTTTATGTTAAATAAATCACAATGACACAAATAACAGATAAACTTGTTTAATATTTCCTGACGAGATACAACGTGTTATAATGCTGATGCTTTTCTTGGTTACAGTTGGACAATCACTGTATGGGAGATTTATCACAGAAGCTACTAAACCACATCTATTTGCCTTTCTTCCGTAACTGCTCCTCGAAGAAGTCATTGCAAGCCACGGTCAGAGCTGCCACCAAGACCACAAACTCATTAAAATCCACCTCGTTGTCCTTGTTGGAGTCCAGATCCTTCATGATCTTGTCTACCAGCTGTGGGTCTTTTTGGCACTACAGCAAAAAAATAAAAAAAAAATAATATATATATATATATATATATATATATATATACATACACACACAAATGATCAGAAGGTGATAATGGTAAGAGTGATCTATGGAAGGTAAGAGTCATTGGATATTACATTAGACCCAGATGCATTAATTCAAGCACTTTCTCTGACTGACCTAAACTAAATAGTCAGGCAATTTACATGAACACATATTACGTCCATATGTTCATGGGCTATACATAAAAGTGCTGCCCTGAAGTATATAGCATTCATATGCTCCAGGAGGGAAATTCATTACTTGCTCAAACAGTAAACCCCAAATTACCTGTGTTGATTAGTTTAGATATATCAGATCTGACAGCCAGAAAAAGCAAATCGATTGACATTTTATTCAAAGAACTTTAAAAATCACTTGTGCTAGAAGATTATTTTCCAGGTTAGTGAGTAAAAACCGAGCTTATATAGATTCAGTTCTGTAATCTGCATTTTCTCTGGTTACAGTGGCTATGTGACCCCCTTAATGAATAGTTTAGTCTGATGGCTGAGGGTAATTGATAGTTGTAGTTTGAATTTAAAATCCACATGTAAAATTTGTCTCCCACACTTTGTTTAGGTGTTAAAATATTTCTAAATGTACACTGAAGGAAAGGTCTAGAAAAACAAAATGCAGGGCTATATTACAGTGTACAAAAGGAAGCCGTTGCTAATTTCATTTCTTATAAGAGATAGAATCTGGGTCTAGAACTTCAAAAGGTTTATGCTTAGAATTCCAAAAGTGAAACCAATCTGTCAGTTTTACTACTCTTAGAATGCTGGTCCAGAATAGCCCCAGAACCCTCACTGAGCACCTTTTTTTTAGTGCAAGTTTAGACCTGTCCTACTACTGGTTTTGTGGCATTTGGAAGGCTAACTCCATATTCTGGGACACACAGTCTGCAACATCGGCCATGAAAAGGTTGTCCATTCCTGCTATTCTCTAATGATCAGATCCCATTGTGGTAAAGAAGATACAAGCACATTCTATGTCTAATTAAATAACCATCATAGAGGCATGGTTTGCTTTCTTTATATAGAGAGAACATGGGCAGAATCTGCAGACAGACATTCTATTTGTGCTATAAATAACTAATAGCTTTAATTTAAAGCAATTAGAGTTTGTGATGTAACAGCATCGTGTAGGAGCCCAGTGATGGGAAATGAGAAGGTACCGTGACAATGCGTTTGTTTATTTAAAGGAGTCACGTGGTTACCAATACAGTGACAGGGTTATTGTTATAAAGAGATGATGGGCGGGCGCTGGACTGGAGACTTTGTGGTTAAACTGTTAACCGTTTAACTCCCAAAGGTGAGCCAGGTACATCCTCTCACCATGGGGATTATTGACTAAACAGTGAATTGAAAACCAGAACAAAATAGCAGTGCTGTTAGAGAAGCTGGACTGGAGAATTTTACAGATTTTCAAATTGCCACGACTCTAAACTAAAGTGAGAATTTAAACTCAGAATAACCAAACTGGAAACATTGGGAAGTCAGCTCTGCTCCCAGTTTGGCTATCTCACTTAAAATTTTCCTCAAGATTTAAAGCCAAAATATCCAAACATAATAAATTCTCTAGTTTGTGCCTCAAGTTTGGCTACTACTTAGGCCTAAAATTTGAAATTCGCCTTGAATTCGCACATTGGTAGATATGACAGAGTTAAAGGAACACTTGACACAAAGCATTTCAATGAAAAGCCTCTGATTGGCGTATTCCCCGGTACAGACTAAAAGTCAGCAGCCTTTGTAGCTTTTGCAATCTGTTTTTAGATATAAACTCCCCAAAAAATCATGCAGGAAAACGTACACATCTGTTGTCTTTGGGGAGTATGTTTACTAAAAGTGTCAAAAATAAAGTTTCAGTGTACGAATGTGTTCCATCGACATGAGAAAGTGATGAATGGGTGCTCCCTGCAGGTGTAGATCAATTCTCACTATTTACTCAACACCAAAAAGCAGTGAGGTGAAAAATAGCAACATTATCTCAAAATGCCGAGCTGTGACTATGGCGTAGCTGGGGAGGTTTTCCAAATCAGATTTTTTTGCCTAAATTTTACATTTTGGATTTAAAATTTCTGCCGTTCAGTGTTTAGTTAATAAACCCCTCAGCTTTGTACTTTACTGAAACTTTTCTGTGAAAAATCGCTTATAAATCCATAGATCTGTATCTACGCCTGCTTCAACAGATCGTGGAAGAATATTCTCAGCATTGGAAATCCTGTTATTGGACTACAACTCCCATAAACCTCAGCCAGCCAAGGCTGTATCATTGTGCCTTTCTGGAAACATTTCACCCAGCCTCGTCAGTTTTATCTCATGTCATTCCGTGCCTATAAGTCAAAGGATGAAAACTAACAGGAGGAATCTTTATACAATATGCTGGGTTATTCACTAAAGGGAGAATTCAAAGTGAAATCAAAGGGAATTTCAAAATTAAGATCAAGATATCTGAACTGGGAAAAATTCTGAGTCGGCGAGGTTTACAGGTCGACAATTTTGACCTTAAATGTGAAATTCGCTTTGAATTCCCAGCAATTCTCATTGTAGCGAATAACCCTGCGTTGATCCCCCTAAAGTATTCAAGGAGCACTGATAACCGGGGGTTAAATATCTTGGTGATTGTCCCTGCCAAAGATGCCTAAACAGCCAGTATAGGGGGAATGTAGTCCAATCTTAGCGTAATACCCATCTGTGACTATCCCTGGCTGAGCACCTAATCCCCAGACACAGCCGCATGGTTAGACATGTCGAGGCCCAATGATTGAGTATCGGTCTATTTAGTACAATAAAATGCATTAGCTTAGTTTTCAAGTCATTTCTTACTGCAAGGAAATCGGTCAGTTCGCTTTGCAACAGCTGCTTGAGTTCCCCTTTATTCAGCTTGTATTTGTCACCTTCCTTGCCAGAATAATGATGGAAGATTCGGATCATGGTGTCCATGGCTCCTTCCAGTTGGGTAGGCATGATGGAGAAAGGATCGCTACAACAGAACGGATACAGATTATTGGACTTCAAATCAATGGAAAACATCATCATTTCAAATATTGAAGGTTTCCATAGAACCTCAAAGGGTTAACATCATCACTACAGTGTCTGAACTTTATTCATTTATAAACAATAAAACACCCAATAAACAAGAAAGTAAAGAATACAAAAAACATTTTTTTTAAATTTAAACAAAAGCTAAAAAGTTCTATAAACATTAATATGAAGAATTATATTTCATTATAGTTGTCAGTTTCACAACTTGACACCTCCTTTTGCAGTTATACCACCTGTAGGTGTTATTGTAAATTTCAGAGGAAATAAAGATTTTTTTTTTATCAAATAGAAGCTTTGTAAAATTGTAGGGTTAATGTAAATAATATACTCCATACCTGAGTGTCGAAAACCAACGAGAGCTGAATGAACAGGTAAGGAAGATCAATCACCCAGGTTATTTATACAGAGCTTCGCAGCACAACACACCTGTTCCCAAAATGCAAAACATAAATTCACCAATAGAGAAAGACGAGGAGCTTGCATCACCAATCTCTCCCATTCCATTGGATAACGAGCTTTAGTTTATTGCCCTAAAATCTCTGACGTTGATTACTGTGTGTATAGCATCTTCAAGATTGTCTAAATAGCTAGGTAGGAGGAGATCTCGAATACACCTCGTAGGAAGAAAAAGTCATTAGTTGCTAGGAAGCGCAGGTTAGGAAAATGTCAGAAATAAACCAGAGGAAGTAGGGAATACATTGTTTATGGTTAAATGATTGCAGTGCTCCCCAGAGGGTGATGAGGCAGGAAGATTGTCGGAAAGAAACTACAAGATTGAACGATTTTATTTTAAATATAATTTATACGTTTGTGATTTAGTTCTCAACAAATAAAAGTATTTTGCAATTTATTGGGTAGTTTTCCGTTTAATGGCCCCTCTCATGAAATATATGCAGAGAAGAAGCAGTTTTCTTTTTGAGTGTTGATAAACAAGCCCCTCCAGCTGGCCTAATGATGAACACAGTGCATGAAACTATATTTAACTCAAAAGCTATTATTTTCTTGGGTGTATACTGCCAATTAACACAAAGGGGGAAAACAGAGCCATTTTATGAGCTTTAATTATCAGACGATTTCTCTAGTTTACTTATAAATAGAAAAATAATCAAAATGAGAAAATCCCCCCCAAAAAAAGTTTGGAGTTTGTATGGAAATGTGCAAGTCATTAGTCACTGAAAAATGGACCTAAAAAGAAATGTATACGCTGATAGAATATACATTTTTTTTTTTTAAATTTGACAATTTTTATTTATTTTGTCAGTAAGCAACGTATTCAGGGTACAGAAAGGAATGGGATAATAATTAATAAGAGTAGATTTGTACAGTTGCTCCTTATACCGGGGGAGGGTACATAACAGAGGGAGGAAGGGAGGGGTGGGGGGTGCATCACAGGTTGATACAGACAAGCTTTTTTGTTACAGTAACAGTAAATCCACATTATTTTCAGTACGGAACGACAATGGCAATATGTCCCCACTGTAGCATGTCACCCTATATCTAACAACATATCAGCATCAGCATCCCACGGGTGGCTGTGGGAGTGTGCGTAAGCATACGCAACTTGGAGATGTTGAGGACTTGACAGCTCATTTGCTAGGTACAGCCCCTGGTGCTTTACCCAGTACCTTACCAGATCTCCATGTTTGCCAAAGCTCCAACGTTTTCCTATAGAGCGTAGAGGGGGGAAGAGGGACGTGTAGGAGGTTTCATAAATCCACTGCTTTTGCAATTCCTCTAAGAGGTTTTCCTTCTTGGGAAGGATCGTGGACTTCCATCTCCTTGCTATCAATTGCTGCGCCGTCAAGGCTATGTGTAAGGTCAACTTTCTGACATGTGGGGACATTTCTCTAGGGAGGTCCAGCAATAGACACGCCTGCGGGGTAAATGGGGGAGAGCTCTGTGTGGCTTCTCGGATCAGTGTGTGGACATCCGTCCAGTAAGGGAGTAGCCTTGGGCAGCTGCACCAGATATGGTGCATTGTGCCCTCCGCTGCTTGGCATCTCCAACAAAGTGGTGAGGTGGAGGGGAAATTTGTGTGCAGTCTGGTACCACCACAGAATTTTGCGATGCTGTTCAATGTGGGAGGTGGATTTTAGTAGCTTTAGTGGGTCGGATATGAGGGAGTCCCAGGATATGGGTGGCACTGCGCAGCATAGATCGCTCTCCCATTGTTGAGCATATTTTGTGGTGGAAAAGTGGTTGTGTTTCGATATGGAGCTGAGACACATGGAGATCGGTTTACATTGAGGTAGCAATCTTGCAGTTATACACATTTGTTCCCATACAGTTAACCTGTTAGCATCTCTAGAGGTGTCTGAGAAACGTTTCGCTTCATTAGAGATGTAGGAGTGTAATTGGAGGTACGAGTACTGCGAGGACTGTGGGAGCGTGTATTTGCTGGCTAGGGTCGTGTAGTCTAGAAGTTTATGGGCATCAAATAGATGGTAAAGGTGCGTCGCGCCACTTCGGTGCCACGGTAGGGCATTGAATGTGGGGATAATGTAGGGTATGGCCTTTAGGGGGGTTGCCAGGGAGAGGCCGGGTGTACTGCCCAACCTAGGCCTGTACTTATCCCAGATGTGAAACAACAGCAGTATCTGGGGGGGAGATGCGACGGTGTCCAAAGTAGGTGCAGGATGTCGTGGTTATCTAATTGGTCCCTCTCCAGGGAGACCCACTGTGGTTTGGGTGCAGAGATTATGTGGGGGATAGCTGTAGCTAGTACTGCCGCATGATAGTAGCCTTGGACATTGGGTAGTGCTAAACCACCTTGTTTCTTGGGGGCCTGTAAGACCGTGGTGGCTACTTTGGCTTTGCCTCCTGCCCATACAAACTTCCCCATATCAGCCTGAATGGTCTTAAAGTAGGAGAGAGGGAGACGGAGAGGGATGGTTCGAAAGAGGTACAGTAGCCTCGGTAGTATTGACATTTTGAGTGTCACGATGCGGTCTGTCCAGGACAGGTACAGTGGCGACCATTGTTTCAGTAGTTGACTGCATTTGTTCCAAACTGCAACATAATTTGCTGACATAAGGTTCGCAGGGTTTTTAGTGATCGTCAGGCCTAGGTAACGTATGGATTCTGTCCTCCAGTCAAAGTCGTATGTGCGTGTGAGGGTGCGTAGAACATGGGCAGGGATGCCTATAGGCAGGGCCTGTGTTTTGGCTGTATTCACTAAATAGTATGAGAACTGTCCATAGGTGTATATTATCTGCATCAGTGTAGGTAGGGAGTCTTGTGGGTTTGTTATGTATAGCAGTACATCATCTGCGAATGCGCTAATCTTAACCTGTTTGTCCCCTAGGTGTATTCCCTTTATATTCTCATTCAAGCGTATGCGGTGTAAGAGGGGTTCTAATGCAAGGACGTATAAAAGTGGGGATAGGGGGCACCCCTGTCTCGTACCGTTGGTAATCGGAAAGGTGGGGGACAGGAAACCTGCTTGATTTACCTGTGCCGCGGGCGAGGAATAGAATGCAAAGATTTGTTGGATTATTTGTGGGGGGAACCCAAATTTCTCCAGAACCTGTTTCAAGAAGACCCAGCCAAGGCGGTCAAAGGCCTTCTCCGCGTCCAGCGCTAGGAGGAGGCCTCCTCGACCAGGCCTCCCAAGCTCCCTTTGCACCAGGGCCAATTTTCGGGTAGAATATAAATTTTTAATACTTTATACCGGGCACGTTGAAATGTTTGAACCACTTGCAATGCAGCACAGGCCGTACGGGCTGCGAGGGAGACCAGGAGACCATTACTTATTGTGCTCTTTCTGTACAACTCCCTCACGGTTCCTGTCGTGAGCCGGCAGCTGGGATATGACATCATCTCGGCATTGGCATCACTACTGGGCGCGCAAGGGAGCACAGTGATCCAACCACAGCAGCAACCATTTACCACCACAGATAAGATCCACTCCAGTCCTCCTTGAGCCAGGTAGGAAGGCTCAGTGAACTTCTTAGTTACTAAATGTGTGTGTGTGCATGAATGTATGTCTGTGATTATGTGTAGGTCTTTAATTGAAACCAATAAGGCTGCACTCACCTGAACATGCATACATTATAGGGTACTGCAGGGGCCAATATATACAAAATACACAATCCAGCACACTCGCTAATTCCCTAAACAATGATTTCAAATCTAACAGATGATTTAAAAACACCTCACCTAGGCAAAAAATATTGGGGCTTTAGTTACATTAAATGATCAATGTACCCCATTCTTGGCAGGTCCTACTCTAGCAGAGTATTGCTTGCTCTTATGCAATTAATCCACTTACTTGGGAAATACTTCCTTACTGGGACTCTCTGCAAGTCAAGGCTAAATAGGGTCCTGGAATGTGACAGGGAGGGGTGCAAAACCAAGGAGTTGGCCTGGACTTCCAAATATATGAATGAAACCAAGAGGCTGCACTCACCTGAACATGCATACATTATAGGGTGCTGCTGGGGCCAATATATACAAAATCCAGCGCACTCGCTCATTCACTAAACAATTATTTAAAATCTTAGAGATTATAATAGTTTTATTTAAAAACACCTCACCTAGACAAAAAATAATGCTTAATTCAATGTGTGCGGTGAGACAGGGGGCCTCCTTACACCATAACCCTTTAGCTGCAGTTATAATACATTGTGTGTGGGGAGACAGGGGAACTCCTTACACTTATAGCTGCAGTTATAATATGCTGTGTGTGGGAAGACAGGGCACCTCCTTACACAATAACCTTATCGCTGCTGTTATTATACACTGTGTGTGGGGAGACAGGGGGCCTCTTTAAACTTATAGCTGCAGTTATAATATGCTGTGTGTGGTGAGACAGGAGACCTCCTTACACCATAACCTTATAGCTGCAGTTATAATACACTGTGTACGGGGGAGACAGGGGACCTCCTTACACCAACACCTTATAGCTGCAGTTATAATACACCATGTGCAGGGAGACAGGGGACCTCCTTACACCATAACCTTATAGCTGCAGTTATAATACACTATGTGTGTAGGGAGACAGGGGACCTCCTTACATCATAACCTTATAGCTGCAGTTATAATACACTGTGTGCGGGGAGACAGGGGACCTCCTTACACCATAACCTTATAGCTGCAGTTATACTACATTGTGTGCAGTGAAACAGGGGACCTCCTTACACCATAACTTTATAGCTGCAGTTATAATACACCGTGTGCAGGGAGACAGGGGACCTCCTTACACTATAACCTTATAGCTGCAGTTATAATACACTGTGTGCGGGGAGACAGGGACCCTCATTACACCATAACCTTATAGCTGCAGTTATAATACACTGTGTGCGGGGAGACAGGGGGCCTCCTTACACCATAACCTTATAGCTGCAGTTATAATACACTGTGTGCGGAGAGACAGGAAAACTCCTTACACCATAACCTTATAGCTGCAGTCATAATACAATGTGTACGGTGAGACAGGGGACCTCCTTACACCATAACCTTATAGCTGCAGTTATAATACACTGTGTGCTGGGGGACAGGGGACTTCCTTACACCTTAATCTTATAGCTGCAGTTATAATACACAGTGTGCGGGGAGACAGGGGACCTCCTTACACCATAACCTTATAGCTGCAGTTATAATACACAGTATGCAGGAAGACAGGGGACCTCCTTACACCATAACCTTATAGCTGTAGTTATAATACACTGTATGCGAGGAGACAGGGGGCCTCCTTACACCATAACCTTATAGCTGCAGTTATTATACACTGTGTGCAGGGAGACAGGGGACCTCCTTACACCATAACCTTATAGCTGCAGTTATTATACACCGTGTGCAGGGAGACAGGGGACCTCCTTACACCATAACCTTATAGCTGCAGTTATAATACACTGTGTGCGGGGAGACAGGGGACCTCCTTACACCATAACCTTATAGCTGCAGTTATAATACACTGTGTGCAGGGAGACAGGGGACCTCCTTACACCATAACCTTATAGCTGCAGTTATAATACACTGTGTGCAGGGAGACAGGGGACCTCCTTACACCATAACCTTATAGCTGCAGTTATAATACACTGTGTGCGGGGAGACAGGGGCCTCCTTACACCATAACCTTATAGCTGCAGTTATAATACACTGTGTGCGGGGAGACAGGGGACCTCCTTACACCATAACCTTATAGCTGCAGTTATAATACACTGTGTGCGGGGAGACAGGGGGCCTCCTTACACCATAACCTTATAGCTGCAGTTATAATACACTGTGTGCAGGGAGACAGGGGACCTCCTTACACCATAACCTTATAGCTGCAGTTATTATACACTGTGTGCAGGGAGACAGGGGACCTCCTTACACCATAACCTTATAGCTGCAGTTATTATACACTGTGTGCAGGGAGACAGGGGAACTCCTTACACCATAACCTTATTGACCCATTCCATTAAGTGCTCAGATCCAAAGTGGCTGGCCACACCATTCTGTGAGATTACTACCTCTCTTGACTTAGAATCAGCTGTAACTGTTGGTAGTGAATAAGGAATAAGAATATGGGGTTGTTTTCAGGATTTGTGAACTTGTGGTGTTGTGATACAGTACTTAGTACTTAAGGGATACTATAAGTGCCAGGCATACAAAGCTGTATTCCTGGCACTATAGCTCCTTCTACCTCCCCCCTCTCTAGCGCCCTTTCACCAAGGTAAATGTGACGAAAGTAACCTCGTCACTGGCTTTTGGAGGGACCTGTTTGCCACCCTCCTACCTTGTGATTATGACCCTGTGATGAACTGAATCTGGTCACGGGTGCTTGGAGGGGCCTGCTGGCCAGCCTCTTGCCTCAGGACTATGGGCCCTGGAATATACCTTGCCCAATGCACTTTAAAAGGCTCTGCTCATGTGAAGTATGTACTTTTGTATTCCAGATCGACTGTTAGTCCTTATTCTCTGGAACTGTTTTGGGCATAGGACCATGTGCATGGTGGGTCAAAAATAAGACTTACAGGAAATTCCTGAACTGATCTGGGTGATTTTTGGATATGTTGGTCACCCAGATTAGGGCTATCAGGGGGTGTAACATTTGTGGGGTTTTATGTATTTTTAGGGTACCGGTCGGGGTGCAGGCAGTCCGTCACATTGGTGGCAGCGGCGGCATGGCGTCCTAATGCGAGGAGAAGCATCCTGGAGACACCTGTAACGTGTTGATCATAGTGAGGGCAATGCTAGCATTCGTGCAGCGCCCCTGGAAGCAGAGTTGTCCATTGACTTGGAGCAGGCAAGTATGGCATACTCTGACTCTTGCGAAGAGTTGCTGGCCGAGGTGAGGCAGCGTGTGGCCTGGTATGGCCCTGATGTGTCCATGGATACCTACCAGGCGATCTGGAACCAGGTAACCATCGAAAGACAAGCGAAGAGGGACGAAGAGTTCCGGCTGGCTAAAGCGAGGAAAATAAGTCTCCAACGAAAGGAGGTTGGCCTCTCTCCCCAGCGACAGTGTAAATTGCAGGGATAGGAGGCAGCTGGCCTCTCTCCCTAGCGACAGCGTATCTTACAGGGAGTGGAGACAAGCGATCTCCCTCCCCAGAAACCCCCGAACACCGCTGGACTTCCATCATTGCCTGCGTTAGTTTCTATTCAGCTTATAAGGTCACTGTTCGTGAGATCATTCGTCTGGATGAAGGGAACAAGCTCCCAGGTAAGACTATTGACTCCGTTCGGTAGTTTGTTCATTTGCAAACTACCTAACTAGACTGGTCGCAAGCCCTGATTCTCTGGAACTGTTTTGGGCATGAAATCATGCGCGCGGTCGGTCAAAAGAGACTTCCAGGAATTTCCTGAACTCCTGCTCTGATCTGTGTGATTTTTGGATATGTTGTTCACCCAGATCAGGGCTATCAAGGGGTGTAATATTTATGGGGATATCATGTTTTGGAGTACTTATGGGACTTTATTAAATGTTGTGTGTTTTTTCTGCCTGTGGATAATTACGTTAATGCATTAACTACCTTAATTTTATCACAGGCAGAGGGGAGGTATTGTTTACTGTATGTGGGAGTGTCGTACTGTTAATTACGGTTTTGATTGGTTTACTACCCTTGTGTCCCTGTCTTCAATCAGGTCCAGTGGGTGTGCCTCTGGCCTGAAAAACTGTAAAAAAAAATCCAATCGGTGCCATTAAACCTTCTGTTCCTGTTTGACCCTCAACACGTAGTCTTGTCTCATGATTGGAAGGGAACTGCTATAATCACACTGGGGATTGCTATACTCTGTATACTCTCCTGGGTTCTAATCACTTAGCTCTTTTAAGAGCTGTTCCTGTTACGCTCTCCTGGAGGAGAGGTCTCTCCCACACGGTCCCTGATGTCAGAGGTTGGTCCAGGGTGGAAGGAAGACGGCGAGATTCCAGTTAAGCTACGGCGGTTGTGGTGGTTGTGGTGTCCGGTGCGCTGCTTATAGTCCTCGGCGTCAGCTAGGAAGCATCTATTAATGCAGGTACCCAGTCGAGGGGGGCCAGGTCAACCTTTACAGTAAATATTTACTTACCTTAATTCAGCTGAGTCGCAGCTCTGCCTCCTCCAGCGTCCAACGACGAGCGGGCACTAATGCTGCACATGCATTAGACCTCCACATAGGAAAGCATTGAATCAATGCTTTCCTATGGGGAAAAATCTGAAGCTGGGTGTCCTCATATGCAGTCAGTTACCAGACCTCAAGGTTTATTAGGATCCAGGAAGCGCCTCAACAGGGACACTGCACCCAGACCACTTCAGTAAGCTAAAGTGGTCTGGGTGCCTATAGTGTCCCTTTATTATACATAAACATAACTGAGTCTGCTGGACGGTAAGAGATTTGTAATTACTTTTTGCAGACAGTAACTGATCTGTTTAGTTGATCAGGGTCAGATTTAGTCTTTACACACGTTCCACCAAGACTCCATTCTATTCATTATTTTCATTTATATCAACGCAAGCTAACCCCTGCAGTACAAAATAATTTGAGTAATTTTCTCCCTGGAACAAAACACATCCAGAATTTTAATTACTGTTTTTATTTTGCTCTTATTTAATGAAATTCACTACATCGTTAATATATTATTCTTTTTAACTGTACGAGAGAAATGCCAAATCACAGTCAGTGCTTAATAAAATCAGGAGGTAAGAGAACATTTAAAACATTGAGATATGGGCAAAAATACCTGTAGCATCCTTGAACATACTAATTATTAATAATTCCTGACTCTTTACACGTGCTGTTTCTGTTTTAAGGACAGACTGGAGTAATAAATAATTATTGTGTTTATCAATTATTTGCTAGTTGAAATCAGATCTGGCTATTTTCCCGATTTTTTACATTTATTTTTTAAATAAATTCATTATTTTTCAAAATTAATCATGTACTAACAGTGTCTGAAAGGAATACAATTCATTTTCCAAAGGAATATATATTATGTGATTATATCAAAATGTATCTGCCTATCTGCGGTTCATTGTATGGCACGGTCGATAATAATCAACAAGACACAATTTATTGTGAACCTGTCACAGAAAGTATATAGTAGGTCTAATGCCTGGAAAAAATACATTAACCCTTTAACTGTTAGTCTTTTTTTTCTTTCTTCATTTTAATACTTTATTTTTTTATGTGCATTGCGTAACAGACATGCATGCATATCACTTTAGCTTAAAGTATTACATTATATAACAAACAATAAACAGGTGTTGTGAATGTGGTTTTATCACACAAGTGTATCCCTAGTAGATGTTTGGCAGCCATGACGTATGTGTACGCTTGTGTGTTTTTTTCCTAAACTAGGGAGGGCGGTACAAGAGATACGTGTTCCGAGGTGAGTACAGGTCATGGTAGGTCAGACATTGGGGTCCCATGTGATAATCAGGCTTAGGGCTCGCACGGAACGATGGGGTAAAATTAGAGTAAAACAGGAGAAATTCTGTGAGCGGATACCACGTGTGTTTCCCTTCACTAAAAGGGGTGTCTGGTTATAAACTTAGCGGATCACTCGAGGGGCAGTGCTCCTAACCAAGGGGGGCTTCGGGGTTGCGTGCTGTATAGTCGCACACTATGTTTTTTTTTTTTTCAAAACCAGGCCAGTGCCATGAATGGCAACATTATACCTGTGTATTTTCTGGATTAGCCAGGGGTAGCTTATTCCTATGTGTCGTGGGCCCAATGATGTAGCGTTGTGTGGGTGCGACAAGAAATCGTAAACAGAAACATAAAGTAAATGTAAAACAAGAAAAATTTACAGCACAGAATCACAGGTTCTGAGTTTGGAGTGCAACCAGCGTAGTCAGTTGGGTTGTTGGCTTAGGTTTTGTTACGATTGGTCCCTTGCTGGAATGTGGTGTGGATCTGACGGGACAGCTGTCATGTCCCTTAAGCCTAGTGCAGAGAGGAATGCTGTTGTTGGTTTGTGCGTAGTGCCATTGTGAGTGACGAGGAGGGATCTTGGTGTCCCCCACCTGTAGATCACTCCTGCTGCGCTGCTGCGAAACTATTTAGCATGGGTGTTTTTTGTCAGTTGTAGATGCGTAACAGATTTGGGGGTCAAAGTTAGAAAAAGTGTGTTTTAAAAAACATTTCATCATTTACTTTTTATAGTAAATTATATGATATGATGAAAATAATGGTATCTTTAGAAAGACCATTTAATGGCGAGAAATACAGTATATAATATGTGTGGGTACAGTAAATGAGTAAGAGGAAAATTACAGCTAAACACAAACACCGCAGAAATGTAAAAACAGCCCTAGTCCTTAACGGTAAGAAAATTGAAAAACAGTCTGGTCACTAAGGGGTTAAAGTATAAAATGTAAATGATTATTTTGTTGTTTTTTTTTTTTATTATGTGCAACATGCAGTTGGGTCAGTTCAAGGCTAAGGCTATTACCATTTTAACAAGGGGGAATGCTAACTGTATTGCACATGAAATGTTTAAGTTCTAAGAAGGTGTAAGAAAGCAGGGACAGAGCCACCTGTGTAGTAGGATAGGACATTTTAGCTCCACATCTCTGAATCCCTGGTGGCCAGCTAAGCATTCATTTCTTTCCTATAGTATTCCTTTAGGATTGAGCTTAACAACCAGTGTTGCACAGTAAAGGAGGAGGTAATTAGTGCCGAAGAGGTTTTATCAAATATCCCCTTACACGCCTTCGCTACCACTCGATATGTTAAAAGATTTCGTTCGGCCGGAATGAATTTGTATAGAGCTGGGATTTGCAAAGATTTTCATGAAGGATTAGCCTTGGTTTCTTTAGAATTGTAACCTAGCAGCAAAGCTACACCTGTCTGTACAATATATCCTGGTTAGTCATACGGACACCGCAGCAAATAAGGTTTACAGGCTGGACCTGGGATACAGCAATGCAAAATGTATATTGTAGAATATTATGCTGTCTATATACTGCATACACCCTGTATTAGACATGCCAGCATACACCCTGATTTAGACTGGCAGCATACACTCTATATAAGACTGCCAGCATAAACCCTGTATTAGATATGCCAGCATACACCCTGTATTAGACGGCCAACATAGACCCTATATAAGACATGCCAGCATACACCCTGATTTAGACTGCCAGCATACACCCTGTATTAGACATGCCAGCATACACCCTGATTTAGACTGGCAGCATACACTCTATATTAGACTGCCAGCATACACCCCGTATTAGACATGCCAGCATACACTCTGTATTAGACATGCCAGCATACACCATGTATTAGACATGCCAGCATACACCCTGTATTAGACATGCCATCATACACCCTGATTTAGACTGGCAGCATACACTCTATATTAGACTGCCAGCATACACCCCGTATTAGACATGCCAGCATACACTCTGTATTAGACATGCCAGCATACACCATGTATTAGACATGCCAGCATACACCCTGTATTAGACATGCCATCATCCACCCTGATTTAGACTGGCAGCATACACCCTGTATTAGACATGCCAGCATACACTCTATATTAGACATGCCAGCATACACCCTGTATTAGACATGCCAGCATACACCCTGTATTAGACATGCCATCATACACCCTGATTTAGACTGGCAGCATACACTCTATATTAGACTGCCAGCATACACCCTGTATTAGACATGCCAGCATACACCCTGTATTAGACATGCCATCATACACCCTGATTTAGACTGGCAGCATACACTCTATATTAGACTGCCAGCATACACCCTGTATTAGACATGCCAGCATACACCCTGTATTAGACATGCCATCATACACCCTGATTTAGACTGGCAGCATACACTCTATATTAGACTGCCAGCATACACCCTGTATTAGACTGCCAGCATACACCCTGTATTAGACTGCCTTTCGGTCCTGTAATGTCACATACAGTAGGTATGTCATGGTAAGGAGTGACCCACCACACAGAGCTTGAACATAGGCTTCCGTGATCGTATAAAAAAGGATAGTCTGTGCAGAGAAAGAATAAAAATAGTAAAGGTAAAGTAGAGAATAAATAAGTCTACGTTGGCATAATATTAAGGGTTTGTGTTGCTGTTGTGGACCCTTCTGGGTAGCATAGTCTATGCCTGGCGACTAGAACATCTTGCTTGACTCACTCCTTGATGCTACAGACAGCTAATACATTCCGTCTGAATCACCCAAAAGTCACATTTTATTTGAATTATTCTGCGCCCAGTAATTATTCTGCGCCCAGGCTTCACAATTGCCAGTAATAGAATGGATTTAATAAGCTTTCCAAATGATTCAATACTGTAATAAAAACTTTCCGAATTATTTCTCTGAAATTTCACGTAGATATCTAAAGACAAATCATTTCTAAAGTTGTACTTAAGGAATTGAATCAATTTGAAAACATAAAATTGAGGCCAGAATGGCACATTGATAAAGGAACAGTTCAGTTTGTTGGGGTGCTTTTAAAATGTCCTGTATTTGTCCATTTACAAAATGCTGATTTGAAGAGACATCAGAGAGCCAGGAGGGTGCAGTGCCTGAATTCTGTGTTCCCCAGCACAGAGGGGAAGGTTACCCATTTCTTTCAATGTTGATCTACGAGAAGCATTATGTTGGCCGGGAGTTCTTTAATTCTGATAGGGCAACTGAGCTATGGCATAGCATTGTCTCGCCACTAGACTGAGATAAGTCATTGCTTTATGAAGAGGACACAGAGGGCTAAGAATCTGAATTAGAGCACAACATTCCAGCGTTATATGTAAATTTATCAATAAATGTATCAATCAATTGCCAATAATATGTAGCCAAATAGCTAAAATTCTGTTAGCATTTTCTTTCATTCAGTAAATACTGAAACAGGAATTTCTAATTCAGTTATTCGTAAAGGGTTACTGCAACACAAAAGCAGTGTCTTAATAAAATATTGTTTTTGATCCCTTCCTATCCTGGTCCCCTCACCATCGCACAAGGTTTTTTAAAAAAATTTTTTATTTTTGTCGTGCAGGTGATTACAAAGCATAGTCATACACCACTACAGCGTGCTTTTGTATATAAACATTGGCTAAACAGTGACATGAAGGGTTTGCACTTTTTTGTTTTAAAAGAAACATAGTAAGCCAGGCAAATATGTCCAGTCAATTATAAACTATTTGCATTAACTGCATTGGGTTATCGACACCATAGTAAGCTGGGCAGTTATGTCTAAACGATTTTACACTATTTGCATGACTACATCAGGTTATCAACAGGCTGTAAATAGAAAATCGTTGGTGCAATGAGTTGTTCACAGTGTGAGAAAGCCCCTCATTAGGCCACTGGGTATGTCATAAATGTACCCTTCCTGGGAGACTATACCAACAGAGAACAACAGAAATATACTAATCAAGTAACGGTGGGTATAATGCCAATCAAGGTAATTTGCAATGCTCTGCCCCCTGGTCAGCCAATTCCCCATCGGGATGAATCCGAGTCCAGCTTTGAGAGACTTGTTGTCCGGCGACAGCCAGGCAAGCGGGGTGAACACTTCTGGTTTAGTGATTTCTGCGAGGTTATTCCCTGGGACCGCTGAACCCAGAGTGGGTCGGCGTATAGGCTCATTGGGTGCTTGTGCTTCTGTGTCGAATGGGAGTGCGCTCCGTGAGAAGCTTAGAATCCTCCCTGCGGGTTCTTTTGCCTGACGCGCCATGTAGCACTGTTGCGGTCTGCCTGACCCCCGGGAGAGCCTGCTGTGTTCTGCTGCATGTTTGGGCCTCGCACTTGTCCGCCCCTCTTGCCCGCTCGGGTTAGCTTCGCCCCGCTGGAGCTCCTGCCACCCCAAAGCTCAAGGATGAAGAAGTCTGTTAGGCTGGTTCCGGGAGCGTTCTCCAGAGGTGATCCCTTGTGGGTGCTTGTCTGCCGTGGTGGTGTTATTAAGGTGGGTCATGGTGGCCCGCCGCTTGTCTCTTCGAGGCGAGCAGTGTGACAGGTTCGTGAGCACCGTCTCTGACGGAGAGGGGTTCATGCGGGCCTCTAGTTTCTGCCAGAAGGCTTGGAATATTTTGTTTAGCCGGCGCTCCGTCTCATGCTCCGCATTGCTTGTGTCATCAGTGGAGCAGCCATCCGCCATCTTGTGAGTCGCATAGGGAATTTGTGCAGGGTTTCGCTGTGTTGTTGCTTGGTCATAGCTGTACTGGGGGGACTTATGGGGGTAGACCGGGATAACCCCCACCGGTCCAAGGGGGGGGGGGGCAGGGGCTCTCGTGCTGATTTTCAGCAAGTTGCGGCAGCGTGAGGGCGGCTGTCCCTCCTGCGCCTATACTGGTGGTAGGCCTCACCATGGTTTCAGGTTCATGCTGCTTTGGCTGTCGCTTGTGTGGCATCATTCTGTGCCCCTGAACATCACCTCTCCCCTGGTGGCCTGTTAGTGTTGAGTAATCGCTGTTTTAAGTGTGAAATTCAACATTTTCTGCCTCAAGTAGCTGGAGCTGCTAGGGCTTGCGTCCTTCCAGGCCCTGCCCCCCTGCCCTCCCCCCCCTCCAAGAGTGTCCCATCACCTTTCCCAATCACTGGATGACACACAGTATCAGGAGTAGAACTGAGCTTTAATGGCAACATTCCTGCTTTTATGAGATTCTCCCATGCAAGGGAGGGATTCACCACAATTAGTACAGTAACCAATCCCATAGACTTTATCTCCCACACCTCTCCTCCCCTTAGATTAACAGTTAACACAATTATACAAGGCATACTTTCCCCCACTTCTTAGATGTACCCCAAATAAATGGTACCCCCTGGGAAGGTAAAGATTTGACCGACCGCATGGGTAAAGTAGCCGAAAATAGTTCCATGAGATCTGGCCCCGCGGTCGGTCTCAGTTCGTGCCTCAAAAGTTCTGAAATGCTATACCATCCATAGTTAAGTTGGTAACCGGATGAATCCCCTAGTTCGTGGGATTCATCCTACTGAATGACAGGCCGTTCGTGCGTTTCCATTGGTACTTTCTGAAGCCCTGGAGGTCTTAGCGGTGTTCGGTTAGTCGAGTGTCCGTTTTGAGTTCCAGGCACTCGACGACCAAACACCGCTGTTCGCGGGTTTAAGATGGCCGCCGCCACGTGTTCGGGTGCCGAAATGGCGGCCACCCGGGGAATATAGCAGAGTGTTCGTGCGTTCAAGGGAATGTAACAAGCAATCAGGGAGGTAAATTACATCCATTCTTCACACCAGGGTGGTCCGGTTGTTCGGTACTTTGTTCGTATGGTGAATATAGCCGTTCACATGCAAGCTGGTATATCCTTCTACCAAACAAAGTATGGCCACATATAGCTGTATGTAATTCTGTATAATCCAGGCACAGGAAAAACTCTGAAGTGCCAACAATAAAAGGAAATAGATGGGACAGCCAAAGGGGTTCTGCTACACTCCAAACCTGGGAAAATTCACCTGTCAATGTAGACAATAACAGAGCCATTTACAAAGCTAGTATTTGCAGATTCAGAGACATTATTTTATTTTTATTTATATATATAATTTGTCATTTTCTATGGAAGGGAATGTGTTATAAAATGCTGAGACCAGTTCTAGTCTTAAAGGTTAAACGTGGATGCGATATTATGACTCAATCTGGTTTGAAGACTTTACATTGTTTACATTTTCTGTTTTATTCGTTTCTTGAATACAAATAATCAGTAAATTGTGTTGGCTTGTGAAGAAAATGAATGTTGACTTTTTTATCCTTTGTATAATTTATGAACAAGCTGCCATGACACTCTTGCGCCCTCTATTGTTCTTTAACGTAAATTTATAATCTCATTTTTTTTTTCTATTTAGACAGAATATTTTCCAATGTAAAGTATTACATTTTAATAAGTTAGAAAGCTTTTACTCTTACCAAAAAAATGTATATGGTTCATTTTTGGTCACTCAGAGCCAGTGTACTACAGTGAGTGTACTACAGTAAGAAACACACCTGCTGTGCTATACGCTTGAAGAGAAAAATGTTCTCATATAAAGTTCTAATTGCGATGACAAATAGCTTTATACAGTTCTCTGTTCTTTTTGGAAGCCCCAGTGGTGTATTTTGGATTTGTGCTGCCCTTGGCATAACTAAACTCGGACACCCCCCAAACCCAAATTTGACCCCCCAATTTGTGTCAAGGCCACTTTTTTGACTGACAGACACAGGCCCTCATTGATACATGCACTGACATACACTCCATTGCAGATACACAGTCACTGGCACACACTGTTTAACCAACACACACGTTCACTGACAGACACACACATACCCATCCTAAATGATTTGACACACAGGCAGATACACCCTTTCACTCACTCACAGACACACACGGACAGCTACACATACACTTACAGCTACACTCACTCACAGACAGACAGAGAGAGCGTGAGAGAGCAAGAAGAGCGGTGGACAGCGCCTCCTTGCTGGCTGGCTAGAAGATTAGTAGTTTAACACCTCGGGGGTTGCCCTAAGAAGGAAAGCCCCAGGACATGGGGCAAACAAGGCATTTGTTTGGGAGCTTGGGGTGGCTATCTTGTGGCAGGAGGGTGCAGCTTTGCACACTGTAGCAGAGATAGTGGACAGGAGTGATAGCAGTAAGGTGGCTGGACTTAATCCTCTCTTGGGAAGTGGCCTGACTGGGGCACCAAACTGTAACTCCTTGGTTTGGCCGAAGATCTCCCTTGATGTCCTTTATGCCTCTGCCTGGGTGTACGCAAAGAGTTCTCCATTGCAGGATTCAATTTAAGCTGCATTGTCTTGGGTGCTGAGGAGTTTGGATAGCACCCTATTCAATAAAGTTAGTTATTTTATGGCCGTCCAGTTTAAATGGTTTTGCTAGATGTCTTGTTAATTGCAAATAAATGTGGCCGGTTGTGCCTTTATCCCTCCAGCCTGTTATCATGTGTGATTTATTTGGGGAGTCAGTTGGGTGCGCGCTGGTTCAGGAATGGTTGGGTTGTTCTTTAGGAAGGTGGGGGATTTAATGTAACGCAAGAACATAGCAGGTAACCCATTATGTATCTTAAGCAGCAATTACAGGTATTGCATTCTTGTATGAAAAAGCATTATTAAATAATTACTAAATAACTAAATTTCAAATTCAAGGCCAAAATAGCCAATTTGGAAGTACTTTAAATTTGAAATTCACTTTGAATTTATTTGGAATTCCCAGCAATTCTCCCCTTAGTGAATAACCCTGTCCATGAAATATGATTTAAGTTTAGGACAAAGGAGCAATATTAGCAGAAAAAAAACAAATTCTGAAAAAGTATAAACATTTTTAGAAATTGTTTAAAAATAGTGCAAGGGATTGGAGGGAAAAAAAACTATTGTCCTAGAAATATTTAAATCAGATATTAGTACGGTCACTGACCAGAAAATGCACAAATTAATGGCAAACCCTCACCCCACATCAGGAAAAACAAACAAAAAACACTTGGTAGAAGATGATCTGCTTGTAGATGGTCCCCAAATTGTATAGACATACATTACCTTCTCTTCAACAACCCCATTTGTATATGACGTTAACTGAAAAGAAAGGCATCACTATAACCTTAACCAAAATTGTGTTATAAAAGTTCAAACATCAGAGAAAGATTGTGTTAAATATATGGCTGTAAAAGATAACTAGATATGAAATTCTCTATATCTCCTGCCATTCAGTAAACAAGTTTCAATTATAAACTTTTATCTGTACATTATAGCATTAGTTAGGGAGAGGAGAGTATTCAGTATCAATGAATATAGAAAATGGATTACACACCTTCTGGCAGCCATACCGATTCATACCAGCAATGAACGCTGTGATAGACTGAAAGCGCTCAGCTGACACTCTCAGCCAATCACAGCCGCCCAATGCTCCTCAGGCTAATACTTCCTCATTAGCCCAAGCAGCACTGGGGGGATGGGTTCTGGGGACTCTCCTTTAACATTAAACATTGGTTTAACACTGAACAAAAGGACAGTGACTGGGGACTCGAGACACTATAACCACTTCAGTGAGGTGAAACAGTTCCAGTTCCTATAGTGTCCCTTTAATTCCAATAAGCAGGATATTTGACTATTATTATTTTTATTTTTGAATCTATTTTCCTCATATTTACGATACAGCACAAAAATGGCCACTGTGCTTTTGTGTTAATATTTCGGGAGCCTGTCTGAAATGTTAAAAGAAAAAGGTTTTCATGTAATAACAGACTTTAGCAAACAAATCATTAAATCACTCGTGAATGTACTGTACATTTCCATCAGTTTAATTTTTATGTATCTCTGAACAAACATTTACACACAAACTTGCTGCTTGACCCTGCATTTATTGCTATGTAACCGGTGTTTTAAATAAATATTATGGTAAGATTTTGTAAACCTACAAATATGCTGAGTATTGAAGGGGTTAAAAGAGCTCTTGTCTGAATGCATCATTACACCTCAACCAGTTCCACACAATCTCTTCCTGGGAGATTATCATGTTGCCTAGTGAGGCTCTTCCCTGGTCTCCTAGTAGATACTCATCACTTGATGGAAACGCGTTCTTTTATGATCATTGATTATTTTGCTGTAATTTTTGTAACACGCAGTGTTTTATGACCAAAGGGTTTTCCAGGAGCTTTGTTATAGTATCGTATTTAGTTACTTATTAAATACTTGCTTTATTTTTTTGTTAAAGGAACACTATGGTCACCTAAATTACTTTAGCTAAATAAAGCAGTTTTAGTGTCTAGATCATTCCCCTGCAATTTCACTGCTCAATTCACTGTCATTTAGGAGTTAAATCACTTTGTTTCTGTTTATGCAGCCCTAGCCACACCTCCCCTGGCTATGATTGACAGAGCCTGCATGAAAAAAAAACTGGTTTCACTTTCAAACAGATGTAATTTACCTTAAATAATTGTATCTCAATCTCTAAATTGAACTTTAATCACATACAGGAGGCTCTTGCAGGGTCCAGCAAGCTATTAACATAGCAGGGGATAAGAAAATCTTAATTAAACAGAACTTGCAATAAAGAAAGCCTAAATAGGGCTCTCTTTACAGGAAGTGTTTATGGAAGGCTGTGCAAGTCACATGCAGGGAGGTGTGACTAGGGTTCATAAACAAAGGGATTTAACTCCTAAATGGCAGAGGATTGAGCAGTGAGGCTGCAGGGGCATGTTCTATACACCAAAACTGCTTAATTAAGCTAACGTTGTTCAGGTGACTATAGTGTCCCTTTAAAAGTTATTTCTCAATCATAGATTGTCAGATTAGGACATATCAGGTGATCTAAAAAACAGATAAAAACTTAAATATTATTTCTGACAATTTAAAGGTAGGCAGACAATGTAATAGAGCAGCAGGAAATGCTAGCAGAATGCTTGGTTGTATAGGGAACATGCCATTGTACAGAACACTGGTGAGACCTCACTTGGAGTATTGTACGCAGTACTGGAGACCGTATCTTCAGAAGGATATTGATACCTTTGGCATTGTGTGGATATCACATAAAGCTACCAACCATTGTTGGAGCTATAAGGCACCAGGACTGGAGGAACTCTGGAAAAGTACCCTGAATATTCTCTACTCAAAAGTGTTCAAAAGAGGTAGAAGGATGGTGGCATTGTGGTAATGGGCCCGCTGCACTACACATGCGAGTCACATGACTGGCTCCCCTTTTGTGAGTGAAACCATATATTTTTACTATCACATGTACAGGCAATATAAGGAAACCAAGTATATTTAAACCTCATTCGGTAGTTTCCTCCCGAACAGCCAGAGCATCAGTGATTATAGCTCTCCGTTCGGTAGATAAAGTAGACGAATCATATAGTAATCCCAGTAGTTTCATGAGATAATTCCCTTAATGAAACCCCAAACATCAGCCGAAGTCAAGAAGAAGGGTACAACTGAACTAACTTTTAATGAGTGCACACAGGCTTTTATGCAAGTCCCCATGCAAGGGGACATCCCCCAGGGAGGGACAAAGATTAACCAATCAAGTACCATAAAAACATAACACACACCCACAATTCCCTACCCTAGCCCTGGAGATAATCAAGTCTGATAAAAGAATAACTTAATTATCTCCAAGCAGAAACATCACAATTTTCTCCAATATCTGAAACACCCCTTTATACTTGAGGTATCCCCACAAATAACATGTCCCCAGATCGGTTCAGGGTTCTCAAAAACTGTGAAAGTCTTCTGTGACCGGCTCACCCTGGGCTGGCTGCCCAAAATAGTTCCATGAGTTTGGTGGGTTTTGCCGGTCACTTTAGTAAAAGGGAAAAAGCGAATAAAGTACCGAATGGATCCCCCTGGCTCTCAGCAGCGATTGTTCCCCTTTGTCGAATGCACCAAAGTACCGAATAGCGCTCTTTTAGCTATTCAGTAATTAGAGTTCCAGCGTTCTTCTGTTTGAGACCGGTGTTTGGGAAGTCGAGTGTCCGATTTTAGTTCCAGACACTCGACGACCAAGTCCCGCTGCCTTTGTTCGCGCCAAAAAAGATGGCCGCGGTTTTCTCAGCCACGTGGCGTTCGGTAGTTCGAACACTGGCCGCACAGATAGAGGGTTCAATTGAAGCAGTCTTTGAAGTTTAATGAGCCAGGGAGTGGTCTTTGTTCGGTAGTTAAATCTACCAAATGAAATAGGGAAGAAATATTGTACAAAATGGGGATTTATTCACAGGCAATATTTCACTATTTCTGCTTTTCTTTCTGCTTTTTATTATAGATGTAATATTTATCAGTCTTACCAGCTCCACCTTATGTATGTATAAATTTAGATTTTTTGGGGTTGTGGATTTTGGGGATTCCATCCAAGGTGTTGCAGAGCTTTTTAGATTGTTTTCGCAGACCCTATACTGCACATTCTATTTGTCTGTATAAGATACTTATTGTGGCGGACCACCTGGCACTGCAACTGGGTGCCTCCGCCTATCGCTGCTTCCTAGTGCATACCAAGTACCACAAGCACCGCACCAGACACCATCAGCACTGTAGTCCCCACTTCCAGCTTGGTTGGGGTTTCTCGCTGTTCTCCACGCACTCTGGACCGAAGACCAGGATACAGCTTCCAGTAGGTAGAACTCTCCTCCAAGAGAGCGAAGTAATATGCTCCTAAAAGAGCAAGTGATATTAATCCCAGGGGAGTATAATGATATAGCAATCCCCAGAGTAGATACAGCTGTTTCCCCCACACATGAGATGAGACTCTATGTTGAGGGTAAGCAAGAACTTATTTACTGGCAGCCACAACTGGCCTTATATGCAGATCTTCACTGAGAGTAGACTACAGTAAAAACATATATACAATTACATTGGCTCTCAGGTCCAGGACAATCCCACACAAAACAAGATAATCCCTCCCCTGTGCCTGAGAGATAATTGATTTAGGAACTGTAGTAAACTCCATTCTCTCCAGGCACAGAAAACACACATTTTAAGAACCTCCCAAAAGTACCCCTAAAGCACATGAAAACCCCACAAAAGTCACATCCCCTGATCTGGGGGACCAACATATCCAAAAATCACCCAGATCAGTTTAAGATTTCCATGGAGGTCATAGTTTAACCGACCGCACACGAGGCTCCTGTGCAAAAGAGTTCCATGAAATCAGGCTGTGCGTTGAATTTCTTTCAGGAGTTCACAATACAGTAAAAGTACCAAACGTAACGGTTCATGTGTACACTCAGTCTTTGTGCCTCGTTCGGGAGCTTGCTCCCACCAAACGCCACTCTTCCCATACGAATCCAGCCGAACATATGTAGAGATGGAAGTCCCAGCGGTGTTCATGTCGTCGAGTGTCCGATTATAGTTCCATGCACTCAATGACCAAACACCGCTGTATGTGTTCTCGGCTAAAGATGGACACCGCCGTGTGTTCGCACATACGAACGACGGCCACCTAGCTAACCACTTAGAACGTTGTGGTTAACGAGGTCAATGAGGGTAATAAGCAGCACACGACTGTTCTGGGTGGTCGGTCCGTTCGGCAGTTCATTCGGTAAACGAACAGCCTTAGTCTAATCTGTTCGGTAAACCCTGCAAAGAGCACTGAAACATAGGTTGCCCTCAGTGGGCCGGCATGATTGATTGGCAGGAAGCTTGGTGTACATTTACGCCAAGCTGCCCTACCAGTCACCCACCCAATTCTGGGTTGGTTTATCCCCTTTGGGTGGAGCCAGTGATATAAACATGTTTTAACCCCTCTTCCACTGGCTTCTTGCTTCTCTTTGGATGCCAGTGTTGGAGGTATGTAAGTAACACAGCTATTCCTTTGGATTTAGGGGCGGTGGATTTACCATTGGATTTAGGGGCGGTGGATTTAGCCATGTTGCAATGTTTTCAGTTTGAATTTTTGGACTAGAATCTGAAATTCCATTTTAATTCACCTTGAGCTCCCTATGACTCAGACTTTAGTAAATACTGAATGCTTTGTTGAAGACCTCATGTATAAAATCTTGACCGTGAGAGTGTCTGCGTAGGCGGTTATTTGAATGTGTGTGTAATGTGTATATTTACAGTTCATTGTGTGTTCAGTTAATAAAATAATAATAGCTAATGTACCCACTATAAATCACTTGGCTGGCAGGTAACAACATGCACACTATCCAAGCCCAATATAAGGCGTCTTTTTATAATATGACCACTAGGGGTCAGTCACAGCACACAAATCTGTATTTCCAGCACCAAACTGCCTGGTTTTATATAACGATCTGATTAACCATTAATCACATCAATTTCAATATCAGGTGTTATACAATCCGTCTATATCATTACATCCCATTGTCTCTGGTCCTTAAAGAGACACTATTGCGTTAGGAATTCAAACATGTATACCAAGCACTATAATTTTACTCTACTTTTGTTGGTATCCATCACTCCCCTATAAGGGTTAAAAAGGCATTACTTACCTTTACACTTGTGCTGCACTGGTCTCCCCATGACCACTCTGCCTCCCTGGCTGAGATCATCAAGACTGAAGAGCGCAACCAATCCAATGGGAAGCATTGGGAAGCTGTGCCAATCAAAAGCTGCTATTGATTGAGAATTTGATTTGTGATTCTAATGGATGTCAGGAAGACAGCTACTAGAGGTGCGTTTAACCCTTTAATGGAAACATTTACGTATCTGCTAAACGTCATTGTTTTACACTGCGGGGTTAAACTAAAGGATTACCACACCCAGATCACTTAATGGAGATGACATGGCCTGGGTGTCCTTTAAATAACTTCCTTTTCCAGAACCTAAAGCACAAAAAACGCAACCAAACAAAAATGTTATGGAGACATAATACGAATACATTTAAAGCTTTTTATTAGTATCATCCCAGAGTGCTAATATTAACCAAGTTTTTAGTACTAATTTTTATTGTACTAGAGCGGACGGGTTGATTGAGCCAGGAATTGAAAATGTAACTCAGAGATACTGCAGCTGGAGTAACACGAATTATCTTACTCATTATCTTTATTAATTTAATACATTTACTAGATCCTTGTTTATAATCTACGTGGGTTTTTTTAGCAATAAAAGTAAAATGAAGACATTTGGAAAGCTGTTTAGATTTTTCCACATATTTTATTCTTTTTATCTGCTCTTCGTTTGCACTGGATGCCTTAACAATATTCACAAACATTTTTATCCAGAAAGGAATAGAGCAATGTCACCTTACTAAAGTCATTTTCTTGGTTTTGCCAAGTCCATTGATAAGAATGATCATGATAATCAACTGAATAAACTCAAAAAACTCAGGAAAATGTGATCAGTCCCTAAACTGGTTTTACTCATTCCTCCTAGTTTGTATCCAGTTGTGTCACCCACTCACTCATTCAAACTTGTATGTGAAGTCTCCCATGTTCACTTATTTTCTTCGTATTTCTAAATGACCATCCCGCTATGTGCAAAACATCTACTGTACAAATGCATATTGATTATACCATACTCTACATGAAACCAAATTTATCAAAACTCCAGAAGTTAAAACATAGACAGCTAAAACAAGATTTCCTAAGAGAAGAATAAAATGTTCCATTGGTATTTGGAACAGAGCCCAACTTACTTAGAGGAGAACAGCCCCTTTAGTGGATATTGCATGAATGAAAATCAACTATAACGTGTTGCCCCATTCCAATATTTCCCCATTAGCCCAGTCAGTATGAGGATTGTGCTTACTAAGCCAAGGAAAGCCTAATATGATAGGGCAAGAAGGAGATGCAATAACTTGGAATATTATATCTTCCTTATGGAAGGCACCAATAGACATGTTAATGGGCAAGGTTTCATGGGTAATTAAGGGTTGAGAGAGTGGTCTCCTGTCAATAGCCTCAACGGCCAGAGGTGATATTCTCTCCTTGATAGGTATAGCATTCTTTTTAACAAAATGAACATCAATTAAATTTCCTGCTGTACCTGAGTCCATCAGGGCCTTGCATGAAAAGTTATTTTTGTCAACTATGATTGTAATATCAAGGAGAAATCTATTATTTTTATTCCCAGAGGACGTATCCATTACACCTAAGACCTGTCCCCTTAAGGTTCTTAGGTGCGGTAGTTTTCCGGACTTATGGGACAAGTACTCCTCATATGTCCTTTTTCACCACAGTATATGCATAGACCCTCTCTTCGCCGATGTTGTCTTTCTGCCTCGGACAGTCTAGGGACCCCCCCCCAACTGCATAGATTTGGTTTCGGACTGTATAGAGAGGTCAGGAACAACCGGTCTGGAGAAATGAGGGGCTAATGACAAAGCCATACGTCTGGTTTTATTTCTGGTTCTGAGTCTATTATCAATTAGCATAATAAATGTAATAAACTCATTGAGTTTTTTGGATAGTTCTTTGGCAGCAATCTCATCCAACATAGTCTCAGATAATCCCTTCTTAAATGATGAGATTAATCCGCTGTTAGTCCAGTCTACCTCGGAAGCCAAGGTGCGAAATTCTAAGGCATACTCCGAGATAGACAGGTTCCCTTGTCTAATATGCATTAGGGCAGTGGAGGCGTCATCCTCCCTGCCTAATGGTTCAAACATAAGTTTAAATTCCGCAAGGAATTCCTGGTAATTGTGTGCAATGCTCCTACTACTCTCCCATAACGGATTAGTCCAAGCTAAAGCTTTACCTTTAAGTTGGTTCATCAGGTAACCAATTTTAGCTCTGTCAGTGGGAAAAGATCCCGGTGAGGCCTCAAAATTATACTCAATTTGGTTAATAAATCCCCGGCATTCTTGAATATTACCATCAAAATGCAGGGGAGGAGATAGGGAGATAGTAGGTGCCTCATGTACTACAGGAGGTACATTAGGTGGAGGTGACACAGTTGGAGAAGCCGCAGGTTGCAGATGCGCTGTTTGAGTAAGGAGCGTACTGAAAGCCTGGGCAAACTGATCCATACGGTGATCATTCTCCACTAGCTTTCTCTCGCAAGCAGCTATGTGCTGACACAATTCTACAGGATCTATGGCCATGTCGTAATGTCAGGATTACTAATTGTGTCACACAGATGACTAATAGGTAATGTATTAGCGGGCCTTAGAATGGCCGGACTTAACGTACCAAAGAATAGTCAGGATACTTGCCGAGGTCAGGGGATACAGAAAGAGACACAACGATAAGAGAAAGCCAGAAGTCAGGGATACAGAATACAGGGAAGTCAAAATCTAAGCCAAAGTCAAAAACCAAAAGAAACTAGAATCAGGAACGCGCTCTCGGACAACCACAAGGGAAACCACAACAGGGCACTGAGCAGGATGAAAACTGGGCCTAAATACCCCTCCTCTAGATCTGATAGGCTGTAACCGGCCTTTGACCCCAAGTTCCCATTTGCATAATTGCTGCTCAGCATTAACCCTTGTGTGGATTTGGTTGCTGCTCGGCACAACTTTTCCTGTGCGGACAGTAAATTCCATTAACCACATTTTTATAAGCGGATGAATACGTGACAACATCTATCTCAGTGTTTAGGCATTCCGATAGATATCTCGGTATATGGTTACATTAGCTAAACATGTATGTCAGTGTTTAAGCATTCTTTCTGTTTGTTTATAACTTCTCATAGGTAAGCATATTGTGCTATACATGATCTGCCTTTCACAATTATTTCACTATATACAATATTATTATTCATTATGTTATTTTGTCCTCATTGTAATTACATCGTTGTGATACAGATTGATAAATAAATCTCTGGAAAATTACACACTATCTATACAGTATTTTCACTCCAACTGCTAGGGTCAGATTAATATGCTTCCCAACTGTCCCGTTGTCGGTGGGAAAGTCCTGATTTCTGTGATCTGTCCTGATTTTGTTCCCTGGTGTCCCAGTTACAGAGACAACAGGGAACATTCCCTGGATAGTGATGTACCGAACGGTTCGCCGGCGAACGGTTCCCGGCGAACATATGAGCGGTTCGATCCGCCCCCTATTCGTCATCATTGAGTAAACTTTGACCCTGTACCTCACAGTCAGCAGACACATTCCAGACAATTAGCAGCACACCCTCCCTAGCAGACCCTCCCACCTACTGGAAGGCATCCATTTTACATTCATTCTCAAGCTGCATGCTTAGTGAGAGGAGGGAAAGTGTAGCTGCTGTTGATTAGATATGGAAATGCATAGCTAGGTTAGGGTTAGGGTATGCTTTTTTTTTTTTTATTTTTTTTTCTATGTAATGTAATTGCAGTTAGTTGTCTGCCACTGCTGCCAGCTTCTGTGTCAGGCTCACAGTGGATACTGTGCCCATTTCCCCAGTCAGTGCCACCACTTATATCTGGTGTCACAATAGCTTGCATTTAAAAACAAAAAACTTTTTTCACTGTTATAGATTGTATAGCAGTCAGTGTCCTTAAAGCGGGTGTCAGGCCTCCTTCAGCGTGTGCTCTGCAGACCTCTGCCTGTGTACTTTGCCACTCATATCTGGTGTCTCTGTAGCGTGCTTTTACAAAGAAAAAAGGTTTCCAGTGTAAGCTAATAGCAGCCAGTCAGTGTCCTTCAAGCGGCTGTGTCAGGCCTACAGCCTGTGCTCTGCACATCTGTGCCAGTGCACATTGCCACTCATATCTGGTCTCACAGTAGCTTGCACGCATAGTACCACTAATCCCAAAAAAAAATGACAGGCAGAGGCAGGCCACCCCGCAGGGGCCATCGTGGTCGTGGTGCTGTGATTCCCTTTGGCCCTAGAATAATGCCCAATTTTCAGAGGCCACGTACCCTGAACTTGAAAAGTTCTGAGGACATAGTTGACTGGCTAACACAGGACACCCAATCTTCTACAGCCTCCGCTCAGAACCTTGACGCACCATCCTCCTCCAGCTTAGCTTCAGGCACCTCTCAAGATACCACTCACCCGCCTGCCGCCACCACCAAAACTAGCACCACAGCCGCTTCGGTTGGTATGTCAGAGGAGTTATTCACACATCCGTTTGAAGAAATGAGTGATGCGCAACCATTATTGCCAGAGGATGTAGATAACAGGGATATGTCTCAGGCAGGCAGCATTACACACATGGACGTACGGTGTGATGATGATGATGATGCTGTACCCGCTGCTGCTTCCTTTGCTGAGTTGTCAGATACAAGTGAAGCGGTTGATGATGACGATGCGTCCATGGATGTCACGTGGGTGCCCGCTCGGCAAGAAGAAGAACAGGGCGAAAGTTCAGATGGGGAGACAGAGGAGGAGGAGGAGACGAGTTGGAAGCAGGGGGAGGTCATCGCAAGGAGCTAGTGGCACAGTCAGACAGCATGCATCGGCACCCGGGGTCAGCCCGACAGCACGCCAATCAACGCATGCTGTGTCCACCACCAGAATGCCGTCATTGCAGAGCTCAGCATTGTGGAATTTTTTTTGTGTGTCTGCCTCTGACAACAGCGATGCCATTTGCAACCTGTGCCAAAAGAAACTGAGTCGTGGGAAGTCCAACACCCACCTAGGTACAACTGCTTTGCGTAGGCACATGATCTCACATCACAGACGCCTATGGGATCAACACATGAGTACAAGCAGCTCGCCTACTCTAAGCCGCCAGCCTCCTCCTGGTCCAGCATCTTCAGCCACGCCAACCACTGCTGTCCTCCTTGTCCCCTCTCAACCATCCGCCACTCCGCCTCCCGCCTTGAGCAGTTCACGCTCATCTTCCCACAGTCATGTGTCTGTCAAGGACATGTTTGAGCGTAAGAAGACAATGTCAGAAAGTCACCCCCTTGCCCAGCGTCTGACTGCTGGCTTGTCCGAACTATTAGCCCGCCAGCTTTTACCATACAAACTGGTGGAGTCTGAGGCGTTCAAAAAATTTGTAGCTATTGGGACACCGCAGTGGAAGGTACCCGGACGAAATTTCTTTTCACAAAAGGCAATCCCCAACCTGTACTCAATTGTGCAAAAGGAAGTAATAGCATCTCTGGCACACAGTGTTGGGGCAAGGGTCCATTTGACCACTGATACCTGGTCTGCAAAGCATGGTCAGGGCAGGTATATCACCTACACCGCGCATTGGGTAAACCTGCTGACTGCTGCCAAGCATGGAATGCATGGCTCTGCAGAGGAGTTGGTGACACCGCCACGACTTGCAGGCAGTCCTGCTGCCACCTCCTCTACTCCTCCTACTCCATCCTCTTCCATAATCTCCTCGGCTGAGTCCTCTTCTGCTGCTGCGTCTTGCTCCACATCAACGGCACCCCCCCCAGCTCCCCAGGTACTATTCTACATCCCGGATACGGCAGTGTCACGCCGTCTTGGGTTTGACTTGCTTGAAAGCAGAGAGTCACACCGGACAAGCACTCCTGTCCGCCCTGAACGCACAGGTGGAAAAGTGGCTGACTCCGCAGCGACTGGATATCGGCAAAGTGGTTTGTGACAACGGAACAAATTTGTTAGCTGCATTGAAGTTGGGCAAGTTGTCACATGTGCCGTGTATGGCACATGTGTGTAATCTGATTGTACAACGCTTTGTGCATAAGTACAGGGCTTACAGGACGTCCTGAAGCAGGCCAGGAAGTGTGTGGCCATTTCAGGCGTTCCTACACGCCATGGCTCACTTTGCCGATATCCAGTGGCGAAACAACATGCCAGTGAGCGCTTGATTTGCGACAGCCCGACACGTTGGAATTCAACACTCCTAATGTTCGACCCCCTGCTCCAACAAGAAAAAGCCGTTAATGAATATTGTATGACCGGGGTGCTAGGACAGCCTCTAGGAGCTGGGAATTTTTTTGCCACGTTACTGGACGCTCATGCGCAATGCCTGTAGGCTCATGCGTCCTTTTGAGGAGGTGACAAACCTAGTCAGTCGCACCGAAGGCACCATCAGCGACATCATACCATTTGTTTTCTTCCTGGAGCGTGCCCTGCGAAGAGTGCTGGATCAGGCCGTAGATGAGCGTGAAGAGGAAGAGGAAGAGTTGTGGTCACCATCACCTCCAGAAACAGCCTTATCAGCATCGCTTGCTGGACCTGCGGCAACGCTGGAAGAGGATTGTGGGGAAGAGGAGTCAGAGGAGGAATGTGGCTTTGAGGAGGAGGAAGAGGAGGAGCAAGACCAACCACAACAGGCATCCCAGGGTGCTCGTTGTCACCTATCTGGTACCTGTGGTGTTGTACGTGGCTGGGGGGAAGAAAATACCTTCATTGACATCAGTGAGGAGGAGGAACTGGAAATGAGTAGCTCGGCATCCAACCTTGTGCAAATGGGGTCTTTCATGCTGTCGTGCCTGTTGAGGGACCCTCGTATAAAAAGGCTGAAGGAGAACGACCTGTACTGGGTGTCCACGCTACTAGACCCCCGGTATAAGCAGAAAGTGGCGGAAATGTTACCGAATTACAACAAGTATGAAAGGATGCAGCATTTGCAAAATAAATTGAAAAGTATGCTTTACACAGCGTATAAGGGTGATGTCACAGCACAACGGGAATCTAACAGGGGGAGAGGTGGAAGTCATCCTCCTCCTCCCATGACCACGCCGGCAAGGACAGGACGCTTTAAAGACGTGTTGTTGATGGAGGACATGCGGACCTTTTTAAGTCCTACGCATCGCCACAGCCCTTCAGGATCCACCCTCAGAGAGCGACTCGACCGACAGGTAGCAGACTACCTCGCCTTAACTGCAGATATCGACACTCTGAGGAGCGATGAACCCCTTGACTACTGGGTATGCAGGTTTGACCTGTGGCCTGAGCTATCCCAATTTGCGATAGAACTTCTGGCCTGCCCCGCTTCAAGTGTCCTGTCAGAAAGGACCTTCAGTGCAGCAGGAGGTATTGTCACTGAGAAGAGAAGTCGCCTAGGTCAAAAAAGTCTAGATTACCTCACCTTTATTAAGATGAATGAGGGATGGATCCCGAAGGGACTGACACTGGGCGATACATTAGATTAAAAAAGGCCTGATGAGATGAGCTGCCTTGGGCTAAAATGGTCCACACGCTGCTGTATTTTAGCTCTGAATGCCTGTTGACTTGCGTGACTGATCCGCCACCAACTAGGTTTCAAGCCGCCTTGTTTTAGGGCACTTTCTGCCTGTGAAACAAACATCAATTATAGATTGAATAGCAGTTAGTTGTCTCAAAGCGGGTGTGTCAGGCTCACAGTGGATACTGTGCCCAGTGCCACCACTCACTCACTGGTGTCACAATAGCTTGCATTTAAAAACAAAATACTTTTTTCACTGTTATAGATTGAATAGCAGTTAGTTATCTTCAAGCAGGTGTGTCAGCCCTACAGCGTGTACTCTGCCAGTTTACAGTGCCACTCATATCTGGTGTCATAATAGCTTGCATTTAAAAACAAAATACTTTTTTCACTGTTATAGATTGAATAGCAGTTAGTTGACTGCCAGCAGGTGTGTCAGGCTCACAGTGGATACTGTGCCCAGTGCCACCACTCACTCACTGGTACCCGGACGAAATTTATTTTCACAAAAGGCAATCCCCAACCTGTACTCGATTGTGCGAAAGGAAATAATGGCATGTCTGGCACACAGTGTTGGGGCAAGGGTCCATCTGACCACTGATACCTGGTCTGTAAAGCATGGTCAGGGCAGGTATATCACCTACACTGCGCATTGGGCAAACCTGCTGACGGCTGCCAAGCATGGAATGCGTGGCTCTGCAGAGGAGTTGGTGACACCGCCACGACTTGCAGGCAGGCCTGCTGCCACCTCCTCTACTCCTCTACTCCTCCTACTCCATCCTCTTCCATAACCTCCTCGGCTGAGTCCTCTTCTGCTGCTTCGTCTTGCTCCACATCAACGGATAGGGGACGTAACAGTGATTAAACTGATAACAATAGTACTAAACACACCACTCCTATCTGGTGGCACATTAGATTGCACGCGCAGTGCCCAAATTTGTTGTGATCTGTGAGTAAGGTAAACGGTTGTCCATACAAGTAGGTTGCAGCTTTTTGAGGGCCCACACCACCGCCATGCACTCCTTTTCAATGGCAGTGTATCTACTTCCCTGGGCAAAAGTTTACGGCTTAGATAAGCCCGGGTTGCTCGCCACCATCTGCTCCGACTTGGCTCAGTACTGCTCCCAATCCAAACATAGAAGCGTCTGTATGGACGAGAAAGTGTTTAGTTGGATCAGGAGCAGAAAGTACAGGTGATTTAATGAGCGCCGTCTTGAGCTGTTGGAAGGCCTGTTCACACTCTGGGGCCCATACTACTATCTTGGGGAGGTTTTTACGCGTTCCTATATGGCACTTACTGGGCTTTAGGGTCAGTCCGGACTCCCTAATCCGGTCTAGTACGGCTCCTATGTGGGTCAGGTGTTCGGGCCAGGAGCAGCTAAAAATGGCTATATCATCCAAGTAGGCGCAGGCATACTCCTGAAACCCATCCAGTAGCCGATCTACCATCCTCTGAAAGTTAGCCGGGGCATTCTTCATCCCGAATGGCATGACCTTAAACTGATACAGGCCAAACAAGGTGACAAATGCCGACTTGTGGATGGCGTCCTCGGCTAATGGAATTTGCCAGTACCCCTTGCACAGATCTATTGTGGTGAGGTACTGGCCTCTGGCCATTTTGTCTAGGAGCTCGTCTATCCGGGGCATAGGATAGGCGTCTGAGGTTGTTCACATGGAGCATGCGCTTGCCTCCCGTGCCTGTGACCGCACCGATCACAAAGGTGGTATCACAAACCTGCTCTACCACCTTGTATGGGCCCTGCCAGGAAGTCTGCAGCTTGTCCCTGTGGACAGTGTCAATCCATATCTGCCAAGTGACTTGATGTAGGAGGAACAGTCCCTATTCTGCTCTGTGTCAGTGTGTATCAGGATCCTAGGACATGTGTCAATCCATATCTGCCAAGTGACCCGATGTAGGAGGAACAGTCCCTATTCTGCTCTGTGTCAGTGTGTATCAGGGATCCCTAGGACAGGTGTCAATCCATATCTGCCAAGTGACCCTATGTAAAAAAGGCCTGATGAGATGAGCTGCCTTGGGCTAAAAATGGTCCACAAGCTGCTGTATTTTAGCTCTGAATGCCGGTTGACTTGCGTGACTTATCCGCCACCAACTAGGGTTCAAGCCGCCATGTTTTAGGGCACTTTCTGCCTGTGAAACAAACATCATTTTTTCTGGCCGCTGCTACAGCAGCGGCTGCAACAATACCGAATTTTTCAGGCATGTGTACATGCCTAATTTTTAGGCCCTCTGGTGCTGCACTGTGGCTTCAAAACTTTTTTCACTGTTATAGATTGAATAGCAGTTAGTTGTCTGCAAGCGTCAGAAAGTCACCCCCTTGCCCGGCGTCTGACACCTGGCTTGTCTGAACTATTAGCCCGCCAGCTTTTACCATACAATCTGGTGGAGTCTGAGGCGTTCAAAAAATTTGTAGCTATTGGGACACCGCAGTGGAAGGTACCCGGCCAAAATTTCTTTGCGCAAAAGGCAATCCCCAACCTGTACTCGACTGTGCAAAAGGAAGTAATGGCATGTCTGGCACACAGTGTTGGGGCAAGGGTCCATCTGACCACTGATACCTGGTCTGCAAAGCAGTGTGTACTTTATAAATGGCTCCACCTGCCACCCGTAGTCTCCAGTTAGGAGGACCGACCAAGCATCTTCTTCCATCTGCCTGTTACAGAAATTACTGCCGTGTACACGTCCACTGATAGGAGACGCGGAAGGTATTAAACTGATAAAAATAGTACTAAACACACCACTCCTATCTGGTGTCACATAAGCTTGACCGCGCAGTGCCCCAAATTTGCAGTAAGAGCACCGACCAAGCATCTTCTTCCATCTTACAGAAATCACTGCCGTGTACACGACTGTGCAAAAGGAAGTAATGGCATGTCTGGCACACAGTGTTGGGGCAAGGGATCCTTAGGACATGTGTCAATCCATATCTGCCAAGTGACCCGATGTAGGGGGACCAGTCCCTATTCTGCTCTGTGTCCGTGTGCATCAGGGGCTCTGAGGACAGGTGTCAATCCATATGTCAAGGTGTCAATATGTCATATGTCAGGTGTCAATCCATATTGATTGTGATTTAGGAATGTTAGGTGATTTCTGCCCTTTATGGATTAAAACCAGACTCTGTATCAACTGTGTAATTTTCCATGGGAGTTTTGCCATGGATCCCCCTCCGGCATGCCACAGTCCAGGTGTTAGTCCCCTTGAAACAACTTTTCCATCCCTATTGTGGCCAGAAAGAGTCCCTGTGTGTTTTAAAATTCGCCTGCCCATTGAAGTCTATGGCGGTTCGCCGGTTCGCGAACCGAAAATTTCGTGTTAGCGACATCACTATCCCAGGATAGCACAGCACGAGCACATCATTAGAGTGTGTCACTCATGAAACCCACTAGGAAGACCTGACCCATCCCGATTCCCCAAGCTACAAAGCTGGGAGGTATGGATTAACATAGAGCTACTGGAGCCGTAACTCCAGCTTGTACTTTGAAATAAACCATAAGCAGCCTCAATAAAAATGGTCAGTTTTCTTTAATTATTGTTTTTCAATATTCAATTGGCTGCTGTTACAGCGGTGATCCATTTATTATATTTTGGATTGTCTTTTTTAATTTATAAATGTATTCCCACTACTCTGTCTGTACTGTCCACAGAGGCTGGGCTTCATGTTGTGTGTGCAGACTAAAAGCCAGATATGTCACATCCCAGTCACACAGGAAGGAGAGTCCAGAGGTCACATAAACTAGCAGTAGGTCCGCTATATGTCACACTTTGACAAAGGAAATGTAAACATAACTTCTCCAAACCTGCCCCTCTCTCATACTGCAAGGTGATCCCTATCGTACTTGGGGCCATGGTCAAACAGATTTTTTTTTTATGGAAAAAGTTCATGCATTAGACCTTTCCCATATGTAAGCAATAAATAAATAGTTTCCTAAAGGGGATTTGAAGACGTTGGACATCTTTAAGCAAAGCATGAGGGCATCCAGCATTGTTTCACGGAGGAAACTGAAGGATGCGCCTCTTGGAGACAGCCACTAGAGGCAGCAGTCGTAACACTACAATGTTACCCTAAATTACCCTAAAACCTCAATGCTTTACATTGCAGGAGTAAAGGGTACAGGAATACTGCACCCAGACCACCTTAATGAGGTGAAGTGGTTTGGGGGCTTATAGTGTCCCTTTAAGGTCTCGCTCTCAGAATGCAAACCACATTCCTGCCAGTGGTGTGTGGAAATAAAAGCAGTCATATGACCGTGGCCTCTATTACTTCCTCGTGATTTATACAGGACCCCTGTTTGTTTAATGATTTGCCTAACTTATTTCTGACATTCCTAACTAATTTCAAAATTGCTCAGTACTTCACTGCAGTTGCCTAGGGTGCACCAACCCGGGAGGCACCAGATTTGAGTGACCCGGTAGGAGGGAAGAGCACAGGGCTCCCTACCACCTGTCACTCAGTGTAGCGTAGCCGGGCAGCGTGGACCGCGGTACAGGAGTTCTGTTTCCTGTACCTGGCCGGACTGAAAGGAAGTGCTCTCTCAGTGAGCACTTCCTGTCAGTCCAGCCAGGTACAGAAACAGAAGCTCCTGTACCGCAGTATGCGCCACCCAGCCATGCTATAAAGAGGAAGGAGGCACAACAGGGAAGGGAGGGGAGACGGCACCAAGGAACACGGGGGGTTTGGGGGAAGACTACTATGGGACAGATAGAAGAGGGGGAGAAAAGACCACCAAGCGAAAGATGAGTGCGATGAGGAGAGACAACTACGGGAAAGATGCGGGGCACAGAGACCACTAAGGGAAAGATTGGGGGGAAATACCACTAAGGGAAAGATGGTGGGGGGAAGGAGAGACCACTAATGGAAAGATGTGGGGGAAGGAGAGACCACTAATGGAAAGATGGGGGGGGACCACTAAGGAAAAGATGGGGGAGAGAGAGCCACTAATGGAAAGATGGGGGGCGGGAGGAGAGACCATTAAGGAAAAAATGGGGGGGGGGAGAGCACTATGGGAACGGGAGGGGGACAGGGAAGAGCACTAAGGGTCAGGGGGAGCATTAAGGGACAGAGGGGTAGGGAAGAGCACTAAAGGACAGGAAGGGAGAGGAGATCACTGAGGGGCAGAAGGGCAGTGGAGAGCACTAAGGGACAAGGGTGCAGGGGAGAGCACTAAGGGGTGGGGGAGATCACTAAGGGACAGGTGGGGAGGGGAGATCATTTAGGGTTGGGAGAGCACTAAGGGATAGGAGATCACTAAGGGACAGGAGGGGAGGGGAGTGCACTAAGGGACAGGAGAGAAAGAGCACTAAGGGACAGGAGGGAAGGGGACAACACTAAGGGACCGGAGGGAAGAACACTAAAGGGACAGGAGGGGAGAGGAGACCTCTAAGGGACAGGAGGGGAGACCTCTAAGGGACAGGAGGGGAGAAGTTGAGATGAGACCACTAAGGGAAGGGGTAAGTGGTAGAGATCATTAAGGGAAGAGGGAGTGTAAGACACACAGAGAGGCTGAGGGAGGGGTGAAAGAGAAGCACAGAGCTGGTAGAGGAGACAGAGACACACAGAGGGGCTCAGAGTCGCTTGTGAGGGAGACACATAGGGGCCTGGGGGGAAAAGAGACACACCAAGGAGCTGGGAAGAGTAAGACACATTTCATCTATTTAAATTGGTTATAGTGCCTGGAGTACCCTGGCACTGTCCCTCCAGTCAGTGTTGCACCATGTTCGTGCAGTATGCCACAAAATAAGAGTCCCTGGCAACCCACAGTCCGGCCCCTTCAGTATGTGTAGCTAAGGCAGAGATCACACACTTCCTTGTTGTCATACCCATTCATACCGTCAGTTGGAATTCTGACAGGCTAAAAGCAGTTAGCTGACACACTCAGCCAATCATAGCTCCCCATTGCTGCTCAGGCTAATACTTCCTTATTAGCCAAAGCAGCACAGAGGGGACGGATTGCCGGGGACTCTTGTTTAGCATTAAAACATTAAAACTTTAAAAACTGTTTAATGCTGATAGAAATGATGGGGCCAGAGGACTCCAGACACTATAACCAGTTTAATGAGATGAAGCAGATACAGTGCTTTAAGACATAAAACTTAATATAATTTTTTTTGTATATTTTTTCTATAACAAAATAAATATAATAATAAAAATAAAGAGCTGCTCCCCTCTCAGCCCCTCTCTCCCCTATCCTACCCCACAATCCCTCTCTTTCACACTACACATACACAATGCATCCTTAGACATACACAGAAACACACAATGCATGCCTACTCACATACAGACACACCGAAACATACAATGCATTCTACACTCTCTCGGAAACACACCATGCTTCCCTTACACACACAGAAACACACAATGCATCCATTACACACACACACACACACACACACACAATGCATACCTCACAAACACACACACACACACAATGCAGTCCTTGCACACATACACAGGAGCACACAATGCAGTGATTTTTGTGAGCACTGCCTCCAGAGAGCATGTTTTAACACCAGACCAGTCGAGCCACACTGCAGCTGGAGCCCATCATCATCCTCTTGTCCTCATCTGGTGGTAAGTAGGCAATCCAGTATATTATTAGTGGTACTAATCTATAATTTACCTCACATTAAAGGGACACTATAGTCACCAGAACTACAGCTTAACCCCTTAAGGACCGATGACGGTTCAGGACCGTCATCGGAAACATCCCCTTGAAGACCGATGACGGTCCTGAACTGTCATAGAGGTATTATTTACTTACCTGATCGCCGCCAGGGCATTGCTCCTGGTGTGGGGGGACTGCCTGACAGCCCAGACTGTCCCCCCTTGGCCAATTATTTTATTCTAACTGTTTTTTTATATTAATATATATTTATATCAAAATACACTTAGAATGAAATTATATATACATTTATGTATATATAAATAAATCAAAATAATATGAAATATACATATGTCCATATACAAAATTACATAAATAATTTCATAAATATACACGTAGACATCAAACATATAATATGCATATATATTTAAATTCTACGTGCATATTATGTAATATTTTTACATAATGAAGTAATTTTATTGATTGCAATTTGAGGGACCTGCCTGACAACCCAGGCCAAAAGGCCAGAGAATTTAATTTGCTAGCACTATATTTAACCCTGTAACTTTCTATGACACCCTAAAACCTGTATATGGGGGGTACTGTTTTACTCGGGAGACTTCGCTGAACACAAATATTAGTGATTCAAAACAGTAAAACATATCACAGCGATGATATTGTCAGTGAAAGTGCTGTGTTTTTTTTGCATTTTTCATACACTAACGGCACTTTCACTGATGATATAATTGTTGTGATATGTTTTACTGTTTTGAAACACTAATATTTGTGTTCAGTCAAGTCTTCCGAGTATAACAGTACCCTCCCCCGCCCCTCCCTCCCATGTACAGGTTTTATAGTGTTTTTAAGAAAGTTGCAGAATCAAATATAAGTGTCAAGATTTTTACATTGAAAATTGCCAGGCTGGTTATGTTGCCTTTGAAAGCGTATGGTAGCCCAGGAATGAACATGATGGCATACAATTTGCAAAAGAAGACAACCCAAGGTATTGCAAATGGGGTATGTCCAGTCTTTTTTAGTAGCCACTTAGTCAAAAACACTGGCCAAAGTTAGTGTTCAATTGTCTAACATTTTTCACACATAAACAAATATGAACACTAACTTTGGCCAGTGTTTGTGACTAAGTGGCTACTAAAAAGGACTGGACATACCCCATATAGAATACCCTGGCTTGTCTACTTTAAAAAAAAAAAAAAGTACATGTGAGGTGTGATTCAGAGATTTATGACAGATAACAGTGTTACAAAGTCACTATTGATACATTTTAAAACAGCAATTTCCTATTTGTACTTATAGCCCTATAACTTGCAAAAAAAAAGAATGTAAACACTGGGTGTTTTTAAACTCTGGACAAAATTTGGAATCTATTTAGCAGTTTTTTTCATTAGCTTTTGTAGATAAGTAAAAGAATTTTCAAGTAAAAGTCCAAAAACATGAGTTATTTTTTTCAATTTTTCACCATATTTTTTTTTTTTTAAGTAAAATATATGACATGATACAAATAATGGTATGTAACGAAAGCCCTTCTTGTCCTGAAAAAAACAATATATAACTTGTATGGGAACCGTAAATGAGAGAGAGGAAAATTACAGCTAAACACAAACACCACAAAAGTGTCAAAACTGCTCTGGTCCTTAACGTACAACATGGCCAAAACAGTCCAGTCCTGAAAGGGTTACCAGTGGAGATTATAAATGTTTACCAAGACTGGCCGCTGTATTTGTATATCAGATGTTGGTTTCTGGTCATTTTCTCTCTTTTCTTATCTTTTCAAGCAATTCATTTTTATCAAATTTTAATACTTTTTTTTTTTTAAATGTATAATTTATTTGACGTTTTTGACTGAGAGTACTTATTTCTTGTAGAAGTTTATTGATAAAACTCTGTTTAAATGCTTTCTTAGGCACAACATTTTGTATCATCTTACCACTAACAGCTCTGGTCCTTAACGTACAAAATGGCCAAAACAGTCCGGTGCTGAAGGGGTTAATGTAGTGGTTCTCGTGCCAATAGCCTGTCCCTGTCCCCAGGCTTTTTAATAAAAACACACTGCCTTTTTAGATAAAAGACACTGTGTGCAGCACTGGCGTTGGCTCATATGGGTGGGGTATTGGGATGTCACATGGTGGGGGGGGGCGGCAAATTTTTGTTTGCCTAGGGCGGCAAAAATCCTTGCACCGGCCCTGCTGCAAAGCACTTTTTATGCTAGTCTTGTGCAGACATTCAGTGAATTGGATAGGTTCCTTCATATCAATTCTGTGCTGGTATTTTACAGGTTAGAGACATTATTCTACGTAGCCATCTCTTGACACCATGTTTCATGTTCAGAAATCAAGACTATAAAAAAAATGGTATTCATAGGAGCCTTTTTGACAACTCAGAACAACATACAGGTCAAAGGTGAGACGGGAGCTTAGCTATAAAAGGCAGTAAAGCAGTCTGCAAACAGCGTGACAATAATTTGCATAGAAACTCGTCAACAAAAGCTTTGTTAATGGAAAAGGTTATTTTGTTAAAGCATGAGGCCAATAGACAAGAGTTTGACAATTCCTGTTGAATAAATATCCCTAATTTTTCTAATTACACATCTTTTAGACCTGTTGTACAGCATTGCAGAATTTGTTGGCGCTTTATAAATAATAATAATAATATTGTATCAATCATTGTGCAGTCTTTTACGTAGGCTATAAATTATGAAAATACAAAGTGTTAGTTTGGTTGGTCTTTTCATGTCAATAAGCCAACAATGACCAATTATTAGAACAGCGCTCGCATTAGTCCTGATTTTAGTTCACTGGCGTCCTGTTCGGGGCTTCCATCATTACACACACTCGCACTGTGCAGCGGGAACTGGGACCATGCAGAGTGTGGACAGTGCTTTCTGCATGGTCCTACAAATACGCCTATGATCAAAGTAACCTCTCATACAGTAAGTATTTAAGCCTCTCTGAGTCTGGCTTGTAACTGGTACAGGCATGTTCAGCAGTTAAACATCAATCAACACCCAGCTGGGGGGTCTAGGCTTGGCAGATAAGGCATTGTACAGATGTTTCGTTTTTAACTCCCCGAATGACCTTTAACCTTAAAGGATTACTTCAACCCTTATTTATTAAATAGTTTTTTAGTTTATAATGTCCTGATAGGTACACTCTGCTAAAATCCTATAAATGAAAGCCATACCCGGAGTTCAGAGCCAGGTGAAGCTCCCTGTACCGGTATCCACGGACCCCATCAACGTCACGCTTTGTGTATAGTTTCAGTCAGAATTTATGTGGCTGTCTAATGATGAACTTCCCAATGCAGCTCAATGAGAATTCTTTGCAAGGCAGGTGCTCTGGGCCATTGCTGCCTCTTGAGTTTATTTCCACTGAGCTAAACGATAAGGAAGTGACAGGACCTGTTATGTGATTGACAGCCAGGGGGGTGTAACAAGATTAATTTACAAAAGTACCAATTTCTATTAAAATCGCCATTTTTTGTAAAATTTAAAAAAAAGAGCAAACACTGTTCACACATAAAACACTTCAGCAAGCTAAACTGCTTTAGGGGTCTGGAGTGTCCCTTTAAAGGACCCCTTTAAGGACCCAGCATGCACCACTGCTGGAGACAATTCCAATCAATCGCGCATGTATGGAATTTGTGGGAAATAAGCAGAAGTGCAGCAGAGGTGAATGTGTACTTACCTCTGCTGCTATATTCACCCCGGTGACAGCGTTTTCTAGGATGAAAGAACCTGGAACAGTTCCTCTCTATTACTTCATCACTCTAACATGGCGGATATAGCTGGGGAAACAACTGGTATTGGATGGAATTTATCATGAGAGACGTGCCCAAGCTGGAGGCAATGTTATTCAATCAGAACATGAGCTACTCTGTGTGACAAGAAGACCATGTCACATGTTTACATTATAACGAATTTAAGTATATTTTAAATTAATACCATCTGTTATAACCAGCTACACTACTAAAGGTGCACTTTTAGCTGTTGTTACTATAAAGGCGCCAATTATTCTGCGTCACCATAATGTGAGTTAAACCAATACAAATATACCAAAGCAGTTTACAGTGACATTATGCTTCACGTATCATTGGCTTTCTATTTAAATCTTCTTACCTAACGAGTCGTAAAGTGTGTGTTTGGCAAGTTCACAAAAGATTTATTTGTTTTATCGGATATAAAAGTGTGTGTTTGTTTAGCGCAATATGTGGATCTAAAAGGGAGTAATTTCTTTCTCAACACAAAATTAAATTTGTAACTGATGCACACATTATGCTATTAAATCCTAAGTAGTGTTTAATGGAGGTATACAGAAGTAGGATGTTGAAATCCCTGAGTTGGATAAAAATAGAGTGTTATTAACTATAGTGTTAATATCTGGAAATTCAGATTGAACAGGTGCATTTTAGTCTTAAATAGTTTATTTGGGAAAATTCTCTAACTATTATTATTTAATGAACCACCAACAAATTCCGCAGTGCTGTGCAATAGGTGGTCTAACAGACACGGATCTGTAAGAAGAGGAGTTGGACTGGATGCATAGTAACTATGTTTCCATTCGTGGTCTGAAAATGTTAATTTACTTTGAACTCCCAACAGTTGACACTTTATTAAATAATCCTGTAATGAGGTGAAGACTGTACTTCCCAGGACTTTCTATTGTGATCCGAGTTTGTGTAGTTAGTCAAGAAATCACCATTTGCTCAGTAATGACTACATTTTTTCAGGCCTATTCACTAAAGTGAGCGTTGCTGGGAAATTAATGCGAATTTCTAAATTTAGCCCAAATTTGAAAAAAAAAATCACAAAGTCAGTTCTGTTATCAATCTAGTTATCTTGACCTCACATTTGACATATTCTCATTTCAGTAAATACCCTCTTATTCTTTGACTTAGCTGAATTTGCATTGCAGTTGGAAGCTTGGTAACACAGAACCCAGGGACAATGAAAGGGTTAATGCTTCTAATAATAACCAGGCCGAGGAGCAAGTAGTAAAATGCCACATTGCTGGTTTTCACACTCATAATTTACATAGCTCAGGTTGCAGTGTAAGTGTATCTTTGTAAATGGTGTAATTGTTCCATAAGGAAGAAATGAAAGGTTATTTGAATATGCGGAAACAGAGCTGAGCTGTTTACCAACTTAAAGTCTGACCTTTGGTGACTCTCTAGGCCATGTGTGTTTAACATTTCGGCTTCCGTGGGCCGCATTGAGCGAAGAGAAATTGTCTTGGGACACACATTAAATATATCATATCGTTATTGTATATATGTAATAAAACTGTAAAAGCCCTCTTCTTAATTTTCAATTGTTTAGTAGATAACTCCCTTATTTGTTATCCTTATGTGGGTTTGCCATATGTAAGGATATCAAATTAGGGAACCATCTACTAAACACACACATGTACATATACACACACACAACCACAGATATACACACTGTAATTGTGTGTATGTCTGTGATTGTGTATGTATGTGATTGTGTGTGTGATTGTCTGCATGTGTATATAATCTCATACAATCACAGACCTATACACATAATCATATACATACATTATCACAGTTGTACATACACACAGATCACAGACATACATTCACAATCACACACACACACACACACACACACACACAATCACATAAAAATCACATTCACACACATTTAGTACGAAAGAGGTCCACCCAGCCTCCTTACCTTGCTCCGGGAGTGCTGGAGTGAATCCTCAGTCCCTGGTGGCTACAGGTTGCTCCATAGGTCCCTCGTGTCCCTAGTAGTGATGCCGAAGCCGGGATGCCATGTCATATACAGGTCGCATTACTAGTGGTTCCAGGCCGCGGGTTGGACATGCCTGCTCTAGTCCAATGGACAGCAAGTAGTTTGGGGTTCACTTTGGCCTCCCAGCCCCTAAAGCCTTAAAGGGAAACTATAGTAACTCTGACCACTTCAGCTCATTGAAGTGTCCTGGGTGCATTGTCCCTGTCTCCCTTAGTCCTGCAATGTAAACATTGCAATATTAAGAGTGCCTCCTGTGGCAGTCTACCACACAGCCACTAGAGGAGCTTCCTGGAGTTTCACAGAGTTTGACTACCAGTGCAGAATTTAGGCATTACACTGTTGTGTCTAAAGTATTATTAGAAAAAAAAGGGGGTGTGAAAAACCACTTTAGACACAACAGGGTAATCCCTAAATCCTGGACTGGTACGGGGTACTTGAGGACTGGGTTGGGAACCCCTGCCTTAAATCATTAATACCGTAACTCCTTAGCCCTAATCTGTCACACTAATCACTAGCACACAGGGCTTATTCAGTAACATTAACAATACACACTATTTAAATTATCCTTAACAATCTGTCACCTGACAGCTAATAAAATTCAAGATGGCTGACACAGAAAAAAGTTTACACTTAGCCCTGATTAGCAGTGTGGAAGCAGTTAAAGGGTCACCCAGACCATTTATGTGTGAAGAGTGTGTCCTCTTTTTTTTTTCTTCATTTTAAAAAAAGGGCAGATTTCAATAGAAATGGGCTTTGCTGCACCCTCCCTCTCCCCTTCCTCCCCATTCCTTTACCCCATGTGACCCCAGTTGCTTATTAAATGGATCTGTAAGAAGAAATCACGGTTTTCTAGCGTTAATCGGCATTATGTGAGCCAGGAACTTTAAGCAACTTTCATTTACTTGTGTGGGCAGGGTCCTGTTTTGTTACAATGAGATGTTTGTCTTGTTTAGTTAGTTATTGTACAGCGCTGCGGAATATGTTAGCGCTATATAAATAATTGTAATTATAATTTAGCTAATACTCGACTATTTCAACCAACATTGTATTAATATGTTCCAGAAACCTTTACCGAGTATAAGTGAAGGCATAAATAAATTTATACTGCTCCACTAAACAGTGAATTATGATGACATGAAATACAAACCAGACTAGCGAGCGAGTGTCTTGTTTTAGGGTAGGACTATCATGTGATTACATTGTGGTAGAAGGTTTTAGATTAATGTTCTAGTTAAATAAAACAATTATGTCATATAATAGATCCTGGTGATTCAGGGCCAGAGAAAAGCCCTTGTTAAATATACCCCACCCGTAATATCTAACACAGTAACAGACTGTAATAAAGAAGCCTAATTTAACCCCTTAAGGACACAACTTCTGGAATAACATGGAATATTTCCGTCATGTGTCCTTAAGGGGTTAACCCTTCTCTCCCCTTACCATATCATTACGCTAGGTACATTACAGGGAACTAGTCCCTGCTAGAACTTAGTATATTTAAATATCTTCACTTCTGATTACCTCCAGTTTTGGGTCAGTAGAAACGGACCTTGTTTGGGATTCCTGTTTTGTATTTTTTATACCTGGTGTTCACTAAAAAGTATTAAATATTCCAAAAGTTATTTCTAGAACACCCTCGATGTGCAGGAACACAGGGCTACGAGAGGGATACAGCTAGGTTATCTGTGGAATGCCAGCTACCTGCTCCCATCCTGTGTATTCAGGTTAAATTAGACCCCCATATTTTATCATTTAGCCATTAACTGCCAGCCATAGATGGGATATAGGGCAGTGCAGGTCCCCAATTATAATTATTTAGTACCCATACTACTACTGATGATGATAATGATTTATTTATTAAACCTCCACCAGACGGCTATGGGTGATGGTTTGTAGGAACATAGACAGCCCCCCCATCTATTGAAGTCCACATTGGACGGCCATTGGTTGTGAGGATATATATAGGTTTATATTTGTTTTTACTTTTACAGTGGCTGCTTGTTAGAGGTTACATTTTTGTAACTCTCACACTGCTGGCAAGCATTGAAATAGCGCTCACTTCAACCATTGGTTGGCATCTGGACAGACTGGCATCCTACAGACATTCCCATCAATCATAGATTGGATTACCATGACATCTCTGACATAAAGGACCACTATAGTGCCAGGAAAACATACTCGTTTTCCTGGCACTATAGTGCCCTGAGGGTGCCCCCACCCTCAGGGGCCCACTCCCGCCAGGCTCTGGGGAGAGGAAAGGGGTTAAACTTACCTTTTTTCCAGCGCCGGGCGGGGAGCTCTCCTCCTCCTCTCCACCTCCGATCCTCCTCTTCGGCTGAATGCGCATGAGCGACAGGAGCTGCGCGCGCATTCTGCCGGTTTCATAGGAAAGCATTTACAATGCTTTCCTATGGACGCTGGCGTCTTCTCACTGTGAGAAGCACGCAAACGCCTCTAGCGGCTGTCAATGAGACAGCCACTAGAGGCTTTAGAGGCTGGATTAACCCATTTATAAACATAGCAGTTTCAGAGTATAAAAAAAAGGGTTAATCCTAGAGGGACCTGGCAACCAGACCACTTAATTAAGCTGAAGTGATCTGGGTGCCTAGAGTGGTCCTATAAGTCATAAAATACAATAATAATAATAACAATAATTAGTGTTTATGTAGCACCTTCTCCCAGTGGGACTCAAATCGCTTTTCAGCGCACGCTCTCAGAATTAACCAAATTGGCAGCTGAATTGTAATAGCTCATTTTAATCGACCTTGGAAGAATGAGGGGCTGAGTTGACCCTGCTGTGATCTTATAGTCAGGGAATTTACCAACTGAGCTAACTTATAAATAAATGAACTAAGGACAATATTTCTGTGCATTTTTCTTTTTATTTTGTTTAAGATCTCCAAGATATCAGGCAGTTCTGTAACATTCATTTATGTTTTAGAATCCTATGGAATGAGGATGTATCGGTTTCTAACAGGACAGGGCAAGCCTGGGGCACATTGTACAGGGACAGACGAAAGGCAATGTGCTTGTTGCAGCTTGCTGAAAACTATTATTTACAAACGGCCAGTATGCTCTGCCAGTATGGTGACCGTCCTCTATTTACGGGTTAATGGTTTAAAACAAGCTTGTTGGAAAAACAGATCCATATATTTGCCTTAGACCCTCTTTTAAGCATTCCTTAAATTCCAAGTTTGGCACCATCTGAATTCTATTAACAGACATTTGTCTGGGCAGACGCTGACTATTTAGCTTTATTGTATCAGAGAATTGTAGGGGTCAGAATATACTATTACACACACGCTGACTACAAACATATGGAAACGGAGATTATTTAAAAGTTCCAATAAATAAATAAATAAATAAATAAACCTTATTGACAAACTATCAATAATCAGAGGTGTACATTTCAAGGAAATAAATGTATTGAAACTTGCTCATGTGTCTACAAAAAAAGAGAAAAAAAGAAAAAGAGAATATGAGTTAAGATTAAAAACGAAACGAGTGTGAGACATTGCATTGATATGCGCTACAATTGTGCAAGCTTAGTTTCGACCGGTTTGTCCAAATAAAAATCCTTTTAACCTACGTCCAGCCGAATTGAATCATCCTGGAAATAGTTTATTTTCCAGGAAACTTGATCTGGTCTGGTGTGGATTCAAAAGATTTAGATTCAGACGAACCAGCCGAAACAAAGTTTTATACAAGTCTAACGTACTAAACTGATACATTGATTAACAGATTGAATTTATAATAAAACTATCGCCCCATGTATGGCATTAAAGCTTGGGTTGCAAACTGCATGGATATGCTTAGCCTAATTCTATATTTTCCAGAATAATGTTCTGAGAGCAAACCGTAGTCAGGGGAGGGCTGGTAACATTTGCCCTGTCGGGACAAGTATAAAAATAGATTTCTTTTTGCACATGAAACTCACAGATCTCAGTGTAGATACTTCTACTCACATGGAACATGCAATGTATATATAGATTTCACAGATTAGAGATTGTTGGAGTTTCGAGGTGTGTCATATCTCCTTGCAACCACCATCACCTACACACACCAGCAGGCTAGTGAAGGCCCCGCACAACTCCCAGCGGCTGCCTCACTGCTGCAGAACTGTGCAGACACCCTAATACACCTACCGCTATATTCATTTACATGGTTTGTGGCGGCAGCCCACAACCATTCTTACCAGCCAGGGGGAGGCAATTACCCCTTGCCAGTCATCCACATAGATACAAAGGTTAAACAAAACTCGGGTCTATCAAGATCAACATTTCTCATTCTAACTGTGCCACAGAAAAATGAAAAAATACTGAATTAACATTAATATCAGATTGATATTGGAATCAACAAGCCGTTATTATCCTATGTTAGCTATTATTCCCGACAATATCCTGCTATTGCAACCAACTTTGTTCAGCCCAATTGAGAGCGATTTATTATTTCTATGTTAAAAATGTACACAGTCACTCTCTACATATTGAAAGCTTGGACACAGTCAAAGTAGATTGCATCCACTCCAACACCATGATCTATATTTCTTTAGTTTTTTTTTTTTTAAATCACATAATGTAATAAAGTTACCCATGTATCTGTTCCACTAAAAAGCCTGTTGATTAATATGAATAAGGTTTGAATATCATGAGTACATACACACATTTTTTTCTCTGGAAAGCCAATGATAGAAGGAGATCATCAGTGGATAGCCTTGTATCCAAAGACGGAGGCAGAAAAGGGGATGACAAGAGCCATCTTAAAATCCATTCATTAACAGTCCAACCCATTAAGGTATCAACAACACCCAGGCACCATAACAACTTAATTGAGATGAAGGTGTTATGGTGTCCAGTGTTTTATTTGAGTTTGCTTTCCAATTCCCGTAACTCATTTTTTAGGACCTCCACCCTTCCACCGACTTTATCATTGGTACCAGTATTGGCAACAACTCATATAGTATAAAGCGTTACAGACCATACTTCTGGACATCTTCACTGCTCTCTCCTCGCCTGGACTTTGCATTATCTACCATTTCTGACTACTCAGGGCAGGACCTGGGACATTTTGGAAGTCCCAAGTCAGAGTTGGAGGTAGGACAAAACCTTCTTATTCAGGTTAGACAATTTATTGGCTTCTTTACTCTTTTTTCGAGAGGACATTTTCCTCTGTAAAAAGTGAATGGATGTCTGGAGAAGGGTAGAAACATGAATGCACACATAAAACCGTGTATGCAAAGAATACATGGGATCTGTTTCTAAACGGAAGCCGTTCTACAATTTGAGTTGTTTCTGGCTTTACTAAAATACTTGAAAAACCTGTAAGTTAACTACTAGGAGATAAGTGGCTGTTGTCTTGATGAATACGGGTTTTGTACACATACACAGAAACCTTTCATTTCATCCAAGACCAAATAATAACTAAGGTATTTGGAGTAACACTTTAAATGCACACGGCGATGAAGCTATATAGTTGCAGTTTTGTCAATGGCTAACGGGTGTCAACTTTCCTGCAATACCATCTTCATTTGTCATTCTGGTGGGCAGGAGGCCCCTCGGAATTAAGCAATAGTACATACAATGGCACACACTTTTAACATCATGCCAGAATGGATATGCGACAAGACTAGATAGGTAGCAGGCAGCTACGCTAAGAACATTGCTGAATATACACAGCTACATGGTGGGCTTCATAGTAGCACATATCGCGATAAAACTCTTAGATATAATCCAATAAAATAATGCATTATTAAATGCATGTTTTAATTGGGGCACTCTCTATTACATAGTAATTTTATGTAATTTGGGCAGTGCAGTATCTCTAACCTAAGATGGAGTTGGCAAAAATCTCTTACCCTTCTGAACTTGTGATTTCCTTCAAACTGCTGAATTTTGAAATGCCTGAGATATATGTTTAGTTTCCAAACCCCTATGTTAGCTAAGTTGTGTGTGGGTGTAAATACAAAAAAATTAAAATTAACAATATCTATAATTTTATAGCAACAAAGCCACTGATAGAGGGCAACGAAGGGACTGAGTTTTAATGATATAGTGTTAAACCAATAACAGAAAACTATTTGATCATTTCCACGTTGAAAGGTCACTGGTTTGTGGGCAATGAGCGTAACCCATCCAGTGCCTACTTAACATTTGGCTGACTCACGTCACTGAAGAACACAGTGTAACAAATGATAAGATTATAGCCATGCAGCAAATGAACACTTTTACTGAAAAACAAGAATTGGGACAAATGTCAGCATACAAATTAAGCATAAACAATGAGGCTACAACTAGAGAAACAGGCATATTTTACAGAAAAACAAGTCCAAAGCTGAGATTTCATTTCACACAGATGCTGCTGTCAAAAGTAAATAATTATTGGTCGGGAGATATCTCAGTCCATGGAGACAGTCAAGGCCTGAGTTTGCCACTTGGCCAATGGAGTAGGAGACTTGTAGGGAGCTAGAATTTCGGGAATTAAAGAAATCCTCACTCATGCTGGGAACCAGCTCCCCTGATAGACACAAGGGTAGGTTTCCGAGGGTTAATATCCAATGGCTGTTTCTGTGCTGTGTGCACTGGCCTGATGAGCCTCCATCTCCTCCTAATCTGCCAGATTCGGGCTTGCCCCAGGACTGAAGCAGAGGTCCTGCGTTGGATCGTGTTTGATAAGTACTGGACTGGGAATCTACTTTTTGTGTGCGTAGCAGACTGCTGTAGGCATCGGGCCATCTTGTGCCAGAAATCTGCACAGATTGCATCGAGTGAAGAGGGAACGTTGGCAATCCCCTTGGCATAGGCATCTGGGCACGCAGTCTCTGCCATTTCAGATAAGGCTGCTGAGCTGCAGATTGGCATGGGAGGAACATGGAGTCTTTGATTAGCTGTAGTGATAGGGTCCTCAGGCTGAGGACCGGGGAACATGACCAGTTCCACATAGCATTGGGCGTCTGGCTTGGTACTGTTAGGCAGGATAGCAGGGCAGTGGCCGTCTACTCCATTCACCGTCTGAGTAGGCCTCATCTAGGAAGACGAAGATTACCCCTCCAAGGGACTAAAACACAATTTGCAAGCCTCACCTCGGAACCAGTACCCCCTTCACGCAAAAGGCCACATCTGCAAGTTGTCTAACAGGTATAAAATCAGTGTTTGTGAGCCTAAAAGTCAGAGGACTGCAGGAGCTGCTCTCTATTGCGACCATTCGGCATGGTGGTTTGTCCCCGCCTCCATTTTAATTTTTTTAAATTTCCTTTAATAAGTTCAGTATTCTATCCCTTCCTACATAGATATGGTTACATATTGTGAAGTTAGATTCATCCTGATACTACTGGATTCTAAGTTTAGTCAGGTTCCTACATGAAGTACTTTCTCTTCCTGAGTGCATTGCAAGCGGTTTTTAGATATAACTCCAATGACAAAATACATAATTAAATGCATGCAAGTTTTCATTTGGGGTATATTTATTAAAACAGTGATTATTATGTATTTGGTCACTGGAGTGTCCCTCTAAGTGTAATAATATCTAGACTTCAGTCTAGTGGGCTTTACAAACCCCTGTTCTTGTTGCCTATCACAGCCATCCAAATTTAGCAGATAATGAGGAAGTAAAACTCCTGCAGCAACAGGGGCGATAGTTTTGGGTGCTGATAGAGCCCTATTTTTGGTAAACTTCTAAAAGGTGGTTGTGGTGCATATAGTGGGAATTTATCTCAGCGTTTACTTAATTGTGATCATTTAAGTAACCTAACCTCAACATCTGAGGAAAGGGATTTAGGGGTGATTATTTCTGATGACTTAAAGGTAGGCAGACAATGTAATAGAGCAGCAGGAAATGCTAGCAGAATGCTTGGTTGTATAGGGAGAGGTATTAGCAGTAGAAAGAGGGAAGTGCTCATGCCATTGTACAGAACACTGGTGAGACCTCACTTGGAGTATTGTACACAGTACTGGAGACCGTATCTTCAGAAGGATATTGATACCTTAGAGAGGGTTCAGAGAAGGGCTACTAAACTGGTTCATGGATTGCGGGATAAAACTTACCAGGAAAGGTTAAAGGATCTTAACATGTATAGCTTGGAGGAAAGACGAGACAGGGGGGATATGATAGAAACATTTAAATATATAAAGGGAATCAACACAGTAAAGGAGGAGACTATATTTAAAAGAAGAAAAACTACCACAACAAGAGGACATAGTCTTAAATTAGAGGGACAAAGGTTTAAAAATAATATCAGGAAGTATTACTTTACTGAGAGGGTAGTGGATGCATGGAATAGCCTTCCAGCTGAAGTGGTAGAGGTTAACACAGTAAAGGATTTTAAGCATTAGTGGGATAGGCACGAGGCTATCCTAGATATAAGAGACTAAGGAAAGAATTTATAAAATTGGGCAGACTAGATGGGCCGAATGGTTCTTATCTGCCATCACATTCTATGTTTCTATGTTAAAAAAAAATTAACACTTCCTATTTAGGTAAATGGCTTCAATTTGTACCAGAGCAGTGGAAGCCTTTTTCCATAGTACTGTCTAGGATAAATGCAAAGCAGGCACATCAAATATAAATATCGAGGTTTCATTTGGGGTATAATGGGTGTGCAATGAAATTATCGAAAAGCGTTGATGGTTGTCACACACAGACTTAGAATTGTGAGGCGTATGTGGGAGCAAGCAAAAGTACAAGACAAGTAGTTGAAGACCTAGAACTCGTCTAGAACACAGCTGGAAAACACATCACCGTGGAGGTCAGTTTTGTACCAGCACGGTTAGAATAGACACAGACGCAATACACAATAATTAAAATACATTCTATGCTTGGAAGTTACGGATCTAACAAGATTTGTGGAAATCATAGTTCTTGCTTTTACCAATGACGGTAACTATATGAGGAGCCGATTCTTCAATGCTTGTACATGGTTCTTTCTTGTGAATAAACATAGGCCAAGGCCTTTGGCTTGCAGTCATTCGGTGTACACACGTGCCTTTGGATTAATAAAAAAGTCCAAACATGCATTACAGCTACATATCTCCTAACATGGGGAGGTATGCAGTGGGGACGGGTTGGTAGGCCTGAGAGGGAGCATTGCCAGTGACACAACTTGCATCACTGTCAACACCCATAATAGGAAAGCCTGCCCAGAAAAAGGTGACAGGACATTGTAGAAAGGGCTGTTGAAGTTCTTTCTTCAGGGTCGTAATGCCCATGCACAGAGTAAATGCATCATTTCATAAGATAGATAGCATGCCACTCAACCATCACAATTTTGGCAGGAGAGTCCCAATTTTGTTCCCTCATCTCACACAGCTGGGGACACCAGGGAACAAAATTGGGTCTATCCTGCTGAAATCAGGACCGTTGAGTGGCCTGCTATCTATCTTATGGAAAAACAGTGTCATGGCATTTCATGCAAAGGCCATCTCCCATGATTCCTCTCTGATAGACTCCGTGAATAAAAAGGCCAGTCTTTGAAATCACACCAATCAAATTGTTTGAATTTCTAATGTCTGTTCTCTATGAGCTCAGTGGATTATCTCCAATACCTGGAATTATCAAAAAATATATATTTACGTGACTATTGGAACTGGGTGAATAATAGATTTTTTTTAAACAAATGTTACTTTCAAGATTTTATATAAACCTTATTTTCTAAATCTCCAACCAAGTCCAGCCTTAGTCCTGTAAGCACCCTGTGCGGAAAATGTTCACATCACCATTCCTGGTCACATCCGCTCATCCATGTATATAGTGTGTACAGGGTTGTAGTGTTTGTATAGGGGCTTTATTAATTATGAAAAAACAAAAAACTAATATTTATTCCCACTTCTCTGTTGTTACCTTGCAGGGAGGGGCCATGCTGATTTTTGGTGGTCCGGTGTGCAGGGAATCTGGTGTGCGTCACCGTGTGATATTTGTTGTAAGTGTATCGACTGTTATACTTGTGATTTAAAAAAAATGCACGTGTGTATTTTTGCATTATCACATGGACACCTATACTGTCAAAACAGCCACATGCACACAGATACATACAGGTACAGGCAGACCGTCTCACACAGTTACATAATACAGACTAAGGAACAGCACACACATTTAAAAAAAAATAAAAAAAATTCACAGTTTTAAATTGTATAAGGCTACTTAAAAATCAGATTATTAAAATACACTTTAGCTTATTTAGCACTAGCACTATTCAATTTGTCTCCCACGTTGGAATTAATGTAGGACCCACCTATATTGGGGTACTGTGAAGTAGTGGTGGGCTTAATACAATATGGCCATATGGTGGAACTGAATTCCCAAATTTGCTGAGATAGTCTTAAAATTGCCTATGTGCAAAACTATTTTTATGTGCGCTGTTGCTTAGTCTGTATAATGTTTGAATTTTTGTCTCTAAGGCAGCACTTTTCCTGTAAAATACATGTTCTGGACGTGCCCCCAATTCTCTTTTTGTCTTTAAACACATAGTCACAGTCGGTTATAGGCAGTCTCACACACACAGAGACAGTCACAGACAGTCACACGCACCCGCAGTTACTTCTTTCCATTGTGGGCTGGGTGAGAAGTGGAGGCACTGCTGTCCCTGGAGTCTTGAAGTTCGGGCAGCAGGAACTCCTTCTAGCCCGCTCTTCAACCTTCTAAAATTTTAAATGGTCAATGCTATAAACTTATTTAAAAGCTGTGGCTGGAGGTTGGGTACATAGAGCTGGATATGCAATGTATAACATGAAATGATGTTATTTACACAGACAGATTTCGAAAAACATTAATTGTACATTAAATACCAGTGGTGGAACAAATGTAGAGAAGGTCCTAGTGCAATTTTTTAAAAAGTTTTGTTTTTTATGGCCCACCTCTAGCCTAATTCATGTGTGTATTTGTAGGCACGGTTGCCATTGGAATGCAGTGGCATACTTGTGTGTAGTGTTTGTATGCAGGTGTGTGTTTATACACAGCCACATCCATACACAAATATACACACTGACTCACCGCTCTTAATATTTTTAGCCACCCTCCTGTTAGCATACAATTTGTGTGCAGGAGGTATGGCTTCCCTGCGGTCGTGCTGTTGGCTGAGGTTGATGGGAATGTGGAGAGGGAGCTGGCTCTCTTCTTCCTGTCCGTCGTCATGTTGGCTCTCAATGTCGCTGGGAAAAAGTGACCTGCACTCACGTCCTTCCAGCATTGCCAATCTGTACAGAAATACCCATCGGTTAATGGGCCACCCACTGGGACCCCATCTCCGCAGGCTCTGGTACTACTTCTCCTCCAGTAGTTCCACTGCTGTTAAACACACATTTTTGTGAAGATTCTGTTATATTCACACTTTAAAATTAAGGACATGAGAGTAGGAAAGCTTGAAATAGAGACACTTTTAAAAGGTATGAAATGGATAGGAACATATTGACTAATAAGATTTATTAGTATGTGTACACACACACACACTATAGAACACATTAAAAACAGTACAAATAAATAGGATTTATTGTGTTTATATTTAAACTTTACCCACAACTGTACATATTTCTTTTATACAAAAGGTTTTAGAGAAACAAAATAAACAAAGAAAAAAAAAAAAACACTGCTCTTTCTTAAAAATCCTGCAGAATGAGTTTGATTTAGTAGTCTAAACTTCACCTATCTCCTCCTTAATGTGTGAACCTGTATGGCCAGGTCAGGTGCTCTCAAAGGCATTTATTCACTAAACATGAAATCACAGTGGGTTGAAAATCAAATTACAAAAAAATTAAATAAAATAAACATAGCCGAAATATCATTCATAAAATTCTTAAAATAAATATTCTTCAATCAGACATAAAACCACCCAAAACACCATAATGCAAAGAGATTTTGGGTGCCATCCCTTGGTATGTGGGAACCTGCATAAATGGTTTGACCAATAACAGGTTTCCCCTGGCCCCTCTGTGGTGTTATCTGTAATACCCTGGGTGACAATGCAGAGGGCAGGTTAGGCCTGCATCGTATGCGCATCACTGAAGAGCCTTATGGTTTTTGCCAAACCACCCAAGGAGCAGTTTATCAGAATATTGCCTGCACTACATCTACAGTGTTATGGAGCTTAGAATGGCCCATTCCTGCAGAAAGGAGAAAAAAAAAAAAGGGGGGGGCTTGCCGAAAAAAATAAAAAAAATAAACACATTTCACAGTAGGTCTAAGAAATACAAAATGTTATATGAAATATATATAAATATATGTACAAACTAAAAATATATATATATATAAAACCAGTTTGTGGTGAACATTTTACCTAATGTGGTGAAACTACTTAAAATAGGGAGGACTGGATCCCTCTATTAATCTGGAGATTATTCTGGATAACTCTGTGATCAATATTAGAAAAATGTTTTCCAGGATCATGAGATCAACTAAGTTTCAGTATTGAGTATTTTAAAATGAAATAAGTCATGTGAGAACGAGTCTCCTATAGACTATTAGATAAATGCAAAGGTTGGTCTCGGACAGTTCGTCCAAACCAAATGCCTTTTAATCCACACCTGGATGCATCAATCATCTGATATTTACCTGTTGAATCTTCTTCAGTGAATAAGATTCCACAGGTAAATGCCAGAGAATTGATTAAAGCAGGTGTGGATTACAGGCAATCAAGTTGGATGAACTTTTGAACAAGTCTTCGGATTATCATCATGTAGTCTTTACATCTTCAGGGAAGATGAACCATCTGAACTACATCATAACAAACCAAACAGCGGCAATCCAACAGCATCAACATCACAAATATGTCAGTACCAGAAAACAAAGACAAGAGAAAACCTCTGGAAGTATTAAACTAGCTAATAAAATGTATAAACAACACATATAATGGGATTTGTAGATCACGTGCAGTTGGAAAGGTACCACTTGCCGTGTATGGTACAAACAGGGGACCTATGTAGTCCAGAGAGAGCAAGCAATGCAGGTTTTATTTATTTATTAACTACTTAATGGCCAATGACAGTATGTTCTCATAACCTGGTCTTTATGGGTCCTTGTCCAAAATGCAATGCTTCTGTTCTTTAACAAACAGTGTGGCTTTAAAGCAGGACACTCCACGTAGACAAAGTGGGCAAACAACTGGTCTTTTAAGAGTTAACCATAGAATGTATTACGTCTGCCAGCAACAGTAGTTCTTTGTTTTAGATTCTAGTCGGCTTCATTTCTGCTTTCGTTTACCACAAGTTTAAGTCTTACCCTACTTCTCGTCTCTATATGGTTTTCAATAGCCTGCTGTACACGAAGGATTATAGCAAAATCACCTAAAGTTACCTCTCTCGTGTAAGTATCAGCCCTCAAAACTCTTCAGAACAAAATTTACAAAAATTAAAATAAAAAAAAGTTACAAAAGTAATCTCTTCTAGCAAAATATATAGGTTTGTTCTATTGCCAAAGAATAATATGAAACTTAGTCCTGGCACATACCGAATGCTTTCCATGAAGCTATGTTCTCTAAACAAGTTATCAGAGCACTGGGCTGCACAACTGCTAACTTTCAATTAGCACTTCTCCCACAACGCTCAGCTAACTTTGCCTTGTTCGGCATTCCAGCTTAGCAAACCCAAACGGTTGCGAGATCCTGGATGATGATATTGGACACAGACTTGTAACAGTTTACATAAAATTATGAGCATGGAACAATTGTATTCTTGGAGGGGGTCAGTCTTTCCTCCAGTGACCACACAGTACAGTCTCCTTATTGTCCATGGTGCAATTCCCAACACAATGCATTTTTAACAGCTGCTTGTTTGTGTGTTGGAGCTTGAAGTGTAAGTACGGTTTTTCTGGGAGTATTTCATGGAACTGAATGAGATTCGCATTCTTTCTACTGTCCGTACACTTCGACATTTGAACGTGTTTTTCACATTTTCTCGGAAATCCTTGGAAACATAGTAGTAGATGAAAGGATCAATGCAACTGTTCATAGAAGAGAGACAGAGAGCGATGATGTAAAATGCGTAGACGTTTCCAACGCCTCCTTCCTTTATAAAACTGTAATGAACAATTAGAAGGATGTTACTGGGCAGGAAACAGAGGAGGTACATGAAGAGTACGGTAATGATCAGTCGAATGGCTCGCTTCCTCTTCTTTCCAGTCTGTTCATCTGTAATGGATTCGTTCAAAGTCTTAATCATCAGTGCGTAAGCCAATGCCGTGAGAATGGCTGGGAAAAAAAATACTCCGATCGCCATGGACAAGAAATAGTTGAACATATCAAATGCCAGTGTACTCAGCGGCAGGACATCATGACAGGTTGTAATATTGAGTCCATAAATATAAACGGTTTGGTCAAAACGGTACAGTGGGATTGTGCTCAGAATAATTAGAATCCATATAGTAATTGAGACGCTGAATGCAATTCTGGACTTCCGTCTTGTTTGCGATATGGGATCCACAATGACCCAGTATCTCTGGACGCTAAGACAGGTCATGAAGAGGATTGAGCAATACATATTCCCATAAAAAAATCCCACGAGAACCTTGCACAGGGCTTCACCATAAATCCAGTTATTGCCATTTAGATGGTAGGAAATCTTTAAGGGGAACCATATGACAAACATTAAATCAGCAAATGCCAAATTAGCCATGTATATGACGGCCGGATGTTTCTTCTTTGCTCGGAAAAAGAAGACCCACAAGGCTATTGCGTTGCTTGGTAAGCCAATGACAAACACGAATATGTATATTATGGGGAGAAAAACAGTGGTCACCTTGCTGGTCAGTACGTCGGCTGCAAATTTGTCCACTGTGTAAACATAATTCCCAGAACCATTGGAAGTTTCCACTTTTTGGCCAACAAAGCTTCTTCCTTTCTTTGTAACATTGCTGCCTGTAGGAAGAAAAAAAAAAGTTATTACCAGAAATATTAATACACACATAACAGCAGGGAAATACAAGTCGCACAGGCAGACTTAGAAATGGCAAATACCAAAAAAAAAATAACCACCTCAAACAAAGACAAAAGCAAAACAAATTCTATACAGTAGATTAGAAACGATGAGACAAAATAATTAAAGAGGCATTTAAATGGTCTGGCCTTTTCTCCTCTGAGTCATTAAAAATGGCAAACACCCAAAAAGAAAACATTTGCTTGACCGACAGTGATCGGCTGAGCGTGGCCACCAGTAGCAAGTAATGCTTCAGAAAAATGCACTGCAAAAATGCTTAAACACAAAGAAATTGTTATAACCTGGCCACCATAACCACTTAATATGATAGAGATCTGTGATCATTTGATAAACTTGGAATGAATGTTTAATTTGGAATTAAATGTCAATAGCAATTCATTAGTAAGTAAACCAAACACAGCCAGACATGTAAGACACCGGACAAAAGATAACTTTAGTCATAGAAAAATAACTACTAGGAGTGTACAGTCTCATAGCCCAAACAGACATCGTGGGATTTCCACTGATGATAATTCCAAATGAATAATCATATTGTGAGTGAATCACAGTCTACTTGTCTGAGCGAATGGGCTCATAAGAACTAGTTTCAAAAATTAAGAAAAGTGAGGTGGAGGGTGCTGGATGGAAGGACAATCAGTCCTAGCAAATTATTTCATCAAGTTCCAATAAACTCTACGTAGAAAATTAATAAACACTGATTAGATGATTTAGTAACATCAAGCTTAAAGCTCACTGTCCTGGAAAAAGAAAGAACAAGTTTAACCTTTTTAATGTCAGAAACTCAGGGGGTTCTCTGCAATTGCCCAGAGAAGCTGCCTTGCAAAGAATTCTCATTGAGCTGCATTGGAAAGTCTGTGATTGGGCAGCCACAGAAGGTCTGGACGGTGTTAGAAGGGCAGGACTTGCAAAGGCTGCAGACAGATCTGCAGCTTTTGCAACCTGCTTTTTGATATAACTTAAAAAAAAAAAAAAAAAGCCACCTTATTAAATGAATGCATATTCTTTGGCAGTATATCCACTAAACATTTTTTTATATTTGGGCAGTGGAGTGTCCCTTTAAAAAAGAATTTCTACATTCATGCTTTTTTTGGACACATTGGCGTCTAGGAAGTAGAATGTGTCTTAAAAAAAATAAATAAAAAAAAACACTTTCTGTTGTACATTTGAGTTTTCATGATAAATTATATATTTACCAGAGAACAGAACAGAACAGATTATTTATCCAGCCACAACTGACTCTAACCTGTTTCTCAGTGTTATTTTGCTTCAATTGTGCAGTCGTTAGTTAATACGGGGCCAAGCCACATGCACATGGTTAAACACTTGGTTTCGGCAGCCTGCTAGCTCCATCACCACCATGATGGGCTTCAGTGATTATGGTGCTTACACTATATATGCTTATTTGTAGTAAATCATTAGCATTCTGAAAATATTTCATTACTATGGAAGAATTACAGAGACCCAGTCATGGATTAAACGTTTCATTTTAAAGAAGACAGCAGTAACATGAATAGAATGTTTGTCTATTAAAGGGCATGCATTTCAAACACTAATTTGCTGAAAAACCAAATTATACAGTTTATGTTGCCAGTTTCGTCTTGGCCAGTCTGTTATTTGCCTCAAGGCAGGTCGAATCCAGGTGGTATGCAGCTGCTGTGCTCTGACTACCCGAGTCAAATAACGTAGGACATGTCAAGCATGACATCAGTAGGATTGGTGGCATGCCGGAAGCTGCATAATGCAGGTAGGCATCTGAGCCTTATTCATACTTACCGTGAGTCACTCTGATCAGTGAGAGGGGCTTGAAAGGTAGATTACATAATGCCCGCAATAACCAACATAATCCCTCAAAATTAAAAAAACAAAAAAAAAGCTCAATTTCAAAACCCCTTAATTCCTGTTTTATAGTGATCAAAGCAATCATTAATAACTACTAGTTTTACTCTCTCACCTGTGGCCAAGATCATTTTTTGGGGGGGGTATTTAAGTAGCGGTGATGCACGGCCAGTGGGTAATTTTGAAGGCTAGGAGATTGAAAGATTTGGGTTTGTACAAATAAACCATATTTAGGTAAGCAGGTAGAGAGTAGGTTAACCAGAAACAATGATACTGGTGTTAACATGAGTGTGTGTGCGCGCATTGATTATGTGAAATAATGTGGTATGTTCACTTCCCATAACTATAACAAAATGTAGAAACAATACAGAGAACTGAATTCATAACTGTAATATGTGCAAAATCTCGTTAAGAAGATTCCTACAAAAATCAAAGATATAGCTTAGAGTGTCATTGTGTGTGTGGGTGGTGGAGGAGTTATCTGAATCCACCTGACACTAAAAATGTCCTGTGTAAATCCTACTCACCCCAATAAAAAAAAATCAAATAGTGACATAGGAAACTGAAAGTAGCATGTCCCCAATAGGACAGTGACATAAAACACACATGATGGGTGGCATGACCAGCCTGTTTTAACTTGAAGTTGACTTTGTACATTGTGCAAATGCTCCTCTCTAACAGCCTGACAGCCTCCCAGCAGCAGGTGACAATGTGACATGTCCCCTTTGCGTAGCACTCATTGCATCCATCCAGGTTTACACCCCCCGTATTGCTGTGTGGTGGGTGATGCCATCCGTGCACTGACCCTTAATATCAGGCAATGCCCATCAGCCCTCTATTAGAATACATTTCATTACTGGAAGAACGGTTTATAATTTATTGGAAGATATATAATCGAGACGGGGTGAGGGGTAATGGGCTGGCCCTAAGGGGGTTGTGGTCAGTGACGTGACCAAGTTTAAATCTATATTTTGACAGTTCTGACCTATGTCCCGAGTACTTGAGATAAAGGAGCATTTCGGTGCAGTAATAACCTCTATCTATGCAATCATCCCATAATCCAGGTAAACATTCCACTCCGGTCACAAAAAGTCATGAACAAGCAGAATCACATTCTGTCCAAGGGTTATCTGACACACCTTCAACAAAATGCCACACTAGACACTGTGTCCTCCGTGGAATCCCCGTACAGTCACTGAACGGAGGCCTCTGTAACCTGAAACAAATATATCCTGCTACTGCATCAGGTCTGAGTAACAAAGAATGTACAGAACTGGGTCATGTGACTGACAGAAGCACAGCGATTTATACAACCTCGGCAGGATTAACATAGGGGCTTACAGAGTTACAGCTACAAGACCATGCCAATCGAATAAATGCAAACTATTAAAGAAAATATTTTATTTTTACCCACCCCCCATGCTCTTGTTTCTTGTTGTATAATGCGGTGCATGGACTCAGTAGGGATGCAGGGGGGATATCTATTTTAGACTAACTATAAGACAATTAACTTAAAGTTGACTTTGTGCATTGTGCAAATGGCTCTTGCGGTTATCCATTTAACTGCCTCCTTGTAGCAGGTAACAATGTAACATGGGCCCTTTCTCTGCCGCAGGCGTAGAACAGGAGCTGCCGGCTACTAAGAAGTAAAGAGAAGAGTGGACAACTGAGTGCGGAGGAGAGAGGGTTTGGAGTTTGTAATTAGTGAGTGTGTGTGGGTTCATGGGATTTTGTGTGTCTATTGCTATATGTGTAGTGTACATATGTGTGTATGTTCACAACGTGTATTTCTGAGAAATGCATGCATTAACTGAGAATGTGCATTTGTGTTTGCGTGTTTCTTGGAACCTGCACACATCTGTGATTGCAAGGGGGCTCATAGATTTCTGATAGCAGTCCAAAAAATTAAACAAAACACCCAACAATGAGAAAACAGCAGTCAAGTTCAAAAACTCACAAATGTGATTATACCCGCAATATTCGAAGTATAAAGAACAGACTAAGAGAAAGACTGGCAGGAGAAAATGAGACCAACAAGAAGTTGACTAGAAGGCAACAGACCATGTCTAAAATAGTGTTGAGTGATCCCTCCATAGAAACAAAGACTTGCAAAGGGAATCATGACATTTAGCTGCCTGCCACTAGAGGTGCTTCCAGTCTCAGTGCTGCACAGAGTGCAGGACCTACGTTCAGCATCTCCACGCTCTGCATGGAGACTCTAAATGCTCCCCATAGAGATACATTAATTCAATGCATCTCTTTGATGAGATGCGGATTGGTGCAGAGCGGCATTTTACAATGCATGCGCAACAGCCTCCCAATGCTTTCCTATAGATCAGCTGATATCATCAAGATGGATGATAACAGCAGAGGAGGCCCATTATAGATGCGGGGACACCAACGCAGCAGTGGAGAAAACGGTAACTCTGCTACCTTTTATCTCCACAGAGAGAGGCAGGGGAGCTAAGTATGTATTCCAGCACTCTAGTGTTTTAAAGTGCGTCTTAATCCATAAAAAGTTGGCATCTACTACGCTATACCACTGGGTGATAATTTTCTATAGTTTCTCAAACTATAGAAACACAGTCAATAAAGAACCATGAGATTAGCCAAGTTCCATGGCTTAATAATAATAATAATAATAATAATAATAATAATAATAATAATAGGTCAGGAATTCTATTTGTAGGGACTCTCGTGGGGTTATTTGTTGTAGTGTGAATTGACCAACATTCAAAAAAAATTCAAGTCAGCTATGTTTGTACTTTCGCTATTGTGGCCTAAAATTGAAATTTACCTGACAATTCAGTGAAGGATCCTGGGGCGTTTATCCTCTTCACTATGAACAGTAGCAAGCTGAAACTGGTTCCAAGTATTGTTCTAAATTACTATTTCCCCCACATTACCAATTCACAGCAATCCGGTTTTAATGGCAGGCCCCATCTGTATACAACAGTGACAATCCTTTAGCTCTCGATCACTGATGTTATAGAGAATTTAATACAGTGATTCCTAACATTTTTTGAGGGACCGATATTATGTATATTAATTATACAATATTTGTTAGCTTGCTTGCACATTTAAGCTGGAAAACAAGCACAGTGATTTCTGAAAGATTGCCCAGTTTGCTAGAGAAGGACTTTTCTCAGTTGTAAAAATGGGTCTCAAATACACTAGGGAAACAATCTATTGGGTGAAGTACAAAACACCTCACCCAATACTGAACACCTCACCCGGAACTGAACACAATAACACTGCCAACCAATTTTTGGTCGCGAGATAAGAAACACTGACTTAGAACTATGGGTTTAATTTCAGTTTTGCAGACCAAAACTGAGATTAATAAGAAGCATTTTTTGTAGATTTACCAATAAAGCAAATCAGTGATAGGATAAGGCAATATATAAAAACAAGCACTATATAGGATTTTATATCACGCCCCCGAATAGTTGAATACAGTTGTTTTAAAAACATTTATACGTATACTATACAGCAAACATCCATGCATATACTTATATATTACCGATTAGGCAGATATACAATCATTCATGTTAATAATTATGCAATCGTAAGGGAGAACATAATGTCAGCTATAGACTTAATTACTCCTTTAATGATGAAAAACAATTTCCTCCCCCTCACCACCAATGGCAGACCTCAGCAGCGTCCTTAAATTTATCGTAATAAAGAAACAGAGGGAGGGCCACAGATTTTTGTGTTTATGTATCTCTGCAGATAAAATGTGTTGCATCTGTGTTTAATTATGCGGGCTTGAAAAAGAAGCACAATTCTGACAAATTTTGGAAACGTGTTAAAACAGGCAACAGAAGAGTGTCAAACTGTCACAAGGTCCCTTCCTTTTGGAACAAAACAAAAAATGTGCATTTTGGAAGGTTTGGGGCTTTATTACAACCATCACGTTTTCCATTCAAGCATAAACGTTTAGAATTTACAACTTTTGAAGTAATGGGATATTTGTGCAATAGGTCACAGGCCAATGTACAAAACGTTAGCAACAACACAGATTCCGATCTAATGCACCCCAGACATACCTACTGGCAGGAAAAATTATCTAATTAGGAATACTTATTTTAGCTGGACCAGTGTGGAAACATTTCTAGGATAGACAGTGAGAATTTTATCACAATATACAGATATTTAATTATGTCTTACTCAGCATAAAAACTCAACGAGAGCTATGGACTTATAAGGGTAAGGGTCGCTTTATCAGGATTTAGACTTTCAGTCTGTTCATGAAAACCGTTACTGATTGTATTCCTCTATACCCATATAAAATGTTATACAGAACAATAAAATGTTATACAGCTAAATCATTGTGGGCTCTTATTAAATCACCCAAGAGATGACTAGTGTTAGCCAATGGTTAGAAGAGTGATCGTGTGATCCACTTCTAAACAATTAATGTGCCTCTTGGCTATAAAATGGGGAACAAACAGTTACATTGGCTGAAAGAGAAAAAGAAAGAAAAGGCTTCAGTCTCTCACATCTGTTTTTAGGTTGATCAAAAAGAAGAAAAAAATAAAATAAACCCAGTTTGAAGCGCTGTCCAAACAGAAATACAAATGTATTTATATCACAAGATATAAAGTAATAGTGGTAAATGTAAGTGGATACTTTGTGTGAGTCACTGCTGGTGAATAAGTGCATTCTGGTTATAGCATGAGCAAGGGAGAGCAAACGTTAACAAGAACAACAAAAATCTTATGCGTTATTAAAAAACAAAAAGATAACTAGTGTTAACCAACCCCTGGGTAATAGAACCCAAAAAATATTCTGAACAACGTTTGGGCAGTAAATGTCTGTAAAAACGTTTAATACAGTGAGCTGGGAAACAACACACACACACACACACACACACACACACACACACACACACACATCCAAAGTGAAATTTATTCAATAATATTCATACAAATGTAAAGTCCCTTCAGGGTCTTTTTCAGTGAATACATATAGTACGCTGGTTGCACCGAGGCTTAAATAATGAAAGGGGTGAGTGCCGAGGACCATTGAGATTATATATATATATTAATGAGACAGAGGGATACAAAGTAAAGGAAATTCTGTACTTGTAACATGGAAGCTGATACTCTATGAGTCACTGTTGGCAATAAGTTTGCCCTCTGGCTGAAAGATCAAAAACTAAACAGAAAGGAATAAAGCCCAGGGCAGATTCAGGGTGAAGCCATGGTAAAAGCAGGTAAGATGATGCCCTGTAAGCTGGGCAGTAGCTGTGCTCCTTGATATAAATTGGGGGTACAGATAAAATAAATCAGGAGACACTCTATAGTGAGAGCTGTATGTGAGCCTGGTGTGGGTTGATGGACATTATAATCCTGGACAGACAATATAGCCAGCAGGGTGGGTCTGGTCCATATAAAGGAATGGTCACTATGATCCAGGACAGACCAGCAGGGTGGGTCTGGTCCATATAAAGGAATGGTCACTATGTTCCAGGGCAGACCAGCAGGGTGGGTCTGGTCCATATAAAGGAATGGTCACTATGATCCAGGACAGACCAGCAGGGTGGATCTGGTCCATATAAAGGAATGGTCACTATGATCCAGGCAGGGTGGTTCTGGTCTATATAAAGGAATGGTCACTATGATCCAGGCAGGGTGGTTCTGGTCTATATAAAGGAATGGTCACTATGATCCAGGCAGGGTGGGTCTGGTCCATATAAAGGAATGGTCACTATGGTCCAGGCAGGGTGGTTCTGGTCCATATAAAGGAATGGTCATTAATGAGTCCTTACCTGTCACTGCTAGCGCACCCACAGCCAGCACGGCCCCCCACAGCAGCCGCCTTGCCCACATGCTGAGTCCGGCTCCGAGTTCTCCCTCTCACCCCGTCCGAACGGAAATGGCTGGGACAGATCGCACTCACTGCAAGCGCAACACCTGGCTCTGACGTCACGGTGGGACAAACCCCGCCCCCTCAGGTTTCAATGAAACTGGACACAGGGAGACAACGGCATTCTGACCACGCCCACATCTGACGAGGGAAGGGCGTGGCCTGAACAGTTACATTCCATCGCTTAACCTGAATAGAATGTTGAGTATCAGAAACCTGAATAGCTATATATTAATTATATTATATTATATTATATTATATTACATTATATTATATATTACCTTAACCTGAATAGCTATATATTATATCATATATTACCTTAACCTGAATAGCTATATATTATATTATATTATATATTACCTTAACCTGAATAGCTATATATTAATTATATTATATTATATTATATTACATTATATTATATATTACCTTAACCTGAATAGCTATATATTATATTACATTATATTATATATTACCTTAACCTGAATAGCTATATATTATATTAATTATATTACATTCTATTATATATTACCTGAATAGCTATATATTATATTATATATTACTATAACCTGAATAGCTATATATTATATTATATATTACTATAACCTGAATAGCTATATATTATATTAATTATATTCTATTATATATTACCTTAACCTGAATAGCTATATATTCTATTAATTATATTATATTATATATTACCTTAACCTGAATCGCTATATATTCTATTAATTATATTATATTAATTACTGGGAACCGCCTAGAGAAAGGCTGGGAATTTTGTCCGCCCGGTGAAGGGCTGGGAACCGCCTAGAGAAAGGCTGGGGATTTATTATAGCTTAACTGCCTAGCGGGTAGGGAACGCATCCACCTAGAGAAAGGCTGGGGATTTTGATGTACTGTTCAGAATAGAACAGGGTTTATTTACTGTTTAGTTGTTACTATGCTCGTAGTTATACTGTTCTTTGTTATATTATGTTTTCTATTCAGTTGTAGTCATAGTGTGGATACCCTAGTTGCGTGTGTGTGTGTTGTGTGGTTTGTCCTTGATTCTGGATTATGTGCGCATCTCAACATTTGTGACTCCTGCAAATGTATTCTGATTAGTCTCCGCACGTGCACCTTTTCCTTTATTCTCTACCTCTCCTGTACTTGTTGCCCAGAGCTGTGTTAGTCACCCCCGCTCGCCCGCTCAGATCCGTGGCCACCATCTCGGGTGAGCGGATCCTGTGACTAGTCTATGTTTAGGGAAGACTCACGGGGATCAATTCCTCTTGGCAGTCGAGCACTGTAGACATACTTCTTTCTCTCTCTCTCTCTCTCTCTCTCTCTGTCCCTCTTACAGGGAAAGCCTTGTTAGGTAAACATACCATGTCATTATAACATGTCATAGGCCCTTCTGTCCCTACCCCTCTGTACCCCGTTCTCAGGGTGGATGGATCCTATTATTATCCCGTCCCTCTCCCGTCTACATCCACACTTCCCATTATTCCGGTCCCCCTCCCACTTCCCTCTGACCCCGCCCCTCTTCCATCTTCCCTTGTCGCTACCTTCTGCTACCTCCCTCCATCACTTCTCCCGACATCACCCCTCTCCCACCTCCCCCTGTCATTCCTCCTATTCCTGCTCCTCTCCCACCATTACGTGTTGCCTCCCCTGATGCCCCTCTAGTTCCTCTCCCTGTCGTTCCCTCTGCTCCTGTTCCCCTCTCACCTTCATCCGTTGTTCCCCCTGTTGCATCTTTCTCTGCCATATCTCCCCTTCTCTTGCTATTCCCTCTACTCCTGCTCCTTCCTCTCCTCTCCCCGCCACCTCTTCTGTCCCCGTTCCAGATTCCCCTCCTCTTCCCGCCTCCACTCCTGTTGTCCCTCCCTCCCTCGATCTTTCGTCACTTATTTCCGCCCTCTCTGCTTTCCTTGCTATCCCCTCTACTCCTGCTCCTTCCTCTCCTCTCCCCGCCTCCCCTTCTGTCCCCGTTCCAGATTCCCCTCCTCTTCCCGCCGACAATCCTGTTGTCCCTCCCTCGATCTTTCGTCACTCATATCCGCCCTCTCCACTCATCTCCCTCAGCCTACTCAGCCCTCACCCAGTCCGGCTCCTGTCCCCGCCTCCTTCATGGCAACTCCCAGTTACCCAATCATGATCATTGGGTCGAATGAATCCACCATTTCGGGACAGCCTCATGTTGTAGGCGCTTCTCCTTCCGCATCAGGCTTCCATCCCGTTACCTCCCAGTTAGTTACTCCCCAAGCCATTGCTGTCGGTTCTCCCAGCTCCGATGCTCCAGCCGCTCAAGCCCCTAATTCACCAGATGTTGCCAGCTATCATGGTCTCACATTACCGGTTCCCCCCGAGGATGACAATGTGCAAGGGCTTAGCCCTTTCCGTCCTTCGAATAATAGGGTTTTCCCAGAGACAGGCCACCCCAGCCAACCACATCCTGCTCTATCAACAGTGGAAGGGGCCCAACCGATGTTACTTTCAACCCGTCCCAAGCTGCAACCCTAGTAACCTCTCTCCCTGACCCTGAGAAACAGCCCATGCCCTTCTTCCGGAGGGTTGCTCAGATTCATAAGATATACTCAGCAGCCTGGCGTGATCTGTATAGTCTGTGTGAGATCAAGGCTGGGGATGCCTATTGGCCCATTATGGAAAGGAGTTTTAATGATGCTGTCCTCATATGGATTTCCAGTCGGGTATTACATTCTGTGAACAGCTTCGGGCCTGGGCCCAGGATAAACTGGCTGATCAAGCCACTTGTATAAATGATATTATACAAGACAAACTCGAATCTGTGGAAAAATATAATTCACGGTTGACTCAAACTTTCTCCGATCTTGGATTCAGTGTATGTAACAAAGTACATACCCAGATGTTATCCGCTGCCTTTGTTGCTGGCCTTAAGGAAGCCATCAGGAAAGGCTTAGTGCTTTCTCACCCCGTATACAGAATTATTCCTTTGGACACTCTCCTGCTAGTTGCCAAGGGCCTAGAATCTGCTCTACAGCCACCACAAAGGAAAAGTAATCCTCTCATGCTTTCCATTTACAGCCCTGCCAACAGACCCGCCCCTGTCCCCCCAGGATATCCCGCGCCATCTACCCTGCCAGCTGCACATGCCACCCGCCCCTAGACCTCAGACCAGGGCATGCTTTAATTGTAACCAACCAGGCCTTTTCCGGAGAGATTGCCCACACCCCAGGGTGCCTAGACAGCCGATCACTAGACCACCTATGTACCCCAATGCCCCTGGGCCACGTATGGTGGTCTCCAACCTGGTTACCCTCCACAGGTGTATCCTCAGGCACATACATCGTATTACTCTCCTCAGGAATATGCCCAAGCTGTCTACTAGCCCTCTCCATCTGATACTCAACCCCCACCCCGCAGCTAGGCTCACCCTTCCCCTGGTAGTTACGATACAGATGATTTCCAACAAGATGAACCCCCCGCACCCAGTCATTATCGCCCTACACGTCAGACCCATCAGGCCAGTCACTCCACCGCACCCGCATGTCACTACACCGGCCCTGATCAATCTCATCTAGACCTTGTACAATAGGTAACCGGCAAACCTGTGTCTAACACCCCTGTCATGGCAGTGTCTACAGGGGCAAGGGGGGACCTCTCGCTACAGTTGTCTTACCAGTTGAGGGTCATCCTACTACCTTTTAGTTGACACAGGTGCAGCCTGCAGTGTTCTCAGAGAACAAGACCTGCCTGACCCATCTTACCTATCCGACACAGATGTTTCTTGTGTAGGTGTTGATGGTACCCCCCAAAACAACCCATTAACTAAACTCTTGCGGGTTGGATCTGACATTCTCTCTCGGTTTGTTGTCTCATCCACCTGTCCAATTAACCTTTTAGGAGCAGATGTTCTGTCTTGTCTTCAAGCTTCTATCTCTTTTACTGCTGATGGCCAGGTTCAATTACTAACCCCCCTTTCTCGCAAACATACTTCTGTCCTTTGCTCTCTGCCCCTACTACTACATATGACATCCCCCACTGAGGAGGCATGGGTCCCAGAAGCCCCCAGTGCCTTGGATAGGGTTCCAACTAAGCTTTGGTCCACGGGCACAGATAACATTGGACGCCTATGAGTCACACCTGTGGTAGTTACACTAATTAAGGGAGCTAGTCCACCATGAAGACCACAGCATCCACTGAAACCTGCACAAGCTTTCGCCATCTCCAAACAAGTTGATAGCCTGTTGGCAAAAGGTGCTCTGGTCAAGTGTGTATCACAGTGTAACACCCCTCTATTTCCAGTAAAGAAAAAAACTGAAAAAGGTCAACCTGACCAATACCGTATGGTCCAAGACCTCCGCGCTGTTAATGAAGTCACAAACTGCGATACTGCTGTTGTTTCTAATCCACATACACTGTTGTCACAGGTCCCTCCAACAGCTAAATTCTTCACGGTGGTTGATCTTGCAAATGCATTTTTCAGCGTGCCCTTGGATCCCTCTTGTCAATATCTGTTTGCTTTCACACATGATCGTCAAAAGTATACTTGGACTGTCATGCCTCAAGGTGCACAAAATTCCCCAACTCAATTGCCAAAGCTATGTCAGCTGTCCTAGAACCCTGGCAGAAGTCCCACCCAGACGTGGTCCTGCTGCAGTATGTCGATGATTTACTTCTCTGTGCGGATGATTTTCCAACTGCTCAACAGAATTCCGAAGATCTCCTTTGTTTCCTCGCTGAAGAAGGTTGTAAAGCCTCCAAGACGAAACTCCAGTGGTTGTGGCCCTCTGTAGTCTTCTTGGGACATTGCCTTTCCCATGGCACCCGTCACCTAACTCGGAACAGGGTACTTGCCATTACAAATCTCTCCCTTCCGTCTAACCATCAGGCTCTTCATGCCTTCTTGGGCCTCATCACATACTGCAGGTCTTGGATCCCTGAGACTCCTCAACTCATGCAACTTTTCTACGATGCTTTGAAGTCTGAACCTTTTTCATTATCCTCTACAGCCCGCACCTGTTACCATGCCCTTCAAAGAGCCATCTCCTCCGCCCCTGCTTTGGGCCTACCTAACTACCAGCTACGGTTCAAACTTTTCATCTCAGAGAAGATGGGCCATGCTTCAGGGGTCCTTACTCAATCCCACGGTTCCTGTCAGCGCCCTATTGGGTACTTTTCCTGCATGCTAGACCCCGTGGCCAGGGGTGGTCCTTCCAGTTTGCGTGCTGTTTTTGCTGCCAGTGCCCTGCTGGACAAAACTAATGACTTTGTTCTCGGACATAAACTGACAGTTCTTGCTCCCCATGATATCGCTGCCATCCTGAATCAAATCCAGTCAAAGCATCTCAGAGACATCTCCTCCTTCAAACCATTCTCCTCTTGCCTGATAATGTTACTTTACAGAAATGTTACTCCTTGAATCTGGCCACTCTTCTGCTACTTCCCAAGAGGGTAGTGCCGCAATACTGGTACAGCCTGGACATAAATCCTGACGTTCACATGGAACTTCAAATAGAAAAGCCCACAGTTCCACGTGATGAACAGCCGAGATCTACTTGCATTGCATCCTGTGGTTCAGGAACACCCCAGGGCCTGACCCATACTATGAAGAAGAATTATTCAGCCTGGTGGAAATACGCATCACACTGACAGACCTGTTCTGTGACTCTAAAGGAAACATTGTTATCTTAGTCTACCTGCCTATGGAGGTATCACATTTATATCACCACTCGGAGGTGGCTGTTCCTTATATCTCTTTCACCAAGTCTCCAGATCTCTCATCGAAAGAACTTGGCCCAATGGCCAAGACATGGAGTACTGCAACTGAAGAACAGCTCACATTGACGGGGGTCACTAAAAGGACCATAAATTGCAAAACTGTTGGTTACCCTCGATATCACACAGAACAGGACCTGGACGCCCCTCATGATTGTTTTGAACAGATGAAAATGGAAACAACCCATCTCCCAACAGTGCACGAGGCTGCTCTACCTGAACCTGACTACACTCTGTTTGTGGATGGTTCTAGATTCGCAGATGTGCAGGGACAATATCATACCGGATATGCAGTCACCACAGAGGACCAAATACTCCAAGCATCTTCACTCCTATCATCTAAGTCAGCACAAGAAGCCGAACTAATAGCCCTTTCGGTGGCATGCAAGATGTCTGAAGGGAAACGTGTTCATATTTACACAGACTCAAGGTATGCCCTGGGCGTGGCACATGACTTTGGCTTAATCTGGAAAACCAGGGGGTTCCTTACAGCAACAGGTACTCCTGTGAAACATGACGCAGCTATCAAAGACTTGATGGATGCCTTACTACTTCCCGAAGAGGTGGCCATACTGAAGGTAAAGGCCCACGGGAGACTGAATTCAGAAGAAGCACATGGCAACCATTTAGCCGACCAGGCCACTAAGGATGCAGCGCGCCAGTGTCGGGAAGTGGACAGAAGAGTGCCCGTTGAAAAGACTCCTATTTACACTATGCAAACCCTACCCACTGATCTCAAGCTCCTAAGAGAACAACAGGCCACCGCCACCCCACAAGAAAAACAAAGCTGGAAAGACAAAGAAGCAACACTCCAGAATTAAGTATACACAATCAACCTCAAATTCTGTTTACCCAAGAATATGTACCCAGCTGTCGTTCAGTGAGCCCATGGACCAGCTCATTTATCTAATCACCTCATGAACTCTTCATTGATTGATAAATATTTTGAAGCACCCGGAATCACCACCTTGACACGAAATTACTGCAGATCCTGTACCATCTGTGCCAGATGTAATCCAGGGGAAATAATCAAAGCTGCACCAAACCATTTGGCCAAACCACAGTACCCTTTCTAAAGGATCCAAATTGATCATATCCAAATGCCCAAAGAGTGGCCGGTATGAGTACGCACCAGGGTACATCCTTCACCGCGTTGCTAACCACGGAGATCTGGGCAGCACTGGGGGTGACCCTTGCATTCCACACACCCTGTCACCCACAGAGTAGTGGTAAGGTAGAATGCATGAATGGCACTCTGAAAGCCAGAATGCTTAAAATGTCCCAAGAAACTAACCTACCCTGGCCGGAGAGTCTTCCCATAGCATTGTTTAGTGTAAGGTATACCCCAAGAGGGAGGTTTAACTTATCCCCTTACGAAATCTTATTTGGAACAGCGCCCAGGTTAGGCTGTTACTTTCCTCAGCAACTTAAAATTCAATCAGATGCAATGGTAGATTATATAACTGTTCTCTCTCATGCCTTGACCAAAATCCATGCAAGAAGTTCCTAAGAAAACACACTCTTGAGCCAAGTTTTGATGGTCCATTCCAGGTCCTATTGACTACATCTACCTCTGTAAAGTTGGCCGGGAAGAATACTTGGATACACGCCTCGCACTGCAAGAAAGTTCCTGATCCAGAGGAAGCAGATTCCGCCAAATCATGAGCTTCCTGTGCCTATTTCTGCTGCTAGGCCTATCAAAGGCCCAACATGTTGCTATTGCCAAAGACAATCATGTTTACACATTTTGGTATAATTCTTCAAACACACACGTAGCTACTTTCACCTTTGATTACTGTGATATTGTCTCTTGTACTTTTCCACAATCACAACACTCAGCTATATACAAAGACATACCAAACAAAAAGGACCCATATATTTGTGTGACAGGTGACCATTTGGGACATCACTGTAGTACCTGGAAAGCAGCGGGTTGGAATACTGGTCGACCATGGGGCTACAGACCACAAAGTGTCTTAGATAGGATTGACAGATATGGGAAACCCTTGTTATACAGAATGACCTTATGCAAGCCAACAGGGTCTACCCCAATGAAGCTCACCTTAAAGATAGAACATCCCAGCCCAGGAGACGCTGGGGAGTACGTAATGGGAATGTATTGGAAAGGGGGTGGCTCACATAACAAGTTGGGGACCTTTTATTTACAAGACATGCTTACGTCACCTGACTGGGTAGGCTCCACACACATGACCATTAACCCTCTCAAACCACACATGAAAACCCTTAAAGACATGGTAGCCATTGCCAATCCCACATTTGAAGACACTATGGCTGTGGAGACCGGGTTTTTAGATACTAATCTATGGCTTGAATGGATGAGGTATAATGCTAACTCACACAATAAAACTGTTATGTTTGTGGTGGGCCAGACCCCATCTAGGTACAGTGCCTTTAAATCTACCTCCAGATGTTGAGATGTGTTTCTTAAGCCTCTATGCGCAGACAGCAGTGAATTCATCAGTGTGTGAATCATTGAAAAGATTTATCCAATAACCCAAGGGAATACCAGGCCACCTGATGGAATCACCGTGTACCCAGGTAACTTCACTTGCTACACAATGCATGGAGCCACAGGTAAATTTGTAGGTAAATTCCCTTCTGGCTTCTGTACCACTTATCGAGAACCTCCCACTGCCCTATTAGTAAATCAAGTTAAGTCTGTGGGAGACATTTACTGGCTATGTGGTGACATGCAGCTCAGATTGAAAATGACTGGCCTGTGGTGGGGAGAATGTACTCTGACCAAAGCTATCATGCCCATACATATAATTTCTGATAACCACCAAGGCCCACACGATTCACCACACACGTATCTTAGAGTAAAAAGAGAAACCCCCATTCGAGGTAGTTTCGACCCACACATATATATCGATGCCATAGGTGTACCAAGGTGGGTACCAAATGAGTTCAAGGCCAGAGATGAGGTTGCGTCAGGATTCGAATCCTTGATCCCACTCATCACCGCTAACAAGAATGTTAACTGGATCAATTATATCTACTATAACCAGCAACGATTTGTCAATTATATTAGCAGAACAATTACAGACTACCTCCCAAATGATATTTCAGAATCGAATGGCCTTAGACATGATCCTAGCAGAAAAGGTGTAAAATACTCCCAGATATTATGACATGCTGTACCTTCATCCCAGACAATACAGGCCCTAACGGTAAGGTAACCATGGCCATAGAGAAATTAGAAAGTATTTATGACGAATTAAAGAGGAATTCGGGAGTCCCCAATTCATGGGACAGATGGTTTGGATGGATGAGTGGATGGCAGAAAACTCTCCTTCAAGTAGGTATGGCAGTTCTTACTGTGGTAATTCTCTTTCTCTTCCTGATTTGCTGTGTGATGCCCTGTGTGCAGAAATATTTACAGAAGACTGTAGGTCAGACTATTGACCGCACTACGCCTACATTCCTACATCAGGATATGGACGATATGGACAGTGACACCCCACACACACCTCTTCAGTCCCACCACCTCAAACAGACAACTACTTCCATATAGGGATAGTATAGGGACAGTGTCTGTCTCTACGGGCAGGAGTCTGACGCAGGAGATGTAGTGGGTTAGCCGCTGCGGGATAACTGTGCAGTGAAGCATTCGAGGCCTGTTCAGACAGATGAGCTGCAGCTAATTAGGGACATCATTAGGGTTAGTTAGTAGTTGTCTCTCTCTTTCATAAATAGTAATTTTAAGGGGGGACTGTTGTGGACAAAAATATTAACCCAATCCATGTTGGTAAAATGCCTATTTACGCAGTATAACTACAATCAGCGTTATTCAACTTTCTATGTGGTTTACCTAAAATGGCCACTAGGGAGTTTCCCTTTGACATTGACTAACACCCTCATTAACAAGATGGCGCTGGGATCTGGTGGAGACCTCCAAGATACCAGTGACATCACACCCGGTAGGAAGAGCACTAAATGAACCACTTAACACCTAACCAATTAATGATGTATTATTCCATGTTATCTCTGACAATGCATATGATGTAATTTTGCTTTATAAGGGAGATGCCGTCCCTTCAGAATAAACATTATTCAAGTTTTTCATTAACCCGAAACCTGTGTCTGGTGTGAATTACTTTAGGAGCGTGCACGCATTACTTCTTTAATTTGGCCGGGGGCAGAAACGCAAGATAATCAATTTATTGATTGATTCCACATTGATGAGTAAAAGATTTTTCAAGTAAAATTCAAAAAACATGTATTGTTTTACATTTTTCATTATTTTTTTTAAATTAAATTACATGAGATTATATAAATAATGGTATGTAAAGAGAGCCTTTTTTGTCCTGAAAAAAACTATATATAATTTGTATAGGAACAGTAAATTAGAGAACGGAAAATTACAGCTAAATACAAACACCACAAAAGTGTAAAAAGAGGCCTGGTCTCAAATGTACAACATGGCAAAAACAGTCCGGTCCTTAAGGGATAATTATATTATATCACGTTATGTCACCTTAACCTGTATAGCTATATATCATATTAATTATATTATATTATCTATTACCTTAACCTGAATAGCTATATATTATATTAATTATATTATATTATATATTACCTTAACCTGTATAGCTATATATTATATTAATTATATTATATTATATATTACCTTAACCTGAATAGCTATATATTATATTATATCATGTTATGTTACCTTAACCTGTATAGCTATATATTATATTAAAATTATTATATATTATATATTAACTTAACCTGAATAGCTATATATTATATTAATTATATTATATTATATATTACCTTAACTTGAATAGCTATATATTATATTAATTATATTATATTATATATTACCTTAACCTGAATAGCTATATATTATATTATATATTACCGTAACCTGAATAGCTATATATTATATTATATTATATTATATATTACCTTAACCTGAATAGCTATATATTATATTATATATTATATATTACCTTAACCTGAATAGCTATATATTATATTAATTATATTATATTATATATTACCTTAACCTGAATAGCTATATATTATATTAATTATATTATATTATATCATGTTATGTCACCTTAACCTTTGTAGCTATATATTATATTATATATTACCTTAACCTGTATAGCTATATATTATATTCATTATATTATATTATATATTACCTTAACCTGAATAGCTATATATTATTTTAATTATATCATATATTACCTTAACCTGAATAGAATGTTGAGTATCAGTGACTTGTATAGCTATATATTATATTAATTATATTATATATTACCTTAACCTGAATAGCTATATATTATATTAATTATATTATATATAACCTTAACCTAAATAGCTATATTTTTAAAATTATATTATATATTACCTTAACCTGAATAGAATGTTGAGTATCAGTGAACTGAATAGCTATATATTATATTAATATTATATGATATATTACCTTGAACTGTATAGCTATATATTATATTATATATTACCTTAACCTGAATAGAATGTTGAGTATCAGTGACCTGAATAGCTATATATTATATTAACCCCTTAAGGACACATGACATGTGTGACCTGTCATGATTCCCTTTTATTCCAGAAGTTTGGTCCTTAAGGGGTTAATTATATTATATGATATATTACCTTGACCTGTATAGCTATATATTATATTATATTATATATTACCTTAACCTGAATAGCTATATATTATATTATATATTACCTTAACCTGAATAGAATGTTGAGTATCCGAGACCTGAGTAGCTATATATAATATATTATATCATATATTACCTTAACCTGTATAGCTATATATTATATTATATATTCCCTTAACCCGAATAGCTATATATTATATTATATTATATATTACCGTAACCTGAATAGCTATATATTATATTATATTATATTATATATTACCTTAACCTGAATAGCTATATATTATATTATATATTATATATTACCTTAACCTGAATAGCTATATATTATATTAATTATATTATATTATATATTACCTTAACCTGAATAGCTATATATTATATTAATTATATTATATTATATCATGTTATGTCACCTTAACCTTTGTAGCTATATATTATATTATATATTACCTTAACCTGTATAGCTATATATTATATTCATTATATTATATTATATATTACCTTAACCTGAATAGCTATATATTATTTTAATTATATCATATATTACCTTAACCTGAATAGAATGTTGAGTATCAGTGACTTGTATAGCTATATATTATATTAATTATATTATATATTACCTTAACCTGAATAGCTATATATTATATTAATTATATTATATATAACCTTAACCTAAATAGCTATATTTTTAAAATTATATTATATATTACCTTAACCTGAATAGAATGTTGAGTATCAGTGAACTGAATAGCTATATATTATATTAATATTATATGATATATTACCTTGAACTGTATAGCTATATATTATATTATATATTACCTTAACCTGAATAGAATGTTGAGTATCAGTGACCTGAATAGCTATATATTATATTAACCCCTTAAGGACACATGACATGTGTGACCTGTCATGATTCCCTTTTATTCCAGAAGTTTGGTCCTTAAGGGGTTAATTATATTATATGATATATTACCTTGACCTGTATAGCTATATATTATATTATATTATATATTACCTTAACCTGAATAGCTATATATTATATTATATATTACCTTAACCTGAATAGAATGTTGAGTATCCGAGACCTGAGTAGCTATATATAATATATTATATCATATATTACCTTAACCTGTATAGCTATATATTATATTATATATTCCCTTAACCCGAATAGCTATATATTATATTATATCATATATTACCTTAACCTGAATAGCTATTATATTATATCATATATTCAGGGCCATCTTTAATATTGACCGGACCCTGGGCAACCGTTTGCTTGGGGCCCCTGGACCCTACCCCCTGCCAGACATACTAATACACATATACAGAGACATACACTGACAGACATACTGACACACACGCAGACACATACACTGACAGACACACATTGACAGACATACTGACACACACAGAGACATACACTACAGACATACTGACACACACACACACACACACACACACACACACATACACTGACAGACATACTGACACACGCAGACACATACTGACACACATACACAGACATACACTGTCAAACATACCGACACACATACACAAAGACATACAATGACAGGCATACTTACATACACAGACACACTGACATACACAGACAGACATACTGACACAAGCACAGACACATACACTGACAGACATACTGACATAAACATACACAGACAGACATACTGACATAAACATACAATTAAAGACATACTGACACAAACACAGACACATACACAGACAGACATAAACATACAATTACAGACATACTGACACAAACACAGACACATACACAGACAGACATACTGACATAAATTTACACTTTTAAACCTACCCTCTAGTTTCCTACCTTGGAAGGTGGTTCCCCAGTGTCCAGACTGAAGGCTGAGGCTGTTGGGATCTGCCTCTCCCGGGACAGGCTCCCTCCTTCGTCTCCTGTGCGGCTCCTCTTCTTAGTGGGAGGAAGTGACTCGCAACCGTCACTTCCTACCAGCGCTGCCGAAAAGCAAAGGGCGCTGTTAAAAGGCTACAGTGTGTGACTAGGCCCCTGCTTACAATACCCACTCGGTGGCCTCCTTAAGGTGCGGGCCGGCAGCCCCATGGGGGGGAAAATTGTTGAGGGCAGCGGGGGCCCACGGGGCAACTGCTATGGGCCCCACAAGAGTAAAAGGGCCAGGGTCAGCTGCCCGTTTGCCCTGTGTTAAAGATGGCCCTGCATATATTACCTTAACCTGAATAGCTATATATTATATTATATCATATATTACCTTAACCTGAATAGCTATATATTATATTAATTATATTATGTCACCTTAACCTGAATAGCTATATATTATATCACCTTTACCTGACTAGCTATATATTATATTATATTATATATTACTATAACCTGAATAGCTATATATTGTATTAATTATATTATATATTACCTTAACGGGGTAGTCAACCTTTTTCTACCTACCGCCCACTAATGCATCTTTCTTGATGGAAACATTTATCTGCTCCTTCTTTCTCCTATTTTCCAAGTACTCCACTCCCTTCTATCGTGTATCCCCCTACCTACTCCAACTCTTCCCCTTCCTCAACCCGCATGTTACACTCATTGATGAGCGCACACGTTCGTAAATGCGAAAGCACGATATGGGCGCACATGCGTGTTCAGGCACACACGCTTGCACTTTCATGCACTCGCATCTGCAACCTTGCACTCTCTGCTTACCACTGAGTGCGCGAGAGCTGAATAGAGCATTCATCTCTCTGGATGGAGGGAGGATTCTGCTACCGCCCACCTGGAATCATAAAACGCCCACTGGTGGGCGGTAGGGACCAGGTTGATAACCCATGAGAAATAGATAGGTAATTGAAGTAGTCGACAGATTGCGTTGCTTCATTCATTGCCGTTCCAGAACACATCATCAATATAGCGAAATATCCTGCAATGTGTATTTCTCCAAAATGTATTTCCTTTCTAAACTGGTATAAGTATGCATTAGCATACTTTGGGGTCGTGGCTACCCCCATAGATGTTCCCGACCTTTGCAAATACAACTGAATTTCAAAAAATACTTTGATTGTAAAGTCAACAACAATTCAAGAATATATTCGATGGACGGTTCTTTGTAGTATGGGGCATTTACCAGGAGCTCCTTGTTTTTGGATGAAAGGACATAAGGAGTATGTCATTCTGCATTGTATTGTAAATATTGAGTATGTGTAATAAACTTTGTGTAATATATATATATATATTTCTCTCTACCTTTATGTCTTGTCCTGCATGCTAAAGTTAGTTTTACCAGCCCTACTCCATATATTTGGCTTGTTTACTGAATTGTTTTATTCACCTATATCCATAGATTTAATTACTTTTCTCTGTGATTTCTATCCTCCTCCTTTCTTTTATTGATACCTATCCAAATGTTTGTTTTGCTCTACTAACCCTCACCTCATCCGTGCATAGAAGCACCTCTCCGTTCCTTAGCTTTATTGCTGGCCTGACGCTAATCTATTACACCCACAGCCCGAGTTAAAAGATTCCTGCCTCAGACCTGAACTCAGAGGTCCACCCAGCCCAAGCTCATCTCCTCATTTAATTCTGCAGAAATGACTGCTGCAACACTAATTAACACATCCGTCACATCCTACTTTTATATTCCAAATCAATACTATGTACATTTTCCCAAACATTGTACACCACAGCATATCCTCTCCTAACCACTCTTGACCTACTCCCTAATTTCCGCTCTCCCTTTTCTTTTCCCTCATTTCCCTCAACCCACAACTACCTCTACATTTTCCCTTCTCTGCTACACTCCCCCTTCTCTTGTCTCATGAATAGCACTATTTTCTCTCTCCTACTCCCAAACAATCTCATCCTAGACCCAATCCACTTAAAACCCACTTGAACCTCCTGTCATTGTCTCTCCTCCTGATTCTAGCATTTGGTGATGTCTCTCCCAACTCAGGGCTCTTCACCTACTCTGCTTACATCAAGCCAACCAAATAATTGTATGAACCTTATACCAGTACCCTGTTATTCAGTCTCATTTACCAACATTCAGTATACACTCTGGAACACCTGCTCTGTCTGCAGCAAACTGAAATATACAGCTATACATGACCTCTTAATTTTAAAATCTCTTACCCTACTGGCACTCACTGAGTCCTGGTCATCCTGTCCTATTCATTGAACACTTTTCTTTCTGCCTTCCCCACTTCCTCTCCTCTAGCAATTTCGCTTTTATTCTTGGGGACTCTAATATCACAATCAACAACCCTCACAGCTCTGAAGCCTCTCAACTGCTCTCTGTAACTGTGGTAAAACTAGCCATTTATTTGTATAAGAGATTGAGTTGGTTCAACAATTCCTACTTCATGAACAGAATATGGACATATTGTTCATTAGACGAACCAACTATCGAACGAGAGACCACCCAGTGGAGTCGTGTGTCTCCAATTGAGGATTGCAACACTTTGAAACCGCAAGGTTCTAATGGTCGGATTGGTGGCGGCGACCATCTTTGCGCACGAATGCCCAGTGGTGTTCGGTCGTTGAGTGCATGGTACTAAAATTGGACACTCGACCTCGCAAACACTTCCATCTCGTTTGTACGTGCATTTGCTTTCGCCTCAGAGCAGTGGCATTCGACTAAATGGAACGAACGACCATCAGATACATGACTACCCAGTTTGTGAACGTTTGCATTAGTTAGTTTGTTTGTGAGAACTCCAGAAAGAAGACCGGTCAAAGCATTCAATCGCATGGAACTGTTTTGGGGCTTCACCTTGTGTCTGACCGGTCTAAAACTTCACTCGAATGGCTTTCCTGTTCTACCAAACGCATCTGAGCGGTATTTCGACAGATTGGGTGCTTAGATCCCTGCTATTCGGTGAAGTGGAGTTCTGGGATTCATATTATCGGAGTTATAAAGTTTTAAATTATTGTTTAATTTTCTGTACTTGAGAGATAATCTAATTAAAGAATGGTTCTTGCGCAATTATCTTTCAAGTACAGAAAAGGATCATGGGAAATGTGTCCTTGTTCTCTATCCTCCACAAGGTCCACCAGGGGGAAACCCCTGGAATGTAATTAAAGAAACCCCTTGCATGGGGAATTGTATAAAAGCCAGTTGTGGCTCAATAAAAATCAGTTGACTCCCAAAGCTGTGTTTCGTCCAGTTGTTGGGGAATGGGATTGGAATTATCACGCTACCCTTTATTTGAATGCTAATTAAGTCTACCAGCGGAGATATTGCAGTTCATACTTCTACTCCACTACAGTAACCTTCTTCTACCTCACGCAATAGTCTTACTTAGCAACTCACACAGTGGGAAAAACTCTTGATCTCATCTTCACCAATCTCTGTACTGCCTCTAATAGTTCATTTCCTATTTCCTCTATAAAAGCCCAACCTTGACCCCAACTCCTTTTCCAACTACCTCCCTATCTCGCTACTAATGTTTGCCTCCAAGATTCTTGAGAGAGTTGTGTACGCTAGATTGACAGACTTCCTTGAATCCAATTCCGTGCTCATCACTCTGTCAAAACGTCCCTGACCAAAGTATCCAATGATTTCATTGCTGCTAAATCCAGTGGTTGCTACTGTCTTTTAATTCTCCTTGACCTTTCAGCTGCTTTTAACACTGTTAATCATCAACAACTTCTTCTCATCCTCCGCAATCTTGGTTTATGAGACTCTGCTCCTTCCTCGTTTTCCTCCTACCTCTCTCAGCGCTCTTTCAGTGTTTCGGTTTCTGTCTCTTCCTCTTCTATGAAACCCCTCTCTGTTGGTGTTCCCAAAGGTTCTGTCCTTGGTCGCCTACTGTTCTCGATCAATAGTGCCTCCCTTGGTTAACTCATCAGCTCCTTTGGCTTCCAATATCACTTTTATACAAATTATACGCAAATGTATCTATCCTCTTCTGATCTCTCACAGTCCCTCTTTACTTGTGTCTCTGACTGTCTCTCTGATATTTCTAACTTGATGACCGCTCATTTTCTTAAACGTAACCTCTACAAAACAGAACTTCTCGTCTCTCTTCCCTCAAGTATTGCTACTTCTGTGTCTGTCTCCCTTCAAGTCAATATATAAACCAACAGAATTAAAGGAACATTACTTATTCAAAAAAGGGGCCAGCACAATCCCTACATAACATTGTATCCAAGAGAAACAAGGTCCAAGCACTTCAAAATCTCAGCAAGGCAAATTTATTGGAACCAAGTACACAGTGCCAAGCCAACACCCAAAATTCACTGCCTATAAAAACGCATTTATAGGCAGTGAAATTACTCAATACACAGCAATCAAACAATCAGTAGAGGTATAATTATTAATAGAATGATTGTGTACTCACTCTAATGGGACATCATGCATGTTTGTTCTGAAAAAAACGGAAGTTAGCCGGAAATAAAACACCCACCTCATAGAAAGAGCTTACAGGAATCCACCACCGGGAGGACCAAGGTACAGCACAGACACAATGAACCCATCACAAAGCATCAAACATTTGTGTCTAGAATGCGACAACAGCGCAATAATGGCACACCTCCTATGCCTTGCCCCTCTGTCAGTTCTTACACTGGATTCCCTGTAAGATTTAGGGCTCAATTTAAAATTCTGGTGCTTGCTTACCAATCTCTACATAATGCTATCCTCATTAATACACAAGTATGTCCTGTCCAGGCCCCTACACTTTTCTGAAGATCTGTGTCTATCTGTGTCTATCCTCTCTTCATACTACCACCTCTCACACCCACCTTCAAGACTTTTCTAGGGCTGCACCATTCCAGTGGAACTCCTTTCCATGCTCCGTTAGACTCTCACGCAATCTCAGTTCCTTCAAAACATCAACAACCGATTTCTTTAGGAAAACGTATCAATCAAGCTGTTAATAGCTACACGCACCTTGTTGTTAACCCACACTGCTTCCTCTCCTGCAATTGTGTCACACACAAATAAACTAACCCTTCATTGTAACTATTCTAATAGCATACTTATTTGTGCCACTTTACCCCACTCCCTCTAGAATTTCCTGTCCGTCCAACTAGTCTTGTTGCAAATATTTGTCTGTTAGTCCATCTGTTGTACATCGCTGCGGAAAATGTTGGAACTTTTTAAATAATAATAATGACAAAATAAGTTAAGAAAACAGGAACAAGATGTGTTAAAAAGTGAATTTACCAGTTCAGTACACTAGATGGCAACAAAACCCACCGTCAATTTAATCGCTTTATGACAAGGGCTATAATCTGTGTGAAGAACATAGGGTGTTATGATGGAACGTCTCTTTAATGAGTTAAAATGATGACGTGTGTAATGTAAGAATTTTCACACACTTTCATTATTCTTTTATCCTATAACTTATCCAGTTAAAACCCTTAGTGTATGCGATGGAGACGGATTGTTCTGATAATCTTAATGTCATGTATTACTTTCAAATTCCTATAATATGTTATCCTATCTTTATATATCCAAAATACTCAGCATGTCAGAAACCACTTTTTTTACGATGGAGCCGCCAAAGTTGTTTGATCCAACACGGGCCAGGGCCGCAGTTAGGCGAATTAGGCATTCGCCTAGGGCACCAGCCTGCTGGGGACGCCCACCCATACACATATGTATGTGTATCCATAAACATTAAATGTGTGTATGGATGCATGTATTAGGCAGTGTGTGTTTATGGATGTAGGTATTAGGCATTATATGTGCATGAATGTAGGTATTAGGCAGTATGTCTGTATGGATGTAGGCATTAGGCAGTATATGTGTTTATGGATGTAGGCATTAGGCAGTATGTCTGTATGGATGTAGGCATTAGGCAGTGTGTGTGTATGGATGCATGTATTAGGCAGTGAGTGTGTGTGTATGGATGTAGGTATTAGGCAGTGTGTGTGTATGGATGTAGGTATCAGGCAGTATGTGTGTTTATGGATGTAGGCATTAGGCAGTATGTCTGTATGGATGTAGGCATTAGGCAACATGTGTGTATGGATGCATGTACTAGGCAGTGTGTGCGTATGAATGTACGTATCAGGCAGTATGTGTGTATGGATGCAGGTATTAAGCAGTATGTGTGCATGGATGCAGGTCCGTCGCGACAAGGCAAGCAAACCAAGCAATTGCTTGGGGCCTCCGAGTTGGCCTGGGGCCCCAAGACAAAGACTGGTTAAGAATAAAATGTATCGACAAACTGTGTAAGCGCCTCTTTGATAGTCAATGCAGTAAAGTGCAATGACACTGTTATCGGGATCCCCTCTCAGTGGTCGCGACTCGCTGACAGCAGCCAGCCAACCACGTGAGCTCTGCTGCCGGCAAAATACAAAACCTCCTCGGAGTCGGCAGTTATCATGAAGTGGAATTAGGCTTCAGGAAGCCAGAAAAGAAATAAGAGAAAGGAAGAGGAGGATAAGAAAAAACAAGATAGTGGTAAGTGATAAATTACACTGGATGGATAAAATAGCTCTACTTGTCTTGTACAAATGGTGTAATTTTGCAGCAGGTAGGCTAGCAAAAATATGTTCGCTACCTGCCTGATGGCAAATGCTGCTTGTAACGAACAGTTTGTGCAACTTTTTTTTCGAACAATGGCAATTTTTACACTGTTACATTTTGAAGTACAGTATCAGGACAACCCACGGTTTATTAACTATTTAACAAGGTCATCCTATGAGACCGGTTGAATGCGCTCGCAGCTCCTGATGTGCATGCGCATTCAGCCCAGGAGAAGGATCGGAGGCGGAGAGGAGGAGAGCAGCTCCCCGCCCGGCGCTGGAGAAAGGTAAGTTTTAACCCCTTTCCTCTCCCCAGAGCCCGGCGGGAGGGGGCACCCTCAGGGCACTATAGTGCCATGAAAACGAGTATGTTTTCCTGGCACTATAGTGGTCCTTTAACAAAGTGTTAGGAATATCTGGTCCGTCTATCTATGTAATGTTTATAGATGTTTTAAAAATGGTTTCTTAAAGGTTTACAAAATTTTTTTATTATTACCCGATACCGAATACATTATATGATAGATATAATGTGTGTTACAATAAACCGTTAATTTACAGCACTACTAATAATTAGTAAACATTTAATTATAATTTCATTGTTTAACAGTAAAAAGACTGCTTGCTAACAGTTAAATGACAATTAACTAAAGATTAATTAACTATCAATTTACCATCTATTAATGATTGTTATTATAAAGTGTTACCATCTTTTCTTTCTCCCTCAAGGTGCTTTGCTTAAATTTCTCAGCCCTCAGGCTCTTCCTAAGGATGAAGGTAGAGTGAATTTCTCTTACTGAGCTGAGCTGTTAATATGCTAACAGTGAAATGGTAAAACGTACTTCACAGGTAATTTAAGATTTTTTTTATTCAATTACTTTCCCAGCTACACCATCAACTTCATCTTCAACATCAGCAGATGCATCACTTCTCAGAGCTGATGTTTCCTCTATAGCACAAGGTACCTCAAGCTCTATAATTAAAGCTGATATCCTGCACAGCCCAGAGTTTAAACTGATGTGATGTCATATTGTTAGAAAAAAAACAGTGCAAATCACTATTGAATTCCCACCAAACTGTGTAAATACCACCAGTCACTTTTGCCCATGGACATTTCAGAATTTTTAATATACAATAGTGCCTGTCAAATTTCTAGGTGTCAGACACTCAGTGATACATTCTGTACCTGAACAGATGGATTATATTAATAAAAACATTATTTGAAGACCTGGTCTTTTCTGCTTTGCACAATGACCTGGTACAATGGTTTGTACCAGATCAATCATGTCAGCAAGCTGCTACAAAGTCCAAATATTTCCATGGAAACACTTAGATCAGCAACAGAAGGAGTAAAAGACTACCTTGAAGACTTCAGGGAAAATGGGATTGCTTCCTGTCAAACTGATGCAAAGGACATTGCAGAAAATCTGGATATGAAAATGACCCTTCCTGAGAAAAGGCAGTGTAAAAAGAAAAGACAGTCTCTATATGAAGGTACAGAGGACACTCAGTCTACTCCAGACGAGACTTTCAGAAGAGACTTCTTTCTGCCCATGGTTGACACAGCCCTCAGAAGCCTAAGTGACAGGTTTTCACGATTGAAGGGTGTTTATGACCTTTATGACTTTCTGTTCTCAAAGGACAACATGAAGCAGACAATAAAGAATGGAAAGCTTCATGAACGATGCAAAAAATTGGAACAAACCCTCCATGACATTGATGCTGATGACTTGGCACTTGAGATCAATTCATCTTGAGATCAATTCACCATGTAGCCACTTCCCCATTTGACATGCTTAATTCCATACACAGTGAGAAGCTACTGGATTTGTACAGTAATTTAAGCATTGTTTTGCGTCTACTCCTGACTCTCCCTGTGTCAGTGGCCTCTTGTGAGAGGAGCTTTTCAGATTTGAAGCTGATAAAAAATTACATGAGGTCCACCATGGGCCAAGAAAGGCTCACAGGACTGGCACTTACGTCAATTGAGCGGGATGTTCACCAGTCTTTTGACATGGAGGACACTGTGATTGCCTTTGCAGAAAACAAGGCTCGCAAACAGCAGTTTTAGATCATTTGCACATGTTTGTGAGAACTAAAAAATGTTAATTTGAGTGTGTATGTGTGTGTGTTTTAAGTATGTTGGATTTAGTTATTGTGCACTGTTTTAATGTATATTTGATTTTATAGTACAGTGGTGTTTTTTGCAAATGCTCAATTGTTGAAAATGTTAAAATTTTATGCACATTATATGCAACAGCAGTATTTGCACTGTAAACTTTTTTATTTATTTAAAGTGTGGGTAAACGTAAACTGTATGGCTATGCTGTGGTTCCTGTAGGCTTTGCGTGCGTGCAGGGGGGTGGAGGGGGTGCCTCCATGTCCATTTTGCTTGGGGCCCCCAAATTCCTTCAAACAGCCCTGTATGGATTTAGGTATTAGGCAGTATGTGAGTATGGATGTAGGGATCAGGCAGTGTGTGTGTGTGTGTGTATGGATGTAGGGATCAGGCAGTGTGTGTGTGTG
>OW240916.1:318119939-318132972 GCA_933207985.1 Pelobates cultripes | reverse complement strand
GATCAGGCAGTGTGTGTGTGTATGGATGTAGGTATTAGGCAGTATGTGTGTATGGATGTAGGTATCAGGCAGTGTGTGTATGGATGTAGGGATTAGGCAGTGTGTGTGTGTGTGTGTGTGTGTGTGTGTATGGATGAAGGGATTAGGCAGTGTGTGTATGGATGTAGGGATTAGGCAGTGTGTGTATGGATGTAGGGATTAGGGATCAGGCAGTGTGTGTGTGTGTATGGATCTAGGGATCAGGCAGTGTGTGTGTATGGAAGGATCAGGCAGTGTGTGTGTGTGTATGGATGTAGGGATCAGGCAGTGTGTGTGTGTGTGTGTGTGTATGGATGGATGTAGGGATCAGGCAGTGTGTGTTTATGGATGTACGCATTAAGCAGTATGTGTGTGTGTGTGTGTGTGTGTACGTACTAGGCAGTATGTGTGTTTAATGATGTACACATCAAGCAGTATGCGTGTATTAAAAGGCAAAATGTAGGCCAAAATAGCTGATCTATAAGTTTACTCCATTCGGCTAAAGTCACGGTTCAGCTGTTTTTGCTTAAACTTTGAATTGCAGTGAGTTGAAAACCAAATTGCAGAGTTTAGTGAATAAACCTCTGAGATTATAATTGCTTTATTAAGGGGGAGGCAAAATGGATCTTTGCCTAGGGCGGCAGAAATCCTTGCACCGGCCCTGGATCCACCAGTTTGTGTTTATACAATCCTACAATTTCTGATCAATCACATAAAAAGGCTGTTCCTAAATAGGCTGTTTCTAAAAATGTGTCCATCCGTCCTCCTGATTAATCAAGGTCCCTCACTTCATGATCACACTTTAAATTCTTGGTTCCCTGTATGTTACTACATACCAAAACACCTTTATTGTTTATATTCGCCATGGATGTTTAGATTTCTTGAGTACTGGTAGGCTAACCTCCATTACAGTGGCTCACATGCCAAGTCTTCTTGTTTAGCTTATAACCTCCATTAGACTTCTCTCCATGATTTTCTTGTTAATTTCACTTAAATTTCCACCCTGCTTCCCCTCCCCCCCCCCCATTTACAAACACTACATCTGTTAAAAGAAAAAAATCCAAAATGCAGTATAAAATTGGAACCCATTATTTGAAATATAATTGAAAGTCACCATGTTCTAATGAAGCAACATGCTAACAATTTATTAAAGGGTTACTCCAATCACCATGACCACTTCGGCTTTTAGAAACGGTTACGGTAGTAGGAACTTTATGTTCAGCGTTTCGGCAAACACAGCATATACAGCGACATGATATAATCACTGTTGCACCGGGTGTTAGTTGCACACCTGGAACACGTAACTTAGGCAGCTAGGAAATCTATACCGAGATGTCCAATGTCAGTTCTGTGCAAAAAAAAAAAAATACATCGGTCATGGGCACGCACAGTCATCAGGCAGCATTCATCTACCCTCCTCCCTTCATGTCGCCTCAACTTCCTTTTAAAGAAACCCCCCCGCTGTCTTCCATCCATACCCTTAATGACTCACAGTTCGCACATGTGGCTCATGGATGCTGTGATGTCAGAAGAGCTGTGCAAACAAGTATGGGGAGCTTCGGCCCAGCGTCAGGTGAGTTTAAAGCTTTTTATTAGGATTAGTTTAACCCTGAGGGGGCAAGGAAGGGTGGAGGGCACAAGTTAGTAATGTCAAATACAGCATTATTGAGTAAAATCAAATGTAAAAAAAAAAAGGTTTGGAGTAACCCTGTAACCATTTGTAGAGGAGGGCTAAACTTGTTCTGTAAAATACATGGCTCAGATTACTATTTTCGACAACCTTGTTTGGGGAAATATAGTGACTGTACACACAATGCTTACGTAAACTGTATTAAAGAACAATAGTGCAGAGTTTTTTTTCTCAGTAATTGTGTTAAAAATTTGTGATATTTAATAAATATAAACGTAAAAAATGAAACAATTGAAATCAACTTTCAGACATAAGAAAAATAAAAAAAAATGCACACTAATCTATACTTTGTGCTGGAAAATATAAATATATACTGTAGGAAACACTGTATGTAAGTGAAGACACACAAACAGATCAATATACACAGACGATATATAAATATTGAAGTGACAAATCACAACCAGTACATGGTTAGAAGTGCTTTACAAAGTCATTGTTATCACGAAACAATGCTTTACGTAAAGGTGTGAATACAGTTTAAGTGATTAAGGATGTGTCAACAACATCCCTTCTGTTCCAGCAGTATGGGGTAATTATTGGCAAGATTATGGCGTAATTCTCCCAGGGATCACAGAGTCCGGATTATTCATTAAACTCAAGTTGTAACAAACGAACATCTGAATGGCAGAATGGAGGATACAGAAGCCGAGCTGGAGAATCAGCTAGGTTTTACCTACATTTTGCTACAATTCAGAGTTTAAAGAATAAATTACTATGTTCATTGGTGACAAGGAGTTTCCAGACAAGCTAAAAATATTTTCAATAATATAAAATAAAAAATAAAAAATACATTGGTATTTACGTTAGAATGAATTGATGTTACATCACACACCAGTTGTGTTAGGATTTCAAACCTATAATTCATTTCGTAAGAATTAGAAAAGCTGTAATCCTTTATCAGACAAGAGCTAATTTAGGAGAACGGATAAACCCTTATATAACAAGCTATCAAAATTAGTCGTGGGATATTAAAATGTACATTGTGTTGGCTAAATCACAAGTAGATGGAGAGAGTTAAAGACAAACCGTATGAATATTAATTCCTCCTCTCAATTTAATGTCTTATAATAGGCCGGTTGAGTCAGTCAGTCTCACCTCTACGATTGCAGTCTTTATGGTTATTGCGATAAAGACTACCAGTGTCAAATACAGTGAAATGACGGTTAATCAATACATTTGTTGTCTATTTGGCTAGCTTATTGTATAAATTACATTTCCCAAAATGCTATACTATGCCTAGTCTACCTGTAAGGAGGGTTTTTTTTTTTTTTTTCTGTTGTACTGCTCATCTTTATGATAGATTATTAATAACAAATTTTGCCCCCTATTTCCTATTAAAAAAAAAGGCACAGAGTTTTAAATTTGAAGTTACAAAAGGGTCTATTAATTTCTGGCGATCCCAACAAAAGCTTTGTATTTTTCATAATAACTTTGAATAACTAGTCTTATTTAGTATTTCAGTGCTCCACTTAATCAGTCTAACAAAACAAAAAATACATTTACAGTACATGTTCAGTCTTGCTGTGCTAGAAGGACCTGCATTCTTTACCAGCAAAATTCCAGTCTTTTAAAAACCTAGAAAAATAGTTCTCCCTCTTCAATGTAGAAAGGAAAAAAAACAAATGAAAACCTTTCAACATTCGCTAGTTTTCGTGTTATTTGAGCTCGATGTGTAGGAACTGGTCTTTCTTGAGTATTTCATGGAACTAAAAGAGATTCGCATTCTCTCAACAGTCCGTACACTCCGGCATTTGAACGTGTTTTTCACGTGATCCCGAAAGTCATTTGAAACAAAGTAGTAGACAAAAGGATCAATGCAGCTGTTCATAGAGGAGAGACACAGAGCGACGATGTAAACTGCGTAGATGTTGTCAATATACCTTTTCTTAATGAAAGAGTAATGAACTATAATAAGAACGTTACTGGGTATAAAACAGACAAGATACATAACAAGCACTATAATGATAAGTCGAATCGCTCTCTTCCTCTTTTTTCCAATATCTTCATCAGTGATAGAGGCGTTCAAAGTCTTAATCATGAGAACGTAAGCCAATGTAGTGAGAACCGCAGGGAAAAAAAATACCCCGATTGCCAGGGATATGAAGTAGTTGAACATATCGAAGGATAGGGTGTCAAGTGGCAGGGCATCATGGCAAGTTGTAATGTTGAGTCTTGGCAGGTGAACAGTTTGGTTAAAAAGATATAGTGGGATTGTGCCTAGAATAATTAAGATCCATACAAGTACTGAAACAATGAGTGCAATTCTTGAGTTCTTTCTGGCATGCGACATAGGGTTAACAATGACCCAGTATCTCTGGACACTAAGACATGTCATGAATAAGATCGAGCAATACATATTTCCGTAAAAAAAGCCGACAAACATTTTGCACATAGCTTCGCCATAAATCCAGTTATTGCCATTCAAGTGGTAGGCAGCCTTGAAAGGAAACCATATGATAAGCATTAGATCAGCCATAGCCAGATTAGCCATGTATATTACAGCCGGATGTTTCTTCTTGGTTCTGAATAAGAAGACCCACAAGGCTATTGCGTTGCTTGGTAAGCCAATGATAAACACTATTAAGTAAACCGCTGGGATGAAACCAGTAGTCAACCTGCTGGTCAGTACATTCGCTGCAAAGTCGTCCACTGCATAAACATAGTTCCCAGAACCGTTACAGGATTCTACCTTGACAAAAATGAAACTTCTTCCTCCAACTGATGAACATGTGGTGTTAATTCCTGTAATGAGAACAAAAATCGCACAATGTGAAATTTTATATTTTTCAATAGAATTTAGATAGATCTAGGTCAGTTATGTGTATTACTTTTATAACAGAAGATAGAGCAGATTAATGGTTAATTTTTTTTTTTACATTTTCAAACTTTTTCTAAAAATTTGCATTTAGGCAACACTAAGAAATTTATGAGAATAGGGTTTATTATAAAGAAAAATGGATGAAGGAGTTGGAAAACCAAAACAAAATGAAAACTATACAGACGTATTCCCGAGCTATAGTTTTAAGTTATATATATTTTAGGGTTGTCACTTGTCGTATGAGGGTTTGAAAGATGAGATGTACTTATTTTTCAGCCCTTGCACACTGGTCTCCACAATGTGGTGTAGATAATATCAGCCTATTCAATGTTTCCCCATACGGAAGCACCTCTTGTGGCCGTATGGAAGAAGCCCCTAAAGTGGTGTTAACCCTGCAATGTAAACATAGTCGTTTCTGCATAAAAAGGAATGTTTGCAGTTGCAGGGTTAAACAGAAAGGAACGTGGCCACCATGTACACAGTTATTTAACCCCTTAAGGAAGGAAACATCCCCTTGAGGACCAATGACGGTCCGGAACAGTCATAACAGTAATATTTATTTACCTGATCGACGTTGCTCCCTGTGTGTGGGGGACTGCCTGATAGCCCAGACAGTCCTCCCTCGGCGAATTAGGCCCCCGCGGCCATGTGATCACTCTAACAGAGTGGTCACATGGCCGCAATAGGCGTCCAAGTATCTGACTGCATGTGTAAAATAAAATATATATATTCATACTAAGTGTATTTTTATATTAATAAATACATATATTAATATAAAAATACACTCAGAATTAAATGACACACACACACACACATATATATATCAGAATCCAGCACACTCACTTATTCACTAAACAATATATACACACACACAGATATAGATATATATATTTAAATTCTACGTGCATATTTATGTAATATTTTTACATAATTAACTAGTTCTATTGATTGCAATTTGAGGGACCTGCCTGACAATCAGGTCCAGAGTCCAGAGAATTTAATTTGCTAGCACTGTATTTAACCCTGTAACTTTCTATGACACCCTAAAACCTGTACATGGGGCGGGGGGTACAGTTTTACTCTGGAGACTTCGCTGAACACAAATATTACTGTTTCAAAACCATAAAACAGATCACAGCGATGATATTGTCAGTGAAAGTAAAATTTTTTGCAGTTTTCACACACAAACGGCAGTTTCACTGATGATATTGTTGTAATAAGTTTTACTGTTTTGAAACACTAATATTTGTGTTCAGCGAAGTCTCCCGAGTATAACAGTACCCCCCATGTACAGGTTTTATAGTGTTTTTGAAAAAGTTACATGGTTAAATATAAGGGTCAAATATTTTTACATTGAAAATTGCCAGGTTGGTTACGTTGCCTTTGAGAGCGTATGGTAGCCCAGGAATGATAATTACCCCCATGATGGCATACCATTTGCAAAAGTAGACAACCCAAGGTATTGCAAATGGTGTATGTTCAGTCTTTTTTAGTAGCCACTTAGTCACAAGCACTGGCCAAAATTAGCATTCATAATTGTTTTTTGTATTTTTAACAGACAAACAAATATAAATCCTAACTTTGGCCAGTGTTTGTGACTAAGTGGCTACTAAAAAAAGACTGGACATACCCCATATTGAATACCCTGGGTTGTCTACTTTAAAAAAATATGTACATGTGGGGTGTGATTCAGAGATTTATGACAGATAATAGTGTTACAATGTCACTATTGATACATTTTAAATATATATATATATATATATATATTTTTAAACAGCAATTTCCTACTTGTACTTATAGCCATATAACTTGCCAAAAAAAAAAAAAAGCACGTAAACACTGGGTATTTTTAAACTCCGGACAAAATTTGGAATCTATTTAGCATTTTTTCCCCCATTAGCTTTTCTAGATAGTAAAATATTTTTCAAGTAAAAAAAACATGTTTTCTTTAAATTTTTCTTTAGTAAAATTATCTGACGACATTATACAAATAATGGTATATAAAGAAAGCCTTTTTTGTCCTGAAAAAAAAACAAACAATATATAACTTGTATGGGAACAGTAAATGAGAGAGAGGAAAATTACAGCTAAACACAAACACCACAAAAGTGTAAAAACAGCCCTAGTCATTAACGTACAACACAGTCCTGAAGGGGTTAACCAGTGGAAATTCTAGTTGTTAGCAAAACTGACCGTGGTATTTGTATGCCAGATATTTCTGGTAATTTTCTCTCTTTTGTTATTTTTTTTCAAGCAATTCGTTTATCAAATTTTAATACTTTAAAAAAAAAAATATATATATATTTTGTTTTAAGTTTTTGACTGAGAGTACTTATTTCTTGTAGAAGTTTATTGATAAAACTCTGTTTAAATGCTTTCTTAGGCACAACATTTTGTATCACATTACCACTTATTCACTAGGTTAGTGCTTAGAGTCCGGGTGCGACTCAGATAATTCTACGTTGAGATAGTAGGTAGGATCATGTTTACACTAGACACCACTCCTGATTTTAGTATTGCACTAAACCACTTCTCTTTACTTTCTGAATGCTTAGTTTATAGAGGTTGTTGTAAATTGTGCAATATTTAATAGAATGTTAAACTTTTCACACAGTACATTATTGATTTATTATGGGATCATTTCTAGGCATGGGCAAATATTTCTACACATTTTCTGGAGTGCCTTAATGTTGCCCAAATAGTCTGAACATTTTGTATACTATATGCCGCTTCTTTTGACGAAGGAGTCACTCACAGTGGACATACCAACAAGCACACTCATGGATATCACTAACTTTCCAAAGAACTTTAAGCTTCTATCTGTAATACCATCAAAGGATTTATTTTCAATCCGGCACAGAGCTAATGCATTGCCAAGAACTCTGGTCTTGTCATTGATTCCAGAAAATAAGTTGTGCTGACTACCACTCATCTTTCCGTAATGGATTACCTCAGAACCTCACTCTTTCGAGTCTCAAAGACTTGGCTGTAACATATTTCTGGCAGCCATTGTTCAGTATTAGAATTCCAGAACTTAACTCACATTCTAACAACACCCTCTGGACTTTTGAGACAGCTCAATGTTGACCCAGTAAGGAACCAGTTAATGAAAGAACCCACTGTCATAAATCTTCATTTTAGCCATTTTGGGACTGACAACATTGGCTTAAGTGGAAAACCTCCATGTTGGTGTTGTAAGAATATGAAGTAGTTAACTTTTCTTGTTCATTTGTATTTTATGCTTAGATAAGGTTTATAATCATTAGTGCTGACTGTAAGGATATGAAATAGTTAAACTCTTTTTGCTTTATATGCTTTAAAATAATGTTTGAAATAATTATGCTGACTTTGGCAGATGTATTTTGTACCAAGGTCTTACTTCTAGAGGATGTGCGACCTTGCTCGATCTCAGGATGTTCCTGTCCCGTCTTTATTCAAATGCTTATCTTTTAATGTCAGACAAGTATGTACTATTAACTACAAGGAAGCGATAAATCTCACTGCTTGCATGACAAACGGTGCATAAATGCTAGCCCTGAAAATATACTCACTGAGAATCTTGTTAAAGCACATTTGTGGTGTCCGTGTCTTTATAGCTAACAATGATTCTCCATCAATATTGATTATGGTGACCGGAGAATCGAGAAGAGTTGAGTCCAGAACAGCATTAACCCTTTCAGGTGTGGTTTAATTTGCTGCCTTAACCCACTGAAATTAGCTCCTGGAACATACACTACACAAAATTAAATGTGTTACTAAACAGTTTTGCTTATTTTTCTTTATTAGGCACAGATTTCTCTTTTGTTACACTCCCATAAATACTCTCATGATTTTGAGCTATGCTCTAATCAGTGCGAGACTGACAAGGCATTTGCCATGGGCGGCATTTTCAAGGGGATGGGGGCAAAAAAACGCCACCCCAAAATGCCCCGGCAGATACCTTGTCAGTCTCTTGTCCTAGGGGATCCAAGTACCACCTCAGGCCCCCCCTCAAATCCCTCAAACAGACCGCAGTGATGCTGGAGCCGGAATATGACATCACTCCAGCCCCAGGGTCACTAAGCAGTAGGAGAGGGAGCTGAGCAGCAAGATCAGAGCTCCATCGCCACCTGCATTGACCGCCAGCCCAGCATTCCCATGGGAAATAGAGACTCCATGCCAGCACTCCCAAAGGTAGGAAGGCTGGGTGGGTGTGGGTGTAATATATTATATATATATATATATATATATATATATATATATATATATATGTCGGGGGTGCCCGAGTTCCAACATGCCAAGGGCAGCACAAAAACCAACATACACCACTGGCCCTAATCCTTTCCTATAGAGGCTTTGCTTGCTTGAGACTTGTCTCTGTTAGTTAAAACATTTTGGCAAAGCATGTGAAGTCCTCACAAGCAGAAATGCCACTCTGGTGCATGTGCCATAGATTCTCCAAGCTTCCACTGGCAAATCACTTTTAAGGCCTGGCTAGTAGCAAAGGACTTAAAACTCTGAGCACCGGACTCATGACACACTTCACTTTGTATCTTGCAGTTGGCATAAGATTCGAATAGCCAATCAAATATCACTCAAAATGATAAACAGTGCTCCAGAATGTGCTACTGCTTTATGATGAAAACAAATGGAGTTAAAAGATATTACAAAAAAAATTAAATAACTTTAAATAGTTTATTGTTCCAAACAACAACAACAAAAAGTGATCTAATTTTATCCCATATACAAATATAGAATCATTATTTTTTTATTATTTTACGAGTACTAGAGAGATGCTGGTAATTACGTGCTATGTTGTCATTGTAGCACACATCACCATGCTGCAAGTATCACTCAACATACGCCCAAGAAATGGAAGCAAAACAAGGATATGCCTATAATTAACCAATCTCTGACAATTCTGGAAACTCCCTAAACCTAAGCATCAGGATTGTAGGTTTGTAAAAACAAAACACAATCACTGAATCACAATCATCTTCATTATCTGAATTTTGGAATACTGTTTAATCTGTTAAATTCTAAAACAAGAGAGAATAGGATTATTCTATGTGAATATTTGGAACCAGATCCATTTTTTGTCTAAGCAAACATTACAATCATTCATACACTAAATTTGACTAATTGTTAATCATTTATGTTTATTGAACTTGTGAGTCCCACAGTTGATAAACTGCGATTAGCAATGTCAGGGTCACTGTTAGACTAGGAGATTTACACATTAAACTGAAAGCTGTAAAGAACAGGAAACGGAATTTGAAATTTGAACGGGAATACACATTTGTATCTCTAACGCCTTAGTATCCATGTCCTTAGGAATAATAAATGTCTGATTTACTTAGTTGCTGGGGCAGGAAGCGCCTTTTGTAGCTTTCATTATGGACTTAACCCAGAAATGTAAACGTTGCAGCTTCTAAAATAAATAAATAAATTACCTATCAATGCTTTACATTGTGGGATTAAACCTACAGAACCATTGCACAAAAATCACGTAATTGAAAAGAAGTGGCCTGGGTGTCTTTAGTGGTCCATTTCAATTTGTATAGTCTGAGAAAATGAAGTCCGTCGATATGCTGGTAAAGTCTACTAACTAGTCTTTCAGAAGTTTATATGTTGCAGCCCCGAATATAAAATAATAGGGCAATCTACATTACATCATCTCTGTTCCAAAAAACAAACAAAAAACAGATAGGTTTGTGTTCCAAATAGTGTGTTTGGTTAAACGGTCACGAGGAGTTAAAGAAGCACTTTCTTTGTTCAACAAAAGCGTGACACACCTTCTTGGTGACCTAGAAATCGGCATTTTAATTATCTTGACTTAAAGTGCAGGTAGTTACTGCTCGCTAGGACATGACTCATATCAGCAAAGAACACCTATGCTGGAACAGACACACTACTCTTCATTGTTAACATTCATTTTGATCTTGGTGAATAAAGAAAAGAAAAAAAAAAGAAAAAAAGAAATCACCCCAGCCGATCAAACAGCCGCCCGATTTCCTCAGTTAGTCAGGGGAGAGCCAACAGTGAGGGAGATTTAGGTGTAAATGTTTTTTTGGTACACCTGTTGGCGCTGCCATTTTTATGAAACATTTATAATTTTTGTTTATAAGACGCAAACATTTCCCACAAAAAGCTGGGTAAGGATCGCAGGAGGTGTAGTCCATGGATAAGGATCATGGGAGGTGTAGTCCAAGAACATGGCCTTGACTATTAACAATTGTGCTGCAAATGTTTCTGGACCTCATTTCCCAGTTTACCATGCTCCATACCTCTCTTTGTAGCCGTGCTCCCCCATGTCAACCACCAGGCCTCCCTCCTGGGTCATGCCTCATAAATGCCCCCCAACATACACTAATCTTGATGCCTCCATTCTGCCCAGCCTTACACTGTCCCAGGCTCCCTCCTCTGTCATACCTTGACTTGTGAGCATTGTAATAGTCTAAAGCAGCAAAGTACAGCATTTTTACCATGTAGTGTCTGGCTGTGAATGATGGGATTTAGAGTACAAAACATTTTAATATGTTCTAGGTAGTAGTTATGTCACTGTACCTCGTGGTTGAGCATTGATGCCTTTAATGATGATGCATTACCCAACACTCTCACCAATTATTGCTACATTCATAAAACAAACAATAACAAAACCTGGAGAAACCTGTTTTGTGTTAACGTTTGTAGTAGTTTGTTTCTTATGTACTATTATATCATCACATTCAAATCATAAAGCTCGGAGGAAGATGTTGGCACTACACAAATGCTAATAAGAATAATAATAGGATTTGCAATAAATTAACTTTCGAATATTACTGGTTTGCATTTTTTAACATTTCATTCACTAACTTGGATCACGTAACTCTTTAAAAAAAATAAAAAAAAATAATAATAATAATAATAATAATAATAATCTCAAAAAAAGTCACAGTATCATGACTTGCGAACAACATTGTAAAACAAAAACACAATAGTACGAGTATTTTAACAACTCAAGCTATTAGCGCTCGTAGAACCAAAAAACACCATCATTAGATAAGGTGTAGCAACAGAATGTTGTGCATTGTACCTGCCAGCACAGATTGTGTTAGAACTCAGACTCTTTCCTAAGTACACATTGTCTCAGAGCCATTTTAACCTTTTAATGACCAACGGCAAACCACAAATGTCTTGTTTTAAAAAAAAAAAAAAAAGATCGGTGGTCGTTTAGGGGCTTCACTGTTGGGGAGTGGGGATATAGTGAGGTTTATTGATTAAACACAAATTAAAGTGAATTGGACACAGCCAGGTCTATTTACTAAAGAGACAGCCATGCTAACAGTTCTGCTAAGAATTCTCATTTTAGTATATAACCCTGTAATCTTTCAGTTACAGTGAAATACAGTCCAAATGGCAAGATCGAGCCTCAAATAGCCAATCCAGAAACATTCACCAACTCCGAAACAGGCGCACCTTGACTATTTTGGGCTCAATTTTACAAGTTTTGGATTTTGATTTGCTACAGTTTAATTTTTAATGAGAAACCTGCAGATAACTGAAATATCTCCAGCTTAGTTTTGGTCACAACGTGGCTATATTAGCCTACATTTTTCAATTCAGGACAATCCAGAGTTTAGTGAATAAGTCTGATTGCCCTATTATACTGGAAATTGGATTAGGGGGTCTTACCTGTCACTGACTGGAAGCACAAACACAATACTAAGAGTGGCAGCAGCTGTGAGCAGCCCATCATACGATCCCTGTCCGGATTCCTGGGTTAGAATGTTCAGCAGGTAAATCCTCACTGATACAGAACTCAGCGGAGAATGATCACTGCATGAGGATCAGGGACTGTCTCACCTGGCTGTGATGTCACTGACTCTCCAAACTCCGCCCCTGAAACCAAAACAGGGCAAGTCCTTACCTGAGCTGCACAGATACAGCGATCAGATGCCAGTGACACAGGGTGTGCTCAGTCCGAGCATTACAAATACACAAACTGTCTGACACACGCAGACGGCGAGCACAGCAAAACTGCTGCCATGAAGTATGCAGGATTCACATGCTGCTGGAAATAAATTACAGTATCACTGTCACTTTGTAGGTTAGCTTTTTTGAATTAATAATTTTTGTCACTTATTTTTCTTTCATTATTTTTAAACATAAGATAAACTAAATGTACACAGCGATTTGGGTTAGTGCGCAAATAACATTTTTCTCTTTGGTTTTTTGGGGCTGATGTGCACTATAGTCATTGCTGCCGCCCAGGAGTAGTCGGAGTTTAAGTGCAGGACCTAATTCTGCATTTTGTGTAAGATAAACTAGGGACTACTTTTTCTTATGGGGAGCATGATCTTTGGAAATGGGGGGAGCTTAAGCAAAGTTCCATTTCATTTGCTAACTTACCCAGAATCCATCAGTAAAACAAGTATCCCACACAAGGCACAGAGCAGGCATCGTGGACAGAGGAGAACAAAATGGAGACGCCCAGGTATTCTGATGCTGCACAAGGAATAGAATAAAATAAATACAATTAAAGGCAA
>OW240916.1:318086434-318119633 GCA_933207985.1 Pelobates cultripes | reverse complement strand
GTTTGTGTTTATACAATCCTACAATTTCTGATCAATCACATAAAAAGGCTGTTTCTAAATATGCTGCTCTAGAATGTGTCCATCCCTCCTCCTGATTAATCAAGGTCCCTCACTTCATGATCACACTTTAAATTCTTGGTTCCCTGTATGTTACTACATACCAAAACACCTTTATTGTTTATATTCGCCATGGATGTTTAGATTTCTTGAGTACTGGTAGGCTAACCTCCATTACAGTGGCTCACATGCCAAGTCTTCTTGTTTAGCTTATAACCTCCATTAGACTTCTCTCCATGATTTTCTTGTTAATTTCACTTAAATTTCCACCCTGCTTCCCCTCCCCCCCCCCCATTTACAAACACTACATCTGTTAAAAGAAAAAAATCCAAAATGCAGTATAAAGTTGGAACCCAGTATTTGAAATATAATTGAAAGTCACCATGTTCTAATGAAGCAACATGCTAACAATTTATTAAAGGGTTACTCCAATCACCATGACCACTTCGGCTTTTAGAAACGGTTACGGTAGTAGGAACTTTATGTTCAGCGTTTCGGCAAACACAGCATATACAGCGACATGATATAATCACTGTTGCACCGGGTGTTAGTTGCACACCTGGAACACGTAACTTAGGCAGCTAGGAAATCTATACCGAGATGTCCAATGTCAGTTCTGTGCAAAAAAAAAAAAATACATCGGTCATGGGCACGCACAGTCATCAGGCAGCATTCATCTACCCTCCTCCCTTCATGTCGCCTCAACTTCCTTTTAAAGAAACCCCCCCGATGTCTTCCATCCATACCCTTAATGACTCACAGTTCATGTGGCTCATGGATGCTGTGATGTCAGAAGAGCTGTGCAAACAAGTATGGGGAGCTTCGGCCCAGCGTCAGGTGAGTTTAAAGCTTTTTATTAGGATTAGTTTAACCCTGAGGGGGCAAGGAAGGGTGGAGGGCACAAGTTAGTAATGTCAAATACAGCATTATTGAGTAAAATCAAATGTTAACTAAAAAGGTTTGGAGTAACCCTGTAACCATTTGTAGAGGAGGGCCAAACTTGTTCTGTAAAATACATGGCTCAGATTACTATTTTCAACAACCTTGTTTGGGGAAATATAGTGACTGTACACACAATGCTTACGTAAACTGTATTAAAGAACAATAGTGCAGAGTTTTTTTTCCTCAGTAATTGTGTTAAAAAATTGTGATATTTAATAAATATAAACGTAAAAAATGAAACAATTGAAATCAACTTTCAGACATAAGAAAAATAAAAAAAAATGCACACTAATCTCTATACTTTGTGCTGGAAAATATAAACATATATATATATATATATATATATATATATATATATATATATATATATATATTTACACTGTAGGAAACACTGTATGTAAGTGAAGACACACAAACAGATCAATATACACAGACGATATATAAATATTGAAGTGACAAATCACAACCAGTACATGGTTAGAAGTGCTTTACAAAGTCATTGTTATCACGAAACAATTCTTTACGTAAGGGTGTGAATACAGTTTAAGTGATTAAGGATGTGTCAACAACCTCCCTTCTGTTCCAGCAGTATGGGGTAATTATTGGCAAGATTATGGCGTAATTCTCCCAGGGATCACAGAGTCCGGATTATTCATTAAACTCAAGTTGTAACAAACGAACATCTGAATGGCAGAATGGAGGATACAGAAGCCGAGCTGAAGAATCAGCTAGGTTTTACCTACATTTTGCTACAATTCAGAGTTTAAATAATAAATTACTATGTTCATTGGTGACAAGGAGTTTCCAGACAAGCTAAAAATATTTTCAATAATATAAAATAAAAAATAAAAAATACATTGGTATTTACGTTAGAATGAATTGATGTTACATCACACACCAGTTGTGTTAGGATTTCAAACCCATAATTCATTTCGTAAGAATTAGAAAAGCTGTAATCCTTTATCAGACAAGAGCTATTTTAGGAGAACGGATAAACCCTTATATAACAAGCTATCAAAATTAGTTGTGGGATATTAAAATGTACATTGTGTTGGCTAAATCACAAGTAGATGGAGAGAGTTAAAGACAAACCGTATGAATATTAATTCCTCCTCTCAATTTAATGTCTTGTAATAGGCCGGTTGAATCAGTCAGTCTCACCTCTACGATTGCAGTCTTTATGGTTATTGCGATAAAGACTACCAGTGTCAAATACAGTGAAATGACGGTTAATCAATACATTTGTTGTCTATTTGGCTAGCTTATTGTATAAATTACATTTCCCAAAATGCTATACTATGCCTAGTCTACCTGTAAGGAGGGTTTTTTTTTTTTTTTTCTGTTGTACTGCTCATCTTTATGATAGATTATTAATAACAAATTTTGCCCCCTATTTCCTATTAAAAAAAAAGGCACAGAGTTTTAAATTTGAAGTTACAAAAGGGTCTATTAATTTCTGGCGATCCCAACAAAAGCTTTGTATTTTTCATAATAACTTTGAATAACTAGTCTTATTTAGTATTTCAGTGCTCCACTTAATCAGTCTAACAAAACAAAAAATACATTTACAGTACATGTTCAGTCTTGCTGTGCTAGAAGGACCTGCATTCTTTACCAGCAAAATTCCAGTCTTTTAAAAACCTAGAAAAATAGTTCTCCCTCTTCAATGTAGAAAGGAAAAAAAACAAATGAAAACCTTTCAACATTCGCTAGTTTTCGTGTTATTTGAGCTCGATGTGTAGGAACTGGTCTTTCTTGAGTATTTCATGGAACTAAAAGAGATTCGCATTCTCTCGACAGTCCGTACACTCCGGCATTTGAAAGTGTTTTTCACGTGATCCCGAAAGTCATTTGAAACAAAGTAGTAGACAAAAGGATCAATGCAGCTGTTCATAGAGGAGAGACACAGAGCGACGATGTAAACTGCATAGATGTTGTCAATATACCTTTTCTTAATGAAAGAGTAATGAACTATAATAAGAACGTTACTGGGTATAAAACAGACAAGATACATAACAAGCACTATAATGATAAGTCGAATCGCTCTCTTCCTCTTTTTTCCAATATCTTCATCAGTGATAGAGGCATTCAAAGTCTTAATCATGAGAACGTAAGCCAATGTAGTGAGAACCGCAGGGAAAAAAAATACCCCGATTGCCAGGGATATGAAGTAGTTGAACATATCGAAGGATAGGGTGTCAAGTGGCAGGGCATCATGGCAAGTTGTAATGTTGAGTCTTGGCAGGTGAACAGTTTGGTTAAAAAGATATAGTGGGATTGTGCCTAGAATAATTAAGATCCATACAAGTACTGAAACAATGAGTGCAATTCTTGAGTTCTTTCTGGCATGCGACATAGGGTTAACAATGACCCAGTATCTCTGGACACTAAGACATGTCATGAATAAGATCGAGCAATACATATTTCCGTAAAAAAAGCCGACAAACATTTTGCACATAGCTTCGCCATAAATCCAGTTATTGCCATTCAAGTGGTAGGCAGCCTTGAAAGGAAACCATATGATAAGCATTAGATCAGCCATAGCCAGATTAGCCATGTATATTACAGCCGGATGTTTCTTCTTGGTTCTGAATAAGAAGACCCACAAGGCTATTGCGTTGCTTGGTAAGCCAATGATAAACACTATTAAGTAAACCGCTGGGATGAAACCAGTAGTCAACCTGCTGGTCAGTACATTTGCTGCAAAGTCGTCCACTGCATAAACATAGTTCCCAGAACCGTTACAGGATTCTACCTTGACAAAAATGAAACTTCTTCCTCCAACTGATGAACACGTGGTGTTAATTCCTGTAATGAGAACAAAAATCGCACAATGTGAAATTTTATATTTTGCAATAGAAATTAGATAGATCTAGGTCAGTTATGTGTATTACTTTTATAACAGAGAAGATATAAGAGCAGATTAATGGTTAATTTTTTTTTTACATTTTCAAACTTTTTCTAAAAATTTGCATTTAGGCAACACTAAGAAATTTATGAGAATAGGGTTTATTATAAAGAAAAATGGATGAAGGAGTTGGAAAACCAAAACAAAACGAAAACTATACAGACGTATTCCCGAGCTATAGTTTTAAGTTATATATATTTTAGGGTTGTCACTTGTCGTATGAGGGTTTGAAAGATGAGATGTACTTATTTTTCAGCCCTTGCACACTGGTCTCCACAATGTGGTGTAGATAATATCAGCCTATTCAATGTTTCCCCATACGGAAGCACCTCTTAAACAGAAAGGAACGTGGCCACCATGTACACAGTTATTTAACCCCTTAAGGAAGGAAACATCCCCTTGAGGACCAATGACGGTCCGGAACAGTCATAACAGTAATATTTATTTACCTGATCGACGTTGCTCCCTGTGTGTGGGGGACTGCCTGATAGCCCAGACAGTCCTCCCTCGGCGAATTAGGCCCCCGCGGCCATGTGATCACTCTAACAGAGTGGTCACATGGCCGCAATAGGCGTCCAAGTATCTGACTGCATGTGTAAAATAAAATATATATATTCATACTAAGTGTATTTTTATATTAATAAATACATATATTAATATAAAAATACACTCAGAATTAAATGACACACACACACACACATATATATATCAGAATCCAGCACACTCACTTATTCACTAAACAATATATACACACACACAGATATAGATATATATATTTAAATTCTACGTGCATATTTATGTAATATTTTTACATAATTAACTAGTTCTATTGATTGCAATTTGAGGGACCTGCCTGACAATCAGGTCCAGAGTCCAGAGAATTTAATTTGCTAGCACTGTATTTAACCCTGTAACTTTCTATGACACCCTAAAACCTGTACATGGGGCGGGGGGTACAGTTTTACTCTGGAGACTTCGCTGAACACAAATATTACTGTTTCAAAACCATAAAACAGATCACAGCGATGATATTGTCAGTGAAAGTAAAATTTTTTGCAGTTTTCACACACAAACGGCAGTTTCACTGATGATATTGTTGTAATAAGTTTTACTGTTTTGAAACACTAATATTTGTGTTCAGCGAAGTCTCCCGAGTATAACAGTACCCCCCATGTACAGGTTTTATAGTGTTTTTGAAAAAGTTACATGGTTAAATATAAGGGTCAAATATTTTTACATTGAAAATTGCCAGGTTGGTTACGTTGCCTTTGAGAGCGTATGGTAGCCCAGGAATGATAATTACCCCCATGATGGCATACCATTTGCAAAAGTAGACAACCCAAGGTATTGCAAATGGTGTATGTTCAGTCTTTTTTAGTAGCCACTTAGTCACAAGCACTGGCCAAAATTAGCATTCATAATTGTTTTTTGTATTTTTAACAGACAAACAAATATAAATCCTAACTTTGGCCAGTGTTTGTGACTAAGTGGCTACTAAAAAAAGACTGGACATACCCCATATTGAATACCCTGGGTTGTCTACTTTAAAAAAATATGTACATGTGGGGTGTGATTCAGAGATTTATGACAGATAATAGTGTTACAATGTCACTATTGATACATTTTAAATATATATATATATATATATATATTTTTAAACAGCAATTTCCTACTTGTACTTATAGCCATATAACTTGCCAAAAAAAAAAAAAAGCACGTAAACACTGGGTATTTTTAAACTCCGGACAAAATTTGGAATCTATTTAGCATTTTTTCCCCCATTAGCTTTTCTAGATAGTAAAATATTTTTCAAGTAAAAAAAACATGTTTTCTTTAAATTTTTCTTTAGTAAAATTATCTGACGACATTATACAAATAATGGTATATAAAGAAAGCCTTTTTTGTCCTGAAAAAAAAACAGCCCTAGTCATTAACGTACAACACAGTCCTGAAGGGGTTAACCAGTGGAAATTCTAGTTGTTAGCAAAACTGACCGTGGTATTTGTATGCCAGATATTTCTGGTAATTTTCTCTCTTTTGTTATTTTTTTTCAAGCAATTCGTTTATCAAATTTTAATACTTTAAAAAAAAAAATATATATATATTTTGTTTTAAGTTTTTGACTGAGAGTACTTATTTCTTGTAGAAGTTTATTGATAAAACTCTGTTTAAATGCTTTCTTAGGCACAACATTTTGTATCACATTACCACTTATTCACTAGGTTAGTGCTTAGAGTCCGGGTGCGACTCAGATAATTCTACGTTGAGATAGTAGGTAGGATCATGTTTACACTAGACACCACTCCTGATTTTAGTATTGCACTAAACCACTTCTCTTTACTTTCTGAATGCTTAGTTTATAGAGGTTGTTGTAAATTGTGCAATATTTAATAGAATGTTAAACTTTTCACACAGTACATTATTGATTTATTATGGGATCATTTCTAGGCATGGGCAAATATTTCTACACATTTTCTGGAGTGCCTTAATGTTGCCCAAATAGTCTGAACATTTTGTATACTATATGCCGCTTCTTTTGACGAAGGAGTCACTCACAGTGGACATACCAACAAGCACACTCATGGATATCACTAACTTTCCAAAGAACTTTAAGCTTCTATCTGTAATACCATCAAAGGATTTATTTTCAATCCGGCACAGAGCTAATGCATTGCCAAGAACTCTGGTCTTGTAATTGATTCCAGAAAATAAGTTGTGCTGACTACCACTCATCTTTCCGTAATGGATTACCTCAGAACCTCACTCTTTCGAGTCTCAAAGACTTGGCTGTAACATATTTCTGGCAGCCATTGTTCAGTATTAGAATTCCAGAACTTAACTCACATTCTAACAACACCCTCTGGACTTTTGAGACAGCTCAATGTTGACCCAGTAAGGAACCAGTTAATGAAAGAACCCACTGTCATAAATCTTCATTTTAGCCATTTTGGGACTGACAACATTAGCTTAAGTGGAAAACCTCCATGTTGGTGTTGTAAGAATATGAAGTAGTTAACTTTTCTTGTTCATTTGTATTTTATGCTTAGATAAGGTTTAGAATCATTAGTGCTGACTGTAAGGATATGAAATAGTTAAACTCTTTTTGCTTTATATGCTTTAAAATAATGTTTGAAATAATTATGCTGACTTTGGCAGATGTATTTTGTACCAAGGTCTTACTTCTAGAGGATGTGCGACCTTGCTCGATCTCAGGATGTTCCTGTCCTGTCTTTATTCAAATGCTTATCTTTTAATGTCAGACAAGTATGTACTATTAACTACAAGGAAGCGATAAATCTCGCTGCTTGCATGACAAACTGTGCATAAATGCTAGCCCTGAAAATATACTCACTGAGAATCTTGTTAAAGCACATTTGTGGTGTCCGTGCCTTTATTGCTAACAATGATTCTCCATCAATATTGATTATGGTGACCGGAGAATCGAGGGGAGTTGAGTCCAGAACAGAATATAAGGTAAAGTAAATATGATGGATCCAGATAATAGATACTATAGAACTGGTCTATAGTAGAAAAGCTGCCACTCTATAGGAACACTCTGAAAAACCTATACAATCCACTGAACAAATATAAGATGGGAATAAACCCACCTATAAGAGGGCGCTAAACTATACAGGCAAAGGAACAAATTCAATAAAAAATGAACAATTTTATTCTGCACATCATGCAGTAAAAAACAAATATAGATGTATAAAAGATCGCTATACAGCAGTACAATTGTGAGACTCTAAAACAACTTATGTCTAGACACTGCTATGCTAACAAGCAGAATAGATGGAATATATGGATCTAGGTCGCGATCCTAGATCTAAATAACTACTTGCAGCTATTCAGCAATATGCATAGACAAAAAAAGGAAGGTCTTAAATACGGTCTCTGGACTGCTGGTTCGCTGATCTAATGATGTCGGCTCAACGCGTTTCGTCCCGCGTTTTTCGGGACTTCCTCAGGAGCTGTGGATGCTGTGATGTTCTTGCTGCCGTTCTTCCTTCTTATATACGTTCCATTTTCGGATTTTCGCGCTCTAACACTGCATTCGCACACCAGAAACAGTCTCCTTCAAGCTACGGATCCTCTCATGGATCAATAGTTCTCGGGAGATCTTTGGCGCGCATGCGTAGCAGAGAGAGGCTACGTGGTGCTTTACTGGCATTCAGGTTTAGTCACAATGTAGCACTGTAACAGCTACAAGTGACTAAAACCTCATTACATTATGCCCATTGTTATAGAAAACGGCCTTAGCACTCACCACAAAGTAACAAATGTGTAAAAAAGATATAGAGAGGATATAAAAAAATATATATACACATTATGGATAATGCATCAATTTCCAATTATTGGATACATGTTAAAATAAGAGGACTAAAAAAAAGGACAATAAAAAAAAAGGTTAAAAAACCTGAAAAACTTTAAAAATTATATACATATGTTAGACATGGACATGGACAGCATTAACCCTTTCAGGTGTGGCTTAATTTGCTGCCTTAACCCACTAATATTAGCTCCTGGAACATACACTACACAAAATTAAATGTTACTAAACAGTTTTGCTTATTTTTCTTTATTAGGCACAGATTTCTCTTTTGTTACACTCCCATAAATACTCTCATGATTTTGAGCTATGCTCTAAATCAGTGCGAGACTGACAAGGCATTTGCCATGGGCGGCATTTTCAAGGGGATGGGGGCAAAAAAACGCCACCCCAAAATGCCCCGGCAGATACCTTGTCAGTCTCTTGTCCTAGGGGATCCAAGTACCACCTCAGGCCCCCCCTCAAATCCCTCAAACAGACCGCAGTGATGCTGGAGCCGGAATATGACATCACTCCAGCCCCAGGGTCACTAAGCAGTAGGAGAGGGAGCTGAGCAGCAAGATCAGAGCTCCATCGCCACCTGCATTGACCGCCAGCCCAGCATTCCCATGGGAAATAGAGACTCCATGCCAGCACTCCCAAAGGTAGGAAGGCTGGGTGGGTGTGGGTGTGGGTATGTATGTATGTATGTATGTCGGGGGTGCCCGAGTTCCAACATGCCAAGGGCAGCACAAAAACCAACATACACCACTGGCCCTAATCCTTTCCTATAGAGGCTTTGCTTGCTTGAGACTTGTCTCTGTTAGTTAAAACATTTTGGCAAAGCATGTAAAGTCCTCACAAGCAGAAATGCCCCTCTGGTGCATGTGCCATAGATCCTCCAAGCTTCCACTGACAAATCACTTTTAAGGCCTGGCTAGTAACAAAGGACTTAAAACTCTGAGCCCCGGACTCATGACACACTTCACTTTGTATCTTGCAGTTGGCATAAGATTCTAATAGCCAATCAAATATCACTCAAAATGATAAACAGTGCTCCAGAATGTGCTACTGCTTTATGATGAAAACAAATGGAGTTAAAAGATATTACAAAAAAAATAAAATAACTTTAAATAGTTTATTGTTCCAAACAACAACAAAAGGTGATCTAATTTTATCCCATATACAAATATAGAATCATTATTTTTTTATTATTTTACGAGTACTAGAGAGATGCTGGTAATTACATGCTATGTTGTCATTGTAGCACACATCACCATGCTGCAAGTATCACTCAACATACGCCCAAGAAATGGAATCAAAACAAGGATATGCCTATAATTAACCAATATCTGACAATTCTGGAAACTCCCTAAACCTAAGCATCAGGATTGTAGGTTTGTAAAAACAAAACACAATCACTGAATCACAATCATCTTCATTATCTGAATTTTGGAATACTGTTTAATCTCTGTTAAATTCTAAAACAGGACAGAATAGGATTATTCTATGTGAATATTTGGAACCAGATCCATCTTTTGTCTAAGCAAACATTACTATCATTCATACACTAAATTCGACTAATGGTTAATCATTTATGTTTATTGAATTTGTGAGTCCCACAGTTGATAAACTGCGATTATCAATGCCAGGGTCACTGTTAGACTAGGAGATTTACACATTAAACTGAAAGCTGTAAAGAACAGGAAACGGAATTTGAACGGGAATACACATTTGTATCTCTAACGCCTTAGTAGCCATGTCCTTAGGAATACTAAAGGTCTGATTTACTTAGTTGCTGGGGCAGGAAGCGCCTTTTGTAGCTCTCATTACGGACTTAACCCAGAAATGTAAACATTGCAGCTTCTAAAATAAATAAATAAAATACCTATCAATGCTTTACATTGTGGGATTAAACCTACAGAACCATTGCACCAAAATCACGTAATTGAAAAGAAGTGGCCTGGGTGTCTTTAGTGGTCCATTTCAATTTGTATAGTCTGAGAAAATGAAGTCCGTCGATATGCTGGTAAAGTCTACTAACTAGTCTTTCAGAAGTTTATATGTTGCAGCCCCGAATATAAAATAATAGGGCAATCTACATTATATCATCTCTGTTACAAAAAAAAACAGATAGGTTTGTGTTCCAAATAGTGTGTTTGGTTAAACGGTCACGAGGAGTTAAAGAAGCACTTTCTTTGTTCAACAAAAGCGTGACACACCTTCTTGGTGACCTAGAAATCGGCATTTTAATTATCTTGACTTAAAGTGCAGGTAGTTACTGCTCGCTAGGACATGACTCATATCAGCAAAGAACGCCTATCCTGGAACAGACACACTACTCTTCATTGTGAACATTCATTTTGATCTTGGTGAATAAAGAAAAGAAAAAAAAAAAGAAAAAAAGAAATCACCCCAGCCGATCAAACAGCCGCCCGATTTCCTCAGTTAGTCAGGGGAGAGCCAACAGTGAGGGAGATTTAGGTGTAAATGTTTTTTTGGTACACCTGTTGGCGCTGCCATTTTTATGAAACATTTATAATTTTTGTTTATAAGACGCAAACATTTCCCACAAAAAGCTGGGTAAGGATCGCAGGAGGTGTAGTCCATGGATAAGGATCATGGGAGGTGTAGTCCAAGAACATGGCCTTGACTATTAACAATTGTGCTGCAAATGTTTCTGGACCTCATTTCCCAGTATACCATGCTCCATACCTCTCTTTGTAGCCGTGCTCCCCCATGTCAACCACCAGGCCTCCCTCCTGGGTCATGCCTCATAAATGCCCCCCAACACACACTAATCTTGATGCCTCCATTCTGCCCAGCCTTACACTGTCCCAGGCTCCCTCCTCTGTCATACCTTGACTTGTGAGCATTGTAATAGTCTAAAGCAGCAAAGTACAGCATTTTTACCATGTAGTGTCTGGCTGTGAATGATGGGATTTAGAGTACAAAACATTTTAATATGTTCTAGGTAGTAGTTATGTCACTGTACCTCGTGGTTGAGCATTGATGCCTTTAATGATGATGCATTACCCAACACTCTCACCAATTATTGCTACATTCATAAAACAAACAATAACAAAACCTGGAGAAACCGGTTTTGTGTTAACGTTTGTAGTAGTTTGTTTCTTATGTACTATTATATCATCACATTCAAATCATAAAGCTCGGAGGAAGATGTTGGCACTACACAAATGCTAATAAGAATAATAATAGGATTTGCAATAAATTAACTTTCGAATATTACTGGTTTGCATTTTTTAACATTTCATTCACTAACTTGGATCACGTAACTCTTTAAAAAAATAAATAAAAATAATGATAATAATAATAATCTCAAAAAAAGTCACAGTATCATGACTTGCGAACAACATTGTAAAACAAAAACACAATAGTACGAGTATTTTAACAACTCAAGCTATTAGCGCTCGTAGAACCAAAAAACACCATCATTAGATAAGGTGTAGCAACAGAATGTTGTGCATTGTACCTGCCAGCACAGATTGTGTTAGAACTCAGACTCTTTCCTAAGTACACATTGTCTCAGAGCCATTTTAACCTTTTAATGACCAACGGCAAACCACAAATGTCTTGTTTTAAAAAAAAGAGATCTGTGGTCGTTTAGGGGCTTCAATGTTGGGGAGTGGGGATATAGTGAGGTTTATTGATTAAAACACAAATTAAAGTGAATTGGACACAGCCAGGTCTATTTACTAAAGAGACAGCCATGCTAACAGTTCTGCTAAGAATTCTCATTTTAGTATATAACCCTGTAATCTTTCAGTTACAGTGAAATACAGTCCAAATGGCAAGATCGAGCCTCAAATAGCCAATCCAGAAACATTCTCCAACTCCGAAACAGGCGCACCTTGACTATTTTGGGCTCAATTTTACAAGTTTTGGATTTTGATTTGCTACAGTTTAATTTTTAATGAGAAACCTGCAGATAACTGAAATATCTCCAGCTTAGTTTTGGTCACAACGTGGCTATATTAGCCTACATTTTTCAATTCAGGACAATCCAGAGTTTAGTGAATAAGTCTGATTGCCCTATTATACTGGAAATTGGATTAGGAGGTCTTACCTGTCACTGACTGGAAGCACAAACACAATACTAAGAGTGGCAGCAGCTGTGAGCAGCCCATCATACAATCCCTGTCCGGATTCCTGGGTTAGAATGTTCAGCAGGTAAATCCTCACTGATACAGAACTCAGCGGAGAATGATCACTGCATGAGGATCAGGGACTGTCTCACCTGGCTGTGATGTCACTGACTCTCCAAACTCCGCCCCTGAAACCAAAACAGGGCAAGTCCTTACCTGAGCTGCACAGATACAGCGATCAGATGCCAGTGACACAGGGTGTGCTCAGTCCGAGCATTACAAATACACAAACTGTCTGACACACGCAGACGGCGAGCACAGCAAAACTGCTGCCATGAAGTATGCAGGATTCACATGCTGCCGGAAATAAATTACAGCATCACTGTCACTTTGTAGGTTAGCTTTTTTGAATTAATAATTTTTGTCACTTATTTTTCTTTCATTATTTTTAAACATAAGATAAACTAAATGTACACAGCGATTTGGGTTAGTGCGCAAATAACTTTTTTCTCTTTGTTTTTTTTATTTGTAAGTATTGGGGCTGATGTGCACTATAGTCATTGCTGCTGCCCAGGAGTAGTCGGAGTTTAAGTGCAGGACCTAATTCTGCATTTTTTTTTTTTTTTAATTCTTTATTTATGTTGTGCGCAGGTTAACATACAAGTTCGGTACGCCACGATAGCTATACCGAACTATGGTAATACATTCAAGGAACATCAGTATCATGGCAAGCATTTACATGTCACATTTTTAATTTTTAAGTGTTGTCGTTCCGGTGGGGTATAGTGTGACACTGACTATGTGAGTTGGTAGGTATATGGTTGGCCCTCCAGCTCCGGGCCCTCTTATGCATCTCTGGTGTGTTGTGGCTTTAATCAACTGGGTTGCAGTGGTGGTGCTCTGCGTTCTGACGTGCGGCCCAGCTAGTGTGTGTGCTGGAGTATGTAGGAGGTTCGTTGCTGGCTGCCTCCGGTGCTTGTCATAGCTGTGTTATAGGTACTACGGTCTTAGGAGGTGTGTGGGGGGGGTAGTGTAAGTGGCTCAAGGGGAGCTGTCGGGCTTCAGGTGGGCTGTTTGTGGGGGAGCCCTCTCTTGTGTACATGTCAGTAGGGTTAGGTGGGAACATGTGGCCAAGATATGTATAGCAGGGAGCGGAAAAATCAACAGAAAGGTTAGCATTTTAAACCGTGTAAAACTATAGAAATATATAACTGGTGCACTAGGCCGAGCCTAAGGACGTGGTATTAGCGGGCAGTCCATCTATTCAATGTCCTCAGGTGATGGCCGCTGCAGTTCCTCCCTTGTTCTGCCGTCGGGGTGAGAACGGGATCACTGTGTCCGGGTTCCATTGGTGTGGCGTGCGGCCTGCCGCCTCCGCTCCGGTAGATGACAGGGCGTCAAGAGGTAGGTTGAGGGTGGGTAGTGTGGCCTTTGCCTCTTCGAGATCTCTGATCTGGAGCTTGTTTCCCCCGTGCTGGATCAGTAAGGTGCGGGATTGCCGCCATTGGTAAGGAATCTGCTTCTGTCGGAGGAGTGATGTGAAAGGTCGGAGCGATCTTCTCCAAGCTAGCGTACTCCCTGATAGGTCTGGGAAGAAGGTGAGAGACATGTCCTCAAATTTATATGGCGCGTGGTCTCTGACCGCCGCCATCACCGCTGCTTTATCTCTTCCGCTCATTAGCTGGATGACCATGTCCCTCGGTACGTCGTCCGGTGCTCTTGGGGATTTGGGTACACGAAAGAACCCCTCTATTCCCACTAGCTTGCCCTGTCTTGGGGTAAGTATAGTGCTCAGTAGGTGCCTCAGGAGGTGCGGTAATTCCGCTGTCGGCACCTCATCCGAGATGCCCCTAATCTTTATATTATTCTTCCGCCTCCAATCTTCTATTGCGGAGAAGCGGCGATCAGCTTGTTCGCTGTGGCGCTGGAGCCCTCGAACCGCCTCCTGAAGTGTGGCAATCTGTTGGGCCTGGGTATCGGACGCGGCTTCCACCACCGCTAGTCTGCCCGTAAGGCCTTGTAAATCTGTGCGGATTAGTGCAACATCCGTCTGGATGTTCCTCTGGAGATCTGCCAGGAGTGCTTTCAGCACCGCCGCCGTCACTGGTGCATTGTCTCGGTCAGTGTGCTGTTGGGCAACTTTTGGATTTGCAAGTGGGATCTCGCTGTCCTCATCAGGGGACATGTCGTCTGAGAGGTCAGAGTACGTTGCAGGATGGTTGGCCATCTTTGGTCTCGTCCCTCCACTGGCCTGCCGCAGCATGTCTCCGATATCAAAGCCTATCCGTGTCTATTTTTGCTAAGGTTTAGCAATTTAGGTTTTAATTGTTTGCCTCTTGGTGTTTACGGAATAAAGCTCAGCTATGTTTGTCAGATTGAGTCAAATCAAAATGGAGGTTATCAGCCCCCAGAGGACATGTGCGAGCTGCAACAGCATGTTTTCAGTTTTGGCGGGGGAGACCTAAAGCGCATGCGCGGCAATGGCCACATTCGCATTAGGATTTCCCCATAGGAAAGTATATCTCAGAAACTGAAATAATTAAGGGACATGGGACATTGCACCCAGACCACTTCAATGAGCTGAAGTGGTCTGGGTGCCTATAGTGTCCCTGTTATAATGATTGAATTTTCTTTTGTTCCTGTTAATGTTCTAATAGCTAAAGGGATTAAAAATTATAGGGGGTGTGAAGTAGATTTCTAAAAACAAGGGATGCAAGGACTAAAGATTATGCTTCCAAAGTAAATAAACTGCAGTGGTTATAGTACAAGCAAAACAATACAAAACACAAAAATTGTCGCACTGAATTCTGTGTGTATTAAATCCAATAAAACAATTCTTTTATCCTGGCTTGGAATTGTCGGCTTCAGTTGGTGAGGAGTATATGTAACAAAACAGAACGTTGTTTTTTATTGTTCCTGGAACATTTAAAACGCTACTCTACACCCAATGCCTGGTGAGGACTGCCTTCAGGACAATCTCAACATTATATCCTTGGTGGGGATCATACCATCCCCGCGCTATCTCTTACTGCTCTACTAAATGTGAGTAAATGACCATTTATATTTTTACTTCTTTTTGGTTTTACTTAGTAAGCACTATTGTTTGCTTTTTATGTTTTACTTTTTTATATTCATCTGGATGCTGCGAGACTTATACCTAAAGAGCTACATATCCACCAGTGGGGATTATACTGCTGTATGCTGTTTTACTCAGAGCTGGTCTATAGCTCTGACAAATGTGAGTGTGATCCCACATATCCTTACTGTGTGTCCTACATAAAGTATTTGGCTATCTGCACTATAATTGGTTATTTTCTGTTTTGTTACATATACTCATCACCAACTGAAGCCTGGATGATTCCAAGCCAGGATCTTCAAAATAATTGTTTTATTGAACTTAATACACACAGTATTCAGCGCAACCTGTTTTTTGTGTTTTGTATTCTTAAGGAGGTAGTGCCTCTACAGACTCGCTAAAGATGTGTTCTTGGCCAAAGGCAAGCATTGTTGTCTCACAGAACTGGCCATGTTTTATATTGTCTGAGAAAAGGTACAGCAGCTATGTACTAAAATCATTACATTGAGATATAGTGGCCTACCGTATAATCGGTCCCGGCACACCACAACCGACTTACTCTTTTATACTATCCTTACTTGATATATGGCTATGTGCCCCAAGTATTAAGGCCGGTTGGCCTGTAATTATGGGAGGGGCTTATGATTATACACTTGTAACGGCACCCTCAGCATAAAAGGGTTAAACCGCCGTTTAGTAGATCTTCCCTTCCAGAGACACAGGCACAGCTACTGCAGAACACCAATCCGCCGAACAGGAAACCATATGAATGCTGTAAGCAGCCGAATAGGAAAAACCATACGAATAGGTTTACACTCCTAGCAGTCAAACTGGAACAGCATACAATAAATCCCCCCAAGAACGAGACAAAGCTCCGTGTTGAGGGTCAAGCAGTGAACAGTCAAAGCTGTGGGTTTATTGTGCTTATGTACACATTCTTACACATTAGTACCACCCACAGGGTTTTGGAACACAACCAATAAACACATACAATACACTCAGACACTCCCACACAAATTCCTCCCCTCTGCTTGTGATACAATTACCTTACACAATGGGTAATGTAATTTAGCACAAGCAGAGAAATACAATTTTCCACATTATTCATAACTTGAAAAGTATGCATCACATTCACATAAACTTACATTTTCAGAATCAGCGTACTCCAAATACAAACATACGTCAAAATCATACAAATTGGTCCAGTGGTTCAAAAGATAGATCGTAGTCCTTTGTGACCACAGGAAGCATGGCTTTTCTGCCCAAAACCAGTTCCACAGAGTCTTCTATCCTGGAGATAATTGTGAAGTAATCCAATTATCTCCAAAGACAGAGGCAAAACTCCATTGAACACATGGTAGCAAAAAGACAGTAAAATATAATAAAATACACAAGGTTACATTTATGACATAAAATACAGACATGCAACATATGCCCAGATAGCTTAGGTCTGAGCGCACATTATTACTGAATGGCGCTTAGAGCACACACATACAGTTCAATTGCCATGGAGCCAAAGTCTTTCCCATAGTCTTTCATTATACGAATGGGCTCCATGGCATAGCTATCTGGGTATCACTGCTCAAACAGGGCAAGCACCAAATGACCCGGCTTTCTTGTCTTTGCAGGGGAAAAATCAAGCCTTTTAACATGGGGCCATAATCCAAAGGCAACAGGCGAGCAACCAGGCTTCTCCAATGCAATGTGGCGAGATTGCTCTCGTCACAACACTTATCTATTTAAGGCACACCCCTTACCTGGCTCCATACCGTTCGAGGTTAGCATTTGCACGACCTTCCCACCACTCCACATTTTCAACACTTTCCTTTTCTTTTCCTCTCTTTTACCCCTTGGTGGACCCTCTTTATTTACAGGCCTACCGTATTGTCGGTCCCGGCACACCACAAACTACTTGCTCTTTTATACTATCCTACGCTTACACTGGAACTTACTCCATATACGGCTATGTGCACCTAACCCAAAAAATAAATAAATATATATATTGTCTCCTCAATTGGGACCTCGGTATGTTTCACCCTTTCTCAAACCGGGCTTTCCTGACAACTACACCTCCAATAACTCTAAACAAAGACTTGAATTCCAAAGTTCACACCAGAATTACTACTGTTTTATTTGCTTTTTTATGGAACCTTGAAAAACACACTTCAATATGATCAGGGAGTATAATTTCTAGATCTTGTGTAAACACAGCAGTTTAGTTAATACTAAATAGTTTTAGAAATATCACTTCTTATAATATATATTTCTCTTCTTTTTCTTCTTGTTGGGTGGCTTGCTATGATGTTAATATACATATAATATAATAATAATATGGTTGCTCAACAGCAGATGGTAAAGGGACAGTATAGTCACCAGAACAACTGCAGCTTAATGTAGTTGTTCTGGTGTTTATAGCCCGTCCCTGCAGACTTTGTAATATAAACAGTCTTTTCAGAGAAAAGGCAGTGTTTACATTGCTCCCTAGCAGTGGCGAATCCAGAGCCTAATCTCGGGAGGGGCACTTGTAGATTATTTAAAGAAATAATCCTGACACAATAACCACTACAGCTCAGTGTAGTGGTTATGGTGTCAATAGTGCCGGGACCCCCTCCCAGAGTAAGTAGTCAAACCGTTTAAGAACAGTTTGGCAACTTACCTGAGGTCTGCTGGGAAATGGGGCAGTAGTAGGGCATAGGAGCAGTGGTGTGTGTAAGGGGTGCAGTGTGTCTGAGGGGGACAGTGTGTGAGCAGTGTGTGTGTGTGAAGGTTGTAGTGTGTGTGAGGGCGGCAGTGTATGTCAGGGATGCAGTGTATGTGTGGGACAGTATGTGTGTGTAACAGTTGCAGTGTGTGTGTGTGTGGGCAATGTGTGTGTATGGGGCGGCAGTGTATGGGGGCAGTGTGTGTGTATGGGGTAGTGTATATGGGGGCAGTGTGTGTATGGGGGGCAGTATGTGTATATGGGGGGCAGTATGGGGGCAATGTGTGTGTATGGGGGGGCAGTGTGTGTGTGTGTGATAAGGGTAGGGTTTTTTTTTTAATAATATATATTTTTTTTATTTAATATAAATATTCTATGTCCCCCCTCCATTCTTACCTTTACTGGGGGGGTGGGGGGACACTTCTTAGTCCCTGGTGGTCCAGTGGGGGATTCATTGGTGGTCCCAGTGGTAGGAGTGAACTCTAGCCCGCGCTCCAGGGCTAGAGTTCACACTCGCGAGATTTGGAGCATTGCCGTGGTAACCACGACAACGCTCCAAATCTCGCGAGAGGAGGACCCGGAGGGGCTGCAGCCTGAGCTCCCGGGTCCTCTCTCTCCTCCCTATCCCTCCCCTGCCGGCCGTCAACACAGTGCCTGCGGACCGGGGAGGGAGATCTCTGATCTCCCCTCCGGTCCGCAGGCACATTGCACTGCTAGCACCTACATGTGCTGGAAGGGGAGAGGGAGACCGTCGGATTTCTCGGGGGGGGGGGCAATTGTCCCGTTGCCCCCCCCGGATCCACCACTGCTCCCTAGTGACACCTCCAGAGGCAGTCAGACAGCCACAAGAGGTGTTTCCTGGGTCAGTAATGCTCAATGTGCAGTACTAACATTCAGTGTCTCCGCGCTCTGTATGGAAATGCTGAACATACCTCATAGAGATGCATTGATTTAATGTACCTCTATAAGGAGATGCTGATTGGCGCAGTGCAGCATTTTTCTGCGCATGCGCAATAGCCTTCCATTGATTTCCTATGAGAAAGCATTGGATTAGCTGAGATAATCAAGTTTGATCCCAGCCAAGGAGGTGGTGTGGTGCTGGTGGAAAATGGGAGTTTTTCATCTTTTTAAGTGGGGACAAGGAGTCCGGGACCTAAACAGTTTTAAAACTATAGTGTCAGGAATTTTGTTTTCCTGACCATATAGTGTTCCTTTAATTGATAGACTCAGGAAGGCAGAGAGAAGTCTTCAAAGTCAGAGAACAAACAGACAACAAGCCTGTGTGGTCCTTTGCCCAAAAAGGCATGCAAAGCATCATAGGAGTTTTAGTTATACAACATCTGGGGCAGGCCCGGACTGGCCATCGGGCATACCGGGCAAATGCCCAGTGGGCTGCGATGGCCTGGGGCCCAGGCCGGCAGGGGATCTCTCCGGCCGGCCCCTGCAGGGCCAGTGCTATCCGAGCGCCGGCCCTGCTGTGTGCCTCCATGGGCTGGTGGGTAGATCAAAGATCTCCCTCACCGGCCCACAGACAGGGAGATGCGGCCGCCGGCTGGGTGAGGGAAGGAGGAGAGAGGACCCGGCAGAGCTCTAACCAGCAGCTCCGCCGGTCCTCTCGCGGGATTCTGAGCATTGCCGCGGCAACGCTCTCTCGGGAGAGTGAACTCTAGCCTGCAGGTTAGAGTTCACTCTCACCACTGGACCACCAGGGAAGGCAGCATGGCTCCCCACCCCCCAGGCATAATGGGGGGCCGCTCTGATTGAAAAATGCCCGGGCCTAATTTTTTTCACAGTCCGGCCCTGTTCTGGGGATCTACCTTTTGGGCAGCCCTGCTATAGAGCTATGATCATAATGATGTAAGACCTTTTACCTAAAACTCTGGCCATATAAGGACACGTAAGAAGACCCTCTTGGTATGCAACCATGAGCAATGGCTCTTATATGAGTTTTGATGCTTCCGCAGGGAGGTAAAAAGGTTATTGATGAACTAGATTTTACAACTCACAGTAGAGCATCTAACAGGGGACACGTACAGTGCAAGCATCTGCATCGTATAAAGTATCAGCTACTGAGCTGTTTGAGCTGATGCGTCTTGACCGCATTAGATAGAGATGTTTATTGTGTTTCTCTAATCCACAGGAATTTCACAGAGGCTACATCCACAGTCACCTGGTGTCTGAGTCAGGAAACGCACTGGGTACTCAGAGATAGAATAGAGAGAGCAGGTTCTGCTCCCTCATTCAAAAACAATAAATATCTAAAGGGCTACTTTAGCAACTACTCAGAGTCCAAATCCAGGGGAGTGGCAATCATACTGAGTTCTCGTCTCCCTTTCACATACAAGGAACACGCAGAAGATGAGCAAGGGAGATTCATATTCCTAAAGGGAATAATAGGTAACACCACGACCACCCTGGCAAACATATATCTACCCAATAGGAAACAACTCTCAGCTTTCAACAAGATACTCAAAAAACTGGAGTCTTTCACAGAGGGACTCTTAATCCAATATCTCACTAGACAGCACTCTAGACACTACCTCCCACGCTCACACATACCTCACATCAACTAGAGCAAATACCCAATGCCTATTAGTCTCGCACCAACTATTCGACTATTGGAGATCATGTTACCCATCTCAAAGGGATTACTCTTATTACTCTCATACAACAGGCTCTTATTCGAGGATTGACTTGTTCTTCCTCCCCCACAGGTTCCTCAACCTGATATCCTCTTGCTCATATGGCCCGATCACCTGGTCTGATCATGCTCCACTTGCCATGACCATAACTATCACTTCCTTATACACGTCAAGGTCCCAATGGAAACTTAATGACACGCTCCTAAATGACCCCGAAATATTCAACCGTATTTCAGCAGAATTAGAACACTTTTTCGCCAACAAACAACACCCCGAATCCACATACCCGAATATCTGGGAGGAACACAAATGCCCAATCAGGGGTACACTCATCCAACTGGCCTCCAATCATAAAAAGCAACAGAGCACACACGTAACGCAACTCCTCAGGGAAATCAGGGGGCTGGAAGAGACTCACAAAGCCAACCTAACTCTGGATACATACAATAAACTGATTCAAAAAAGAACAGAACTCAACATTCACCTAAGTACCCAAACCTAACGTAAACTGACACTCACGAAGAGCCTTTACTACGCACAGGGAGGCAAATGCGGCCGTCTTTTAGCACATGCACTAAAAAAAAACAGAGAGAAAGAACCTTCATAGCTGCTATAAAAAACAGAGAGGGCAAAAATTCTCACCTCATGCCAGACATAACCAAGGCCTAACCTTAGACACTCCCTGGACCAAAGGCCTAACCTTAGACACTCCCTGGACCAACCTCTTTCCATTCAAGAATATCAAGAGACAATCAAACATTTACCATTGGGGAAAAGCCCAGGCCCAGATGGCTTTACGGCAAAATACTATAAAACTGTCAGGGTACCTGTTGGTGATGTATCCAGGGAGGACATCCTCTCTGCTTAGGGGCTCCCTTCCCTTAGCATTTCGGCATATTCCGGCCGTTTTCGCGCCGGCCGCGCTAGCTCCTCCCCCTTTTATGACGCGACGGCTAGCGTCGACGTCATGACGTCGGCATTTGCATAAAGTGCCGGGAACCGCTATTCCGGACCTTTTGGGGGCGTGGTCTCTATTTAGGTACAGGGTATTTAAAGGAAACCTTTACTACTGCTCATTGCCCTGTCGTGGTTCTAGCTTGCTAGTCACTCAGCGCGTTCTTTATCTTGTGTTTCCGGTTTTGACCCTTGCTTGTCTTTTGTCCTGTTGTCCTCTCCTCTCCTTTGACTCGGCTTGTATCTCGCTTACCTGTCCTCCGGCTCCCTTGACCTCGGCTTACCTTTTGACTATTCTTGCTTGTCCTTACGTTAGTCCGGCCATTCTAAGGTCCGGTATACGTACCTCCTTCTGTGCGCACTCTGCGTATTGGATCCCTGTCAGTTTCCTGACAAAAACATTCTCAACACAGCTGGCACAACCCTTCCTAAATTCATTTAACTCCCTATTGCAATGCTCCACTCTCCCACCACAAGCACTAAATGCCACCATCACACTCTTGCCCAAACCAGGCAAAGATCTCACACAATGCGGAAGTTATAGACCAATAACCCTAATTAACATTGACCTCAAATTATTCACCAAAATTCTATCCAATCGCTTACGCCCAATCCTCCAGGATTTGATCCACACAGACCAGTCGGGATTTGTTTCGGGGAGGCAGGCTAAGTATAACACAACCAAGATCCTAAACCTCATACACCACGCAAAGCACTCGGGAGACACCAGCCTACTCCTGTCGATTGACGCCGAGAAAGCGCTCGACAAGGTAGACTGGACCCTGATGAGGCTCACACTTCAACATATGGACTTTGGTCCCAATTGGATGAAATGGCTGGAAGCTGTTTATTCCACACCCACAGTACATATTCGCATCAATGGCCAATTATCAGACCCGGTGCGAATCTCCAATGGCACAAGACAAGGGTGCCCTCTTTTGCCTTTGCTATTTGCACTGGTCCTGGAACCATTCTTACAGGGCATCAGAGAGAATCCGCACATACATGGGATCCAAGTAGGAAACACAATCCACAAGATAGGCGCATTTGCAGATGATATGCTCTTCACAATCACACATCCCTCCATTTCTTTACCACATATCATGAGGGAAATGACATTATACTGTAAACTTTCAAACTTTTAGGCAAACTTAAGCAAATGTGAAATCCTCCCGATCACACTTCCCTCACAAACTGCAGAACAACTATGACAGGATTATCCATTTACTTGGGGTCACTTAAATACCTAGGGGTACACATACCAAATGACATCTCTCAGATATACGATCTCAACTTCCCCGAAGTGATCCAAAGAATAACTACGGACCTTAAGTCTTGGAACATGCCCCATTTCGGATGGTTTTACCGAATAAGCATTCTAAAAATGAATGTGCTACCCCGCATCCTTTATTTACTGCAAGTCCTACCGATCTACCTGCACAAATACTTTTTCAATACCCTCCACAAGTTATTCACCACCTACATATGGGCCAATAAGAAACCCTGATTATCCTTTTCACTTCTTAAACGACCAAAAGATGAGGGGGGGGCTTGGCCTCCCAGATGTGGAATTATACCACAAAGCAACTCTGCTCACTAGAGTATACGAATAGTGCAACCCACACTCAGATAAGCAATGGGTGAAACTGGAAGCCGCCTATTTCAGAACCCAGATCTACACAATCCCGTGGCACAAGATAGGATCTTTCCTACTACACCATGGCACACATCCTACCATCACCCCCACGCTCAGACTATGGGCGCACATGTGCTCACATCAGGACATATCCCCCTATCCCTCACCTCTGTATCCAATCACTCACAACCCCTTGTTCCCTCCTGGAGCAGATAGGAAAATAGATAAGCAATATCATAACTCACAATACTTGTCAGTGGAGGCAGTAATTGAAGGGAATGAAATCAAACCTTTACACAAATTGTTACCGGAGACTGATATCACAGCAATGCAAATGTTTTCATACATTTAAATGGTACACTTTTTAAAGAAAGGACACTTGGCTCAGAGGGCACTCCGAGAACTAACACCCTTTGAAAACTATTGCAAGGGGCACATATTAAAAAAGAAGCTTATCTCTGTCATGTACACTCTCCTTCTCTCCATACAGCCCAAACACCCTCAGGCCTTCACTTCTGCATGGGAATCGGAGCTCAATATCATCATACCACCTGATAGGTGGCGCAAAATCTTTAGAAGTATTCACAAAACATCTAGAAACACACAGACCCAAGAGAGTAACTATAAAAGAATAGTCAGGTGGTATTATACTCCAGCGAGACTAAGAGCCATATTCCCCCAATCCTGTGATCAATGTTGGAGATGCCATCACCCCTCAGGCACAGTATCACACATCTGGTGGTCCTGCCCAGAAATACAAACCTACTGGGGGCACATTTCTAGCCTCATACAGACGATACTGGGGGGAAAACTGACCCCAACCCCAGATTCTTTCATCATTCTTCTCACACCACCAAACTTTCCCAAAGAAAAAAACTCAACTACTCCTACATTTGATAACAGCGGCAAACCAATTGATCCCTATATACTGGAAAAAATCAAACCCGCCACCCATAAGAGATCCAAAGAGTGGAAACCACTAGGAATATGGAGGAAATTTGCTACTCCGTCTCAGACAGATACCACTCTTACACATCTATCTGGTCCTGGTGGTGCACGTACCTTCAGCATTCCCCATGAGGGGGGATCCCACACGCACCCTTGGGCAAGACGCAATAGCATGGGCAAGCTAACCGAAGGGGAAAACTTCCAACATACAGTCCATACCATCCTACCGTGGTTATCTTTGTTCTTTGTTTTTGTATTTACTTAAACACATCTTGATTCACAAACCATACAGACAATTGTTATCAACAAATTCTTGTTTTCTATGTATTTGACGCTTATAGATAATTGTTACTTCTCAATATCCTATGTATACAAAACAGAGAGAGAGCATCAAAGTCCACATCTTGCAACTGGAACAACTCGCTCGGGGTTGCTCAAATTCTAGGTGTGTTTGAACTACAACTCCCATGAGGCTTTTTCCAGCCTTCCGGTTTAGTCAATGCTGAGGTGTATTAGGAGCTGAGCCTTTAAAGGGACAGTATAGTCACCCAGACCATTTCAGCTCATTGTGCAGTGTCCCTGGACCCCTTAGTCCTGCTTTGTAAAACACTGCAGGTTTTTTTTTAAATTGCAGTGCCTCTAAATGAAGTTGTTATGGTGCCAGGAGGTCCCCAGGTGCACTCTTACCCCGAGGGGTTAAACCGTTTTCTCGGTGGCTCCCTAATCACAAGACTGGCTTGAAGAAGGTTAGTTTCTTTTAAAAGCCACTTTTGTGAATGGGGAACCAATCAACGGCAAACTGAGGGCATGAGGGGGAGGGGGGGTGGGAGAGGCAACTTTGGGGTTAAAACATTAGAGAATGGTTTAACCCCTTGAGGTAAGAGTGCGTCGGGGGTTCCAGGCACCATAACAACTTCATGTAGATTTTGTTATGGTGCCTGGGGTGTTCCTTTAAGGAGCAACTGCTGACATTTGCAGATGTAATGGTGGATGGTTATATCAAGAAAAAGAGGGAAACTAAAGAAGCCCTGTCACCAAAAATAAGCTTTATTTAATCTGCCTCCGTATAGCTCAGAATCTGATCTGATCTGAATACATCAATAAAACTAGGGGCTATTCTCCTTATATATAGCAGTCAGGTCATGGTGGGCGGGGCTTAAAGCAAGGTTCTATTTCAGTTACTAATCACATTTACCCACAATGCATCGGTCACACAGAAGGCAGGTGGCAGCCATCAGAGGCAGAGCAGAACAAAATGGCTGCACACAGATATTGAGACCCAGCACCAGGAATAATATAAAGGCCATCGCCAAGTAGGTGAGTTTACTAAGTAAGATCCAGGGGGCATAATAAAAGGAAACTCCCAAAAAATTAATATTAAAAATTAGACAGGTTTAAAAGTCAGCAGCCATTGCATAGACTGAGGTGATTTACCTATTCTTCCCCCTAACAGATTCCACAGATACTAAACACTGTGTGCCCCCCCCAGACTCCTGCCCCCCCCCAGACTCCTGCCTCCCACACACTCCTGCCCCCCAACACTCCTGCCCCCCCTCCACCTCCTGCCCCCCCTCCTCCTGCCCCCCCTCACACTCCTGCCCCCCCTCACCTCCTGCCCCCCTCACACTCCTGCCCCCCCTCACACTCCTGCCCCCCACCTCCTGCACCCCACATTCCTGCCCACTTCTGCCCCTCACACTCCTGCCCACTCCTGCCCCCCACACTCCTGCCCCTCACTCCTCCTGCCCCCCCCTCCTGCCCCCCTCACACACTCCTGCCCCCCCTCACCTTCCTGCCCCCATCACACTCCTGCCCCCTCCAGGGGCCTCTGGCTGGCTATGGAGTACTCTCCCCGGGTGAATTATCAGCCTGTAATACCAGGTGTTCCCTCATACTCCATTTCACCAGCCAAGTTGTCTGCAGTGGGAGGCCATGTTGCTTCCTTCCAATGGTCAAAGCTTTTCATTTTCTGTGACTGAGTTTCTCACCTTACCCTGGCCACGCTGTCCACCTTCAGGGTTAAATAAATGTGCTTTTCCAAACTCCAGGTTAACCCCTTAAAACCGGAGGGCGTACTATTACGCCCTATTCTAAGCGGCTCTAAACGCCACAGGGCGTAATAGTACGCCCTCCGTTTTTTTTTTTTTACTTACCCGAGGTTCGTTTACACTACCTTCCTGTCAGTCGGACACTAGGGGAACTGGACCTTAGATGCTAGCTAGTACTCCAGACAATTGATCCTCTGGGCACCGTTTAGTAGATCTCCCTTTTTTTCAAGTTATACTTTTTGTTTGCATATCCCTTTTTATCCTTAGATTGATTAAAGGCAGGGCCTCCCTTCCTCATTTCTTATACAGTGGAGCTCTCCTGATGTTGGTTACGGCTTGTGGGACTCTACACATCACCTACTCCATCTTAATTAATTACAACTAGCGGGACCTGCTAGACAACCCATGCCGAAAGTATAGGGAATTTAATTTGCTAGCACTATATTTAACCCTATAACTTTCCAAGACACCATAAAACCTGTACATGGGGGGTACTGTTTTACTCGGGAGACTTCGCTAAACACAAATATTAGTGTTTCAAAATGGTAAAATGTATTACAATGATGATATCGCCAGTAAAAGTGACGTTGTTTGAATTTTTCACACACAAACAGCACTTACACGGACGATATTATTGCTGTGATACTTTTTACTGTTCAGCGAAGTCTCCCGAGTACAACAGTACCCCTCATGTACAGGTTTTATGGTGTTTTCAAAAGTTACAGCTTCAAATATAAGGTTTGTGTTTCATTTTTTTCACATTAAAATTCGCCAGATTGGTTACGGTGCCTTTGAGACCCTATGGTAGCCCAAGAATGAAAATTACCCCTATGATGGCATACCATTTGCAATAGTAGACAACCCAAGGTATTGCAAACGGGGTATGTCCAGTCTTTTTTAGTAGCCACTTAGTCACAAACACTGGCCAAAATTGGCGTTTTTTGCATTTTTCACACACAAACAAATACTAACGCTAACTTTGGCCAGTGTTTGTGACCAAATGGCTACTAAAAAAGACTGGACATACCCTGTTTGCAATACCTTGGGTTGTCTACTATTGCAAATGGTATGCCATTATGGGTTTAAATTTAGTTCCTGGGCTACTATACAGTCTCAAAGGCAACGTAACCAATCTGGCGAATTTCAATTTCAAATGTAACATGCTTTATTTGACCCTGTAACTTCCCAAAACACTATAAAACCTGTACATAGGGGGTACTGTTTTACACGTGAGACTTTGCTGAATACAAATATGTGTATTTTATTGCAGTAAAAGCAAGCAGTATTATGACATTGACAGTTAAAATGTCATGTAGTACTAAAAAAAAAAAGTCTTATTTTCTCCCATTTTTTTTCATATTAAATTATGTTTCATAGCTAAATATTTGATATTAAATGAAAGCCCTGTTTCCCCTGAATAAAATGATATGTAATAAGGGTGGGTGCATTTAATATGAAAGAGGTGAATTACGGTTGGACAGACATATAGTGCAAATGCCAGGTTTTGTTTTGTTCACAACGTGTACATTTGGCTCAGTCCTTAAAGGGTTAATCACTTTGTGAAATCAAAGTTGTTTAATTACATTAGGCCAAGATGTTCAGTTTGCATGAATTCCCTGAATCTATTTAACCCCTTAAAACCGGAGGACGTACAATTACGCCCTCTAATAGGCGGCTCTAAACGCCGCCGGGCGTAATTGTACGCCCTCCGGTTTTTGTTAACTTACCCGGTCGCCGGCGGTCCCACGCCGGCGATCGCGGTGGGGGGGACTCCCAGGGAGCCCCCCGCGGCACATCCGTCCTCGTTGAAGCCCCCCGGCCATGTGAGAGTGGGGTCCTAGCGAGGACCCCACAATCACATGGCCGGGTATAGCTGGCTTCTGTATTGCCGGCAGGGGGGCTGCCTGTAATTACAGGTGGTCCCCCTGCTGGCTGAAAATAAAATAAAAAGTTAATGGTGTAAAAAAAAATAATTATATATACTTAGATCATATGTATATATTATATATATATGATCTAAGTATATATATACACATATACATACACACACATACACCGTCTAGGTGTATTTTACTATTAATATATATATAATTATATATATATATTATCAAATTACACGTAGACTGATACTGATTAAATATATATATAATTATTGTTATATATATATTTATATATAATATAAAAAAAATAAAAATGTAAATACGTTAAAAAATAAAATTAAAAAAATAATTAAAAATAAATAATTAAAAAATATATAGATGTGTGTTATTTCGTTCTGTTTTGTGAAATTAATATATATATATATATATATATATATATATATATATATATCAAAATACACGTAGAACGAAATAATATATATATCTATATACATAAATATATACGGATATATCACTATATATACCTATATATAAATAAAAATATTTAAAAAAAATTATATAGATATATACATATATATACACATACGTATATATATACATATATTAATTCTACATATATATTTATGTAATATTTTTACATAATTAGGTATCTTAATTAATTACAATTAGCAGGACCTGCCTGACAACCCATGCCGAAAGTAAAGGGAATTTAATTTGCTAGCACTATATTTAACCCTATAACTTTCCGAGACACCATAAAACCTGTACATGGGGGGTACTGTTCTACTCGGGAGACTTCGCTGAACACAAATATTAGTGTTTCAAAACAGTAAAATGTATTACAACGATGATATCGCCAGTAAAAGTGAAGTTTTTTGCATTTTTCACGCACAAACAGCATTACACGGACAATATTATTGCTGTGATACTTTTACTGTTTTGAAACACAAATATTTGTGTTCAGCGAAGTCTCCCGAGTACAACAGTACCCCTCATGTACAGGTTTTATGGTGTTTTCAAAAGTTACAGCGTCAAATATAAGGCTTGCATTTCAGTTTTTTCACATTAAAATTCGCCAGATTGGTTATGTTGCCTTCGAGACCCTATGGTAGCCCAAGAATGAAAATTACCCCTATGATGGCATACCATTTGCAATAGTAGACAACCCAAGGTATTGCAAACAGGGTATGTCCAGTCTTTTTTAGTAGCCACTTAGTCACAAACACTGGACAAAATTGGCATTTTTTGCATTTTTCACACAAACAGATACGAACGCTAACTTTGGCCAGTGTTTGTGACCAAATGGCTACTAAAAAAGACTGGACATACCCCATTTGCAATACCTTGGGTTGTCTACTATTGCAAATGGTATGCCATTATGGGTGTAAATTTCATTCCGGGCTACTATACAGTTCAAAGGCAACGTAACCAATCTGGCGAATTTCAATTTCAAATGTAACGTGCTATATTTGACCCTGTAACTTCCCAAAACGCCATAAAACCTGTACATAGGGGGTACTGTCTTACACGTGAGACTTTACTGAATATAAATATGTGTATTTTATTGCAGTAAAAGCAAACAGTATTATGACATTGATCGTTAAAATGTCATGTAGAACTAAAAAAATTTAAAAAAAACGTATTTTCTCCCATTTTTTTCATATTAAATTATGTTTCATAGCTAAATATTTGATATTAAATGAAAGCCCTGTTTCCCCTGAATAAAATGATATATAATAAGGGTGGGTGCATTTACTATGAAAGAGGTGTATTACGGTTGGACAGACATGTAGCGCAAATGCCAGGTTTTGTTTACATTTTGTTTTGTTCACAATGTGTACATTTGGCTCCGTCCTTAAGGGGTTAATACATAGTTGTCAAATGTCCTGTTTTTGCTGTGATGGGCCACGTTTTGGGCTCCTGTCCCACATACTTGAAACTAGGCTAAGCTAATCAATGCTTTCTTATGGGGAAAAAAATCTGACGCTGGAGGACCTCATTCAGGAAGCCCACTGTGAGCAGACTTAGTGCTGCAATTTAAGCATAGCAGTTTATCTGTGCAAAAGGGACACAGCACCCAAACCACTTAATGAGCTGAACTGAGAAGAGTATCTTTCAGAGAAAAGGGGGTGAGGGGAGAGGAGGATTGCAGTTCATAAGAACTGCAGTTCTTGCAATCTCTTTTAAGGTATAAAATGCATGCATGTATTCACTGGGGGTATAGCCACTAAATAGTCATTTTTAGTGTTCCTTTAAACTTCACTTCCACCGCACACAGAGCCGTGCAGGGGACAGAGAAACAGGAGACAGGGATAAATGGAATTGTATTCTGCATTCATTTAGCACCTTAGGAATGTGAAGTACACATGTACCTTGCTCTGGCAGTGTAACCGTTTACTTATGAGAGGATGTCAGTGTCATATTAATAAAATATCTTCATTATGGCTTAATTCATCATTTGATGACTGTGAAGCATTGCATGGCAAGCCAACCTTCTCCCCTACAGGGGCGATGCATTTAATGATAGGGTTGCCACCTGGCTGGTATTTTACTGGCATAGCTGGTATTTGATGCGATGTGGCCGGTGCCGGTAGTGCAAAAACACCAAGAATACAATTGCTGGTATTTTTCTGTGAGGATAATGTGCTGCAATATCGGCACCGGCCACCAGGGTGTGCAGTGCTTTAAGGCCGTGCTAGGAATACTCGTTGGTGCCTTAGCTGTGTGGAGATGACTGAGATGGGATGTAGCAGCATGTCCCTGCCCTCTGCCCTAAACGAGCCCGCATGGGAGGAGTGGGAGGAACAGGAACTACAGGACAAGCAGATGGATGATTGGCAGCAGGACCTGAGAGTAGGTGCATGTCTCTCTCTCTCTCTCTCTCTCTCTCTCTCTCTCTCTCTCTCTCTATTCAGCAGTCTCTGTGTGTATATTCACAAGTAAATAGGAGTGAAAAATATCCTCTGTATTTGTACATTTTGCAAATCGGATAGCGTAACAATAAATTCAATAAAAGCAGCTACTAAGTAGCTCAATAAAAAATATCACAAAAAAAGTAATAAGCAGAATAACCACTACCAGCATAGGCGTCCGATGATAAAATTTACCAAACCTTAAGGATAATAGGAGGAATAGGTAATACAATCTACAGAAAGTCTTAGCAAAGATCCCTTACCTAAACAAAGATCGCAGGTACCCGAAACCCAAGTCACAAGTCCCAAAATGAGTTACCATTCAAATTCTTCTAGTGTGTGTGCATGGGTGTAGGAACCCCCAAAAATCTGGGGGGATAGCATTTTTACTCGCCGGGTATATTCTTATTCTGTAAACTATGAGTTGTTTATCCCATTGCACAGCGCTACGGAATTTGCAGTTGCTATATAAATGATTAAATAATAACTTTAAAGGGTCACTACAGGGAAGTGCAGCGCCGGGATCCTCCTGATGCTGTGCCCCCTATTTCGTCAAAATAACGAAATAGGAGGGTGCGAGCAGGGAGCAATAAAACGCTTCTATTCAGAAGCGTCATTGCTCTCTGGTGCGCATGCGCAGCTTTGCCGCACATGCGCAGCTTTGCCGCACATGCGCAGATACTTCATAGGGCGGCATTCATGTCTCGACTAGGAAGCACCTCGAGTGGCCATCTGAGTGTCCACTGGAGGTATTCCTCATCAGTAATGTAAATTCTGCCTTTTTACAAAATGGCTGTGCTTACCTTAAAAAGCCTGCAAAGACATGCTATAGACACCAGAACTACTACGTTTAGCTGTTGTGGTTCTGGTGACTATAGTATCCCTTGAATATAGAGAGGAAAAAAGAATCATCACAAATGTAAGAAATAAAATGTCTGTATCATTATTCTAAAAATTATAAAAAAATAAATAAATATGCACATTCCTAGCTTAATTTTTAGCACGACATATGACACAAACATTTTATACTTTGCAGATTACTTTTTATATTTTTTTATACATATACAGATTGTGTAATACTGCCCCTGACTTAGGGTGACCACATTTCCTAACTGCCATTCAGTGACACTTTCAGAAATGCATTCCATACATTTTACTACCCGTCTCTACCCCTTCCATTTATATTAGAACCCCTTTCCATGTAAATTAGAGATTAGTGCCACAAATAATATGCTATATTGCCTACTTACAACCAGATGAGGATGATGATGGGCTCTAGCTGCAGTCTGGCTCCACTGGTCTGGTGTAGAACAGGCTCTCTGGAGGCTGTTTGTAACTGTGGTCACAAAAATCAATGTTCTGGGAGAACGGGAAGCAGCTCCATTTTTTGGGGGCCCTTTACACAGCTCAAGGTCTGGGTCCCAGGGTCCACCTTCATGTTCCACCAATGAGTTTGTTCACAGGGGGTGGAGTGTGTAGGGGATGTCATGATGTGTGTAAGGAATGCATTGTGTGAATCTGTGTTTGTATGTGTAAGGGCTGCAAGGTGTGTTTCTGTGTAACAGTGGCGTCGCTAGGGGGGGGCCAGAGGGGGCCATGGCCCCCCCTACATCATGCTGTGCCCCCCATTGGGCCCCCCCAAATGCCGGCAACTTGCTGGCCATGGGCTTCCCTCGGACTGTAACAGCCTGTCACAGCCGGGGAGGGAATGCAGTGCTGAGGTGCTGGGGGCTGTCTGTGGCCGGAGGGAGCACTGATTGGCTCCCCGGCACAGGCTCCGCCCCCAAACGAAGCCCCGCCTCCCGCCGATAAGCCCCGCCCCCGCCGTTATGCAGCAGCCCATGCTGCTGCAGAAGATGGCTGCCTGACCCCCAGCAACAGCCTCCAGTGACAGGTAGGCCACACACACACACACACATTGCCCCCCATACACACCCATTGCCCCCCATACTGCCCCATACACACCCATTGCCCCCCATAGACAGACATTGCCCCCCATACGGCCCCATACACACCCATTGCCCCCCATACTGCCCCATACACACACATTGCCCCCATAGACACACATTGCCCCCCATAC